>JAKSZT010052319.1:26120777-26179538 GCA_026826555.1 Tolypeutes matacus | reverse complement strand
CACGCCTGCTTTAGGAGTCGGGATTTAGCACTGGGTGTTTCGTCCTCAGCTCCGGGTCCGGGGCCAAAGTGGCAAGAGAAAGGAAAAGGCTGCATGAAACGCCCCCTGTGGCAGCGGTGATGATGGCAGTAGTGATGCCGACAGCTGCCGCTCCCTGTGCACCTACTGTTGAGCAGGCACTGGCCAGGTGCTATAGGAGCACGTCCTCGTCTGAGAAGTGAGGGTAAAAGCAAGGCTCACTGGGGGAGACCTCAGGCTCTCTCACAACAACCCCGCCCGGCCCCCTTTTACAGATGAGGGACCTGAGACAACAGAGGCCACGCCCCTGGGCCCCTCTCCTCGGGCCAGAGAAACCAGCCATGTGTGGCTTCTGGGGGTAGAGACCACATCTCCCACCTTCCCGAGGAGCTCCCCAGCGAGTCTTGGGAAAATTTAATCAAATTGCGAAGGATCTGCTTTGTGGTACAAAGGCCATGGGACATGGTTTGGGCACCTTGAATAAATCTCTCCTCTGCTCAATGCCCCAATTCCTCCACTGCCCAGGGAGGCTGGCGTGGTCAGTCTGTGTCCACTCCCATGTTCTTGGGAAGTTAGAAGGAGATCCCCTAAAACCGGCTGGGGGTCACCATATGACCCAGCAATCCCACTGCTGGGTATTTGTGGGGAAAACATGTTCTTAAACCTAATCTATTCCTGTGGGAGTGGACCCATGGTAAATAAGGTTTCTTCAGGATGTTACTTCAGTTCAAGTGCGCTCCAATGGAGTCAAGCTGAGCTTTACTCGGGATTAACTGGAGTCCTTTGTAAGCATGGTGGAAGCTGGAGGGGGCAGCCAGAAGCTGGGCATCAGTGAAACCCAAAGGAGAAGGGAGAAGCCAAGAGAGGCCGCTGTGTGCACTGCCGTGTGATGGAAAAGCCAAGGGCCAAGGATCACCGGCAGCCAGCCCCAGAACGCCACGGTCTCTGGGGAGAAAGCATTGCCTTGCTGAGGCCTGGAAAATGGGCTTCTCCTAGCCTCAAAACCAGAGCCCGTAAACTACCATTGTTTAAGGCAACCCGCCACGGGGCATTTGCTTCAGAAGCCAGGACACTAAAACAGGATGTAACCCAAAGAATTGAAAACAGGGACACAAAGAAATACATGTACATCCAGATGTCTTCATCGCAGCATTTTTCACAAGAGCCAAAAGGTGGAAGCAACCCAAGCGTGCATGAGCGGGTGAATGAATGACAAATGTGGTCTTTCCCTGCCTCGGAATACTACTCGGCCCCAAGAAGGAAGGAAGCTCTTAGCCGGGCTTCGGCGAGGACGTGCCCTGAAACCATCCCCCTGAGTGAAAGACGCCAGACCCAAAGGCTCCATATCGTAAGATTCCGTTTATGTGAACTGCCCAGACTAGACAAATCCGTAGAGGCAGAAGGTGCATCAGGGGTGCCAGGGGCTGAGGGAAGGGGGAGGGGGAGCAGCTGCTTCACGGGCTCAGGCTCTCCCTTTGGGGTGATGACAATGCTGCGGAACGGGACAGCGGTGGTGACCACACAATGTTGTGGATGTGCTGATGCCACTGGGTTGTCCACTCTTCGTGGTCTGTGTCATGTTTGTTGGGTTTTATGCCACATTACACTGTGCTGCTTGGGTTAGGTTTATGGCACGGCATGCCGCGCCGCGCCCCGTAGTTTCATGTTATGTGAATTTCATCCACAGCCGCCTCCCAGCCCCATCTTTTCCCATCTGCGTGCCATGGATTAGCTCAGGAGACGACATTAGACTTGGGGTGGGGAAAGCACAAGTCTGGGCCCCTTTTCGTGGTGAGATGTAGTGCACCCACGTACGACACGGGGTTCCCTAGAGAAGCCGGGCAGCCCACGGAAAGCTGGTCTGCTGCCGGCTCCACCCTCACATCCTGAGTCCTGCCCTGCCCTGTGCTCTGGGGCCTGGCAGCCTTCGTGGAAACATTCCACGGTATCGCGCTGCCCTTGGCACGAGCTCAGCCGTGGCCTCTGGGACCGGCTGGACCTGGCCATGACGCCTTGGCAGCTGAAAGTGGGAGCGGGGCCAGCGCCGAGACGCCTGCCCCTTCAGCCAACCTGCACCCTGGGCAGGCCAGACTGGGCAGCCCTGCCCCGCTCCCCCCGGCAGTCTCATTCTACTCCGTGGGGTGAGGGGGGTCATCAAATCTAGAAAGAGCCTGGTAAGCTGAGCCCTGGGCAGTGAGCCACCAGGAAAGGACACTGAGTGCCCACCGCCCACCGCCCACCCGCCCGGGAAGCTGGCAGCAAGCCGGCCCCTGGCCCGGCTCCTGGGAGGAGGAGGGGAGGGAGCCGCTCTGGAAGGCCCTCAGGTGGGGTGTGGCGTCTGGATTTCAGAGAGCCAGCCTGCTCGGGGTCGGGAGAGCACGGGGCTGTCCCCGGGGCCTGGGGCACCTGGAGAGCCCCACGGTCAGCTCAGTGAAGCCCTGGAGGGAGCAGAGGGCTCAGCCTTCTCCCCGAGCTGAATCCCAGTTCTGCTATGGGTGCTCCCCCCAGCCCTGGGCCGGGTGGGCCACCTCCGTGAAACGGAAGCCACCGTCCTTACCTTAGATAGCAGAGGGGGACTAACGCGGAATAAATGCAACATGGCGGCTCCTAGAGGGCTCTGGGGAATGCCAGCTGCCGCCCACAGGCCCCGTCTCCCAGCGCCCTGCGATTCTCAGCCTGCTCCGTGGCGTGCAGTGACTGTACACCGGGTGTGAGTATAAATGCCCCAGAACACCTGGACTGGGCTCTGCCCGCTAACCAGATGCCTGGGGACTCGACGCACACTAAAGTAAATATTCCGGAAGGCTCTAAGCCAGCCCAGTGCTAGGACCACCATTTGTCCCCATCTGGGAGAATGTTTCCAGGATCAATCAAACCACCAGCAATCCATTTGGGATCCAGTTACTCGGCTTTGGAAGGGCCTTTCCACCCAGCACCAAAAGCCCCCCAGGGACCAATCAGACAGGCAGCTGTCCAGAGCCTTCCAGAATATTTACTGCGACAGGGAGTGCACTTCGACCCACGCAGCCCACGCGCTGTGACAGCTCTCTCCTAGGTGCCGTGGAAAGCCCTGGCGTGGCCCTTGGCATTGGACCTGGCCTTTCCCTGCCTGCCTTGGTGCCTCTGCTTCTCACAGCCTCAGTTTCCTCATCTGTACGAAGAGTGGTGATTTGTGGTGATTTGGGGACCTCGAGGCACCATCTGTCAAAGCATGGGGTGGGGGATTGCTGAGGTCCTAGAGACAACGTGTCACCTCACCTGACACAGCCAACGGGGCGTGGTGAGAGTGAGCCACGTCCGTGGGCAGAGGGGAGGGTTGCAGGGCTCAGACAGGCTCAGCCTCCCCCAGAGGCACCTGATAAAAGGTAGATTATAGGACCCTGCCCCACCACGTTGTATAGAGAAACCCCAGGGCACCCCTCAGAGCCCCCAGGCCTGTGCCTACTCCCTCTTGGAATGCCCTCTCCAGCCTCTTCTTTATCTTGTGAACTTTGAAATCCCCACCCAGGGGGCTGACCCAGATAGACAATCAAGGCCCTAGTTCAGTACCTCTGATCCAATACAAAAGCAAGCCCACCTGCCTTAACCCACCCTACAGGATGGACAAACCCTCGTGCAATCCATAGGAGTCAGGCTAACTTCCTCTTTACGTCCTGTGCCATCCCGAGACCCCCAAAGCCACCGCGTCCTTGCCCGTGGGCTGGCTGCTGTGCTGCAGCCAGACTTTGGGGCCAGGAATAAAGTGCCGACGCCTGCAGACTCGGCTCTGCTTTGGGGGTCCCGCCGAGATGCAGAGGGTGCCCTCTGGGGCTCTGGGCTCCGGGCACCGGCCAGGTGAGGCGCCCAGGAAGACCCCTTTCTGTCCACTGTCCAGTCGCGGGGACTCGGCATCTCCCGGGATCCTTTCCTATACCTGAACTCCACAGCTCGCACCTTTTACTGGGGCCTCTGGTTTGGGCACCTCCGGCTCGGGTCTGGCTTCGGCTCAGCCTGCAGGCCTGGCACCGTGCAGCTCTCCCCCTTTGGCTCTTGGAGACCAGGGTTGGGGGGTCCACGGGGCCCGCTGAGCCGACCCCAGCCTGGGTCCCAGGGCGCGCGGCTTGCCCGCCCCCTCGCGCCTGTGGAACGAGCCTCCGTGTCCACCCGCTGTGCTGCCGTGGTCAGCTCCACGCCCGCCTGGGACTCCACTCCCCGGGGACCCGCTAAGGCCAGAGCAGCGGCCAAGCGCTGAGCCCCCAGGCCCGGGCAGGGGCACGTCTCTTCCGACCGCAGCCGAGGGGTCCTCTGCTCTGAGCCGCCCCTGCCCCTCCTGCTAGAGCTCCTGCTCCTCGTATCTGCGCGCTCTGTGGACCTGTGCTCGCTGTCCCAGGGTGACCTGATGAAGGACGAGGCGTCTTTGCAGTGGCCACTTTGAGAAACTTTAAGGGAACAAAACCGTGCACTTGAGCGGCGCCTGAAAACTAATAAAAGGAGCGTCCCTGAGGCCTTGGAGGTGCTAGAGCACGTCTGCCTCCAGCAGAGCGTCACTTAGAGGTTCATTAGGAAAGAAAAGGCCAGAAACAGAGCAAAGGGGCAAGAACTCCAGGCCAGACCTAAAGCCCCATCTTCCTGCACCCAGCCCGTCCTCAGGGCTGCCCTAACCGGCTCCTCCTGACCCCCCACCCACCCACCAGGGAAAGGGCCTAGTCCTGGCTCCTTGACGGTGAAGGTTTCTATGGAACCAGGCTGCCCGCAGAGCAGAGCTGAAACCTTGGCCCTGAACCGAGTTAAGAGCCGTAATTAAAGTTCCCCCAAATAAGACCAGCAAATATCCACAGAGGAATTCAGGGCTCCTTCGGGTGCCCGTGACCCAGGGCCCCTGGCCCACGTCAGCTTGCCCGCTGACGGTCAGAACCTCTTTGCTGAATCCCAGGGGGCAAAAGCTGGTTGACTGACCCCGGAAGGGCCCTACAGATTCCTCCTTCCACAATAACCTGCGAGTCCGACAGGCCTGAGATGGGGCAGAGCGTCAGTGAGATCCCACGGCAGGGCAGAGAAAAGCCTCAGCGTCTCCCCCACAAATTACGATGGGAAGCTTTAGCCCTCATATTAATAAATAACCTCGGCTTCTCCCACCTGCCAAGAACAAAAATTCTGGTAGAAATGTAAGACTGGAGCAAGGAGAGAGAGCCAGGTCTTTTAGATAAACCAGTGAGTTCTGTTTTCCTGTGTTGCTGTGTTTTTATGCCTGACTGTTGGCTGAGATTTCTAACTGAAGCTGTGAGCTCTCGATCTGAGTCTGCCAGTTTGTTTGATATATATTTTCCAGCTCCAGGTAATAATAACCAATTAACACATACAAATCCATGAAAGAGTTCTATTCAAATTGCTTAAAGATAAATAAGCACTTACATATAAATTAATATTCCTAAAGTCCCAGAAATGAAGAAAAGCAAATTCCTAATACTTCCATTGTAAAACGAGTATCTGTGGAATTAAATTCAAATGTTTTGAAAATTCACATGCATGTAATCTAAATCTTGGCAAACAGAACTGATTTAATATTGTTAGTTAAATAAAAATGGCTATGTCATGAGTTATCAATATTAAGAACAATACAAGAAAATAATTGTATTCTACTTGGGTATGTTCTTCCTGAATTTAAAAAGGTTTACTGATCACACATGCTACCTTATATCTGCTAGGTGATTAACCAAATTGAGTTATTATTCTAACAAACACTATTTCAAGAGGTATTGTGTTTCATAAGGTGTCAGTTGAAGATAATTTCCAGGATCTTTTGGGGAAAAAGTATCTAAGTTATGCAGGGTGCATTTTTTTTTTCATGAAAAAGATAGTTTTGTCCAAAAGTAAGTTGGCAGAATGAGAAACAGGTATAGGACAAAACCTAAATGGATATAGAAAGCTGTAGAAGGTTCGTGGAAATGAATTTTATTTGTCATGCTCAATGCTGACTAAGATTTAATAGGCTTATTTATAAGATTTTCAAAGAGCTTTCGTATCAAACAGTATATCTGTGCAAAACTAGAATTTGGTTTTCTCTCTATTAAAATGGTGTCATTTTCTTTGATTATTGGTTTGCTCTTAGTGAGAGGTTATAAAAGGTTTCTCTTAACAATCTGAGTAATCTTCCTAAAAGACAAAGACTCTGTGCCGTATCAGAATAATATCCTCACTGATGTTTATATTGACTCTATCATCCTTTATTGTTTAAGAGAACAAACTGTCTCCCTTTTAAAAGAACTGTGTTTTTGTTCCCTTTTTTTTTCATAATCATGTTACCTTCTATATTTACTTTTAAAATCGTTGATCGTCAGGTCGGTTAAGTAGGAAAGCAACTATTGTTTATCAGTGACCTCTGACCCTGTTTCGCCAAGGGCGCAAAACCTCCCCGCAGTTTTTGATATTTTGCCTTCTCAACCTCAAACCCTAAAGGATATCTTTTTTATTTCAAACTCTCTTTGGGACTTTCCAGAGGGCCTCTGGAAAATCACAAAGGATTTGCCCTTTCCCCTTATAAAAAGAGAGGTACTAGAAAGAGATTTATTAGAATATGTTATGAGATTTTTCTAAACTTCTGCTGGTTAAATTTGTATGGGTAAAATGTTATTCATATAAATATTTAAAGATAATGCAGCATTCCTAGAGATTTGGAAGAGCTCTCGCTGTCCGTGGTATATCCTGACACTGATCGGCACGACATTAGACAAGAGCACAGTGTTATCAGTCGTAATTTATTTATTCTTAAAAAATGCTACATGCTAAAAAAACAACAGAATTTCCTTGTCAGTGTTTTCACTCTGATGCTTCTTTTATGCTTGCAATCAGCTACAGGTCAGCGCTTCATCTTCAGCAAAATAAGGGGGTGGGGGGCAGACTTTAAAGCAGAAGCAAGGTGGGTAATAAATCCTGCTCCACCTGTCAGTTGACATAACCCTGGCAAACCTGTAAAGGTGGGACAGGGTGAAAAACCTCAATTGTCAGGGCCCTGTGGCCATCTTCAAATGGACTTTGTACGGCTGCCCCTTCCATGGGATGGGAGTGAGCCCTCGCTATCCTGTGTCTATTTTCTGGAGGGATGGAGGCTTTTCCCTGGCACATGGCCACTGCCCTCACAGCAGCTGAAAAGCCATTAGGCTTCGTTTTCCCTCCTGGGGAACCCCTGCTATCCTCTCAAGCCACAGAGGCACCCAGTTTTCTGGAACTCTAATGAGGAGACTCTGCAAGGTCTCACCCCCCAGCCAAAAGCTTCTCTGTGCCCACCACCCTCAATTCTCAGGAAAGGTCGAATGAGCAAAAGTCACCTTAAAACGTAAGTTAGCTAAAGTGCCCGAAGCCCTCTCTCTGCAGCTTGGCCTCGGGTTCTCCCCTTGCCTTGGTGGCCGCAAGGTCCGGCCCATCGGGAACTAGCTAAGGTCCTGTGAAACCGCAGTGGGGAGACCCGGGAGCCTTGTTCTTCCCCTGCTTTACCAGACTCGAACCTACTACCCTGTGAAATTGCTGGTTTCTGTAAGGGACTAATCGCATAGCCCCAGTTCCGCCTTCACAGCCCGGGGCTGCCTCCCCTGAGATTCCTGTGCAGCAGCTTCTGCATGACCTTCAGCCTGGAGCCCTGCTGTGCTGGAAGAGACGTCAGTGGAAGACGGCTTCAGAGCCCCGACGGAAGGGCCTCGTCAAGTCTTACTACTGCCACCACAGCAGGGAAGCCACAGGGAACTGGCCACTGGACGAGGGTTCCAGAAGCAGACGGCATCCGATGGAGACAGCTGCTGCCCAAGACGCTGGAACAAGTAGGTGACGCCCAAGATCACGGACAAGACACGCCCGGGTTTCCTTATCTAACCCAGGGGATGTGGTGTTTTACTAGAAACTAGACAAATAGAAATGGCCTCCCCATGGGGCACAGTAGACGTTCAGCTTCTTTATGGCCAGACTCCTTTTACCTTCGTGAGCCAGAAGCACACTGTAGGGCCCGGCCCCCCCTTAAGAGACACCATTTTTCTCAAAACAGCACCAGGTTTTAGGAACATGAGAACTTATTCCACTCAAGGCACACGTCTCTGGTGGGCTGAATGGCCAGCAAAGGACATTGTTGGTTAAATGGGCCGAAGATCTCGAATAACAACGGAGATGATGATGGTTATGATTCTCCTTGTGCAGTTTACACTCAGGTAGCTCTACAGGCCAATATCCCTTTCCTTAAAAACTACAAACACCCTTATTAAGCTCTTCAAGGACATTATTTTGTATGTGGTCAGAAGACATACAAAGCACTACCTGTAAGTTGGGCTAGTTCCTATTAACAGCTTCTGCTGTTCCCCAAATGGCTATTTAAGATAAGCTCCCAACAGGGAAAAGTAGAAATATGAGGGCTCGGAGACCTCTTCCCACACCATAGAAACCTGTGAAGAGACAATTGCCAGCTGTAGCAGTTTGATATTATTTATGAATCCCAAAAAAGATATTTGATTATGTTTGCAAACCGGTCTGTTCCTCTGGGTGTGATAACCCTTTGATTGTATTAGATTCAGCTGAGATGTCTGATGAAATTATGTTAAGATTAGAGCTTTGATTCAACCACGTCATTAGAGTATGACTCAGTGGTATGTCCCAGCCCCCTTTGTGGACTGATAAAACAGACTCTCACAGAGAAGAACACAGAGGAAGAGCGAGCTCATTAGACACGGCAGAGGCCCCGGGAAGAGAGACGAGCCTGACAGTCTACAGCCGACCTTGTGAAGAGACCAGAGCAGCTGAGCCTGGAAAGAAACGAGCCCTGAGGAGAGAGATGAACTTCATGCCAGCCTCCAGCTGAGATCGGCAGAAGCTGGGACCATGGAGCCTTAAGAGGAAGAAGGAAGGCTGACCCCTCATAGACGTCACCCGCCATCTTGCTTCAACACATGGCCAATGACTTTGGGTGAGGAAGTACTTCTTATGGTACCTTGGGTTGGGCTCTTTAGGGCCCTGCAACTGTAAGCTTTTACCCTAAATAAATACCCTTTATAAAAGCCAACAGAGTTCTGGTGCTTTGCATCAGCACCCCTTAGGCTGACTAATACACCAGGCCAGAGACAGCTCTACAGGGGTCATGGAAAACCCTAACCCAGGCTGAACGCACGGGCTCTCTGTTCCTGGTCTTGTCCCCTTGTCGCTGGGGCAGGTATCTCCTGTGTTGGAAGACACGCTCTAAGATTACAGCTGGGATTGGGAAAGGGGGCTTTAGGGTTAGAGACATCCGTCTTGCCCCTAGGGCAGGCCATCTGCTCACCAGCTATCGAAGAACTGGAACTTCGCAAAATGGCTAAAAAATTGATTGTGGTTAGACTATGTTCTCGTGTCCCAGGGAGGTGTGTGTGCACTTGTGGGGACCCAGTGCTGTGTGTTTGTGACAGTCAAGAGGAAGTTTTCCAAGAGGCAGTGGCAGTGATGCCCACGCCAGAGAAGCAGCTGATTCAGCTGACACATCCCCTGAATCTGAGTGGTCTCTGTCTCTTTTGGGTTGATCCAAGGGGACCTTGGATCAGAGATGTCCTAACAGGGGCCCTCGTTATCCTCTTAATCACATTCATAATATTCCTTAGTAACTGTCAGCTCTCTACACTTAAATACTTCTGCACGGCCACTGATTCAACTAACGGCATGACTGAGGGTCCAAAACCAGCACAAGTGGGAAGCTGAGCATCTCAAACTTCAGCGGCCCATTGCTTTGGTTTCCTTGGCTGCTCAAAGCAAACACAACAAAATGGGCTGGGTTAAACAATGGGAATTCACCTGCTCTTGCTTTTGAGGCTGGGAAAGTGTCCAAATCAAGGTTTCATCAAGCCTCTGCCTTCCTCCTGAAGACCAGCTGCCAGTGATCCTGGACTCCTCTGTCACCTGGCAGGCACATGGCAGCGTCTGCTGGTCTCGCCCTTCTCTTCCGGGTTTCGTTGCTTTCAGCTTCTTGCTTCCACGGCGTTCTCCCTCTCTGTCTGAATTTCATTCTCTTATAAAGGACTCCAGTAGGAGGATTAAGACCTACCCTGACTGAGGTGGGCCACCCCTGAACTGAAGTAGCCTCATCAAAAGGTCCCACTTACAGCGGGCTCACGCCCACAGGGACGAGGAAGTCTAAAAATCTGTTTTTCTGGGGCGCATCCAGTTCCAAATCAGCACATCCACAAAATCAGTGACGAGCCACGGGAGACTTTCAGCAGTGAATGGGGACTAACAACACCTTTGGTCAAGCCTCATAACCAGGGGATGGCCAAAGGGGGGACTGATAGAGGTGTGCAGAGAAAGCCCTGGAACCCCTCGAAGCCCAGAACCTGGGTCCCATGTCCTCTCTGAATTCTCTTGAGCCTCCTCTTTATCTCTGGAAATTTGAATCCCCACACAGGCAGCTGACCTAGATAGCGGATCAGGCACCTAGTTCATTATCTTTGACCCAATACAAAACAAAGCCCACCTGCCCTAAAACTGTCCTGTAAGACTGACAGACCCTCGCCCAATCAAAAGGAGACAGACTAACTTCTTTTTATGTCTAGAAAAATTGTTTGAGGTCCCTAGAACACTGCGTGTGATCTGGCTTCCTCTGCTGCAAACTTTAGCATCAGGAAGGAAATGCTCAGTCTGCAGCTCAACTCCGATTTGTCTTCGACAAGCCCCAGAAGCTCTGACCCAGTAGATCTGCGGTGGGCCCAGGGATCTGCATTTTAACCAGGTGTGGCAGGACCACATGCTGAGGGGCTCTGTGCTAAAGCAACGCCACCACTCACAGGTGGGGGCCAGCAGGGAGGGGGGACCCATGAGGGGGAGGGGAGCCCGCGGGGGAGGAGCCAGCAGGAGGAAGTGGGGAGAGGCCAGCAAGGGGAGGTGGGACCAGTGGGGGGAGGTAGGGCCAGCAGGGGGAGGTGGGGCCAGCAGGAGGGAGGTGGGGGGCCAGTGAGGGGAGGTGGAGCCAGTGAGGGGAGGTGGGGCCAGCAGGAGGAGGTGGAGCCAGCAGGAGGGAGGTGGGGGCCAATGAGGGGAGGTAGAGCCAGCAGGAGGGAGGTGGGGCCAGCAGGGGGAAGTGGGGCCAGTGAGGGGAGGTGGGGCCAGTGGGGGGAGGTGGAGCCAGTGGGCGTGGGGCCAGCAAGGGGGCGGGGCCAGTGCTAGGGTGTGTGTGCAGGTCACGTGTGTGCCAGCGCTGGGGGTGTGCACGTCCTGGGGAGTGTGCACACCGCACGAGCATGTTGCACATGCTGTGGGTGTGCGAGGCGTGCACGTGTGTGACGGGTTTCACGGGAGGCAAGCCAGGGCAGGTTCCCTCACAGGGCAGAGGACTGGGGTGGCCCAAGCCCTTGGAGACCCATACCCTCTGACCGGAAGGTTCTGGGGGTCCCAGGAGCCGAGACGCTTGTAGCCTGCCCCCCGCACTCCCCCTAGCCCGTGCACACGCACCCAGTGCACGCCCCACTGCCCTTACACGTGCACACACACAGGGTCCTTTCGAGCATCGGCCCACGCTGAGCTCACACACGTCCCTCCACCATGTTTCCGCTCGTAACTGGGTGGCTCTGCGACCCCTCTGCTGGGCCAGCGGGGGCACTGGGGCCTGCTCGGAGCCGGTCCCACAGGGAGGAGCTGGCATAGCCTCTGTCCTCCTCGAGCTCACGGCAGTGAGGGAATTGCACAGGGAAGCGGGCAGAGGCCATCTGGGGCCATCCACACGGGCCCAAGGGCAGCCCAGGTGAGCCAACAAGGTGTGTGGGGAAGTAGAGGCGCTCGGGCAGCCCGAGGGCTGGGCACCTGCCCCAGACCGGCACAGGTGCAGCCTGAGCTGGGTGGAGTCCAGGTGGGGACACGAGAGGAGCAGGACACAGGTGAGAAAGCACAAGCTTGTTCCGGGTGCCTGGGAAGGGGGGGTGGTGGTTAGGAGGGCCACAGGGCGGGGGCACTGTCCCACCCCCTGCCACACAATGCCGGCCATTCTTCCTCACTGCCCACCCCCGGGTGTCCCTTTGTCTTTTCAATCCCTCGGAAGAGACCGTGGCTAATCAGGTTTTCTGCTCAGCCCTGAGCCAGCTTGTCCTCTCCTTCTCCCCTCGGCCCCCAGTGCATCCTCTTCCCCTGGAGATAGTGACAGGCTGCCCTGCCCTCCAGAATCCCCTTAGAGGAAGGACAGGAGTCTGGTGGTGCCAGGCCCGTGCCAGCCTGCAGAGGAAGGGTGCTCTGGGCAGCTGGGCAGCAGAGCCTCTGTGTGACCCTCCACCCCAGCTGGACCACTCTCAGCCCCTTGGCCAAGGATGCAGGGCCTCAGAAGGGGAAGGACCATCTCCTTGTCCACCAGCACACAAAGGGGCCTCCCGGCTGGGAAGCACCCATCGGATGCTGGTCTCCGGCTCTCAAGGTGAGCCTGAGGTGGCCCCTGGCCTCAAGGAGAAGAGGCAGGCAGTGAGCAGATGAGGATTCTCCCAGAGGCGTGTGGAACCCCTCAGGACGGCCGGGAGCAGGTGACGTGCTCCTGGGTTTGACAGAGGAGCAGGTTGTTTTCCAAGAAGCAGGAGGAGGAAGTAGAAGGAAAGGGTATTCCACATGGAGGAAAGAGACAGGGGGACTGCTGGGGGGAAATGAAACACAGATCTATGAACCTCAGTGCAAAGAAGGAAGCACTGAAACATGGCAGCCTGGTGGGGCAGGTCAGGGTGGATGACTTCAGAGGTGAAATCAAGGCTGGCTTCCAGGAGGAGGCAGCATTTGAGTCCTGGTGTAACAGGAGGGCACAGGTGCCAGGAGAAGGCCAGCCTGCCAGGTGTGGGCTGGGACACACCCCAATCCCGCAGCCTCTATGCCAGTGCCTGACACCACCCCTGCCCCAGCCAACACCCAGGGGCGCCTGCTCACCCAGTAGGAGGGGCCTTAGGCTGGGACCCCCAGAAGCACATCCGGGGAAGGACTTAAGCCCACGTGGCTTGTCTGGCTGTGGTCCTTAGAAACACAGGCTGGGAAGTGGAATGTGGGGCAGGGAAGGGAGGAGGCCAGTACGGGGGTGAACTGTGAGGGTGGCTGCTGCTAGCAGCTGGGCTCCATCTGCCGGGCACACCTGGAGGCCAGGGGGGACGAGCCTCACTGTCACCCCAGCAGGTGGCCAGGCTGGCAGCTGGGAAGTCCCCCTCCCCCTCCCATCCCCTGTGGGCCCAGCAGGTGCATCCCACGTGGCGAGAGAGCCCTGGGATGCACCCGGGGGAGGCCAGGGCACAGACACTCCTGTTCCAGAGGCAGAGGGTGGTAGTAACAGGTCCCAGCAGTTGACGTCCTTGCCCATTCCACAGCACGATGGTGGTGGAAGCAGGTCTGGGGGGCAGGGCACAGGGCCCCCTCCCCACGTCATAGCCTCAATCAGATGCACAGACCCCTGGTCACCAGGCTCCATCTGCCCTTCCAGCCAGACGGTGCCATCCCCAGGCTTCCTGCACCGCAGGGCCTTTGCACAGCCTGTGCCCCTGCCTGGGGCACCCTCTCCCGCCTCCTGGTCTCAGAAGCACTTGCTGGAACTTCAACATCTACCTGAAGTCCCACCTGTGCTGACAAGTGTCCTGTTACGCCCTCAGGCAGACGACACTTCTGAGGTGTTCCCTGAGCACGTTGCACAGACCTCGGTAACCCATTTGGCCTCTGTGTGTGCAATGTGTGTGCATGTGTATGCGTGCCAGCCTCCCCCACTGGACTAGTGAATGGGGACTCACCCACCTCTGGACCCTCGGAGCCAGCCCTGGCCCCAAGGACCAGCCCATCCCTGCGCCTCCTCAGAACCCCAGTTCAAAGCCACATGCTGGCACTTCTAGCTCACTGGCCTGCTGTGCCTCAGTTTCCCCATATGTAAGAGGAAGCAAGACTGGGCCTGGCCCAAAGTGTGTGCTAGGAAAGGACACCGTTCTCCACAGAAGCCGTGGGTGGCCTTCTCACACGGTGATGTGCCCCCTCCCTGCGCAGCGGAGGCCCTCAGAGAGGGCGGGGCCGCCGCCTCCCACTGCCCGAGCCCCGAGGGAAGCCTGGGATTGCTCTGGCACATGCCCAGCAGGCCACCTCCTCCTCCCCCCGTCTCCTCATCCACTTCACAGTGTGGGATGACAGGCTCTGTCACCACTGACAGCTCGTTCCTAAAACCTAGGACACGCCATCCTCCTTTGGGAGCCCCCAGGGCGGGGGGCCCGGGGGCAGCGCTGGCCCTGCTGTGTCTGCTCGGCAGCGTCCCCCGAGCTCACCTGCCCACCACAGCCCTGGGCTCAGCCAGCTCTGCGTGCGGACCCAGCTGCCCGGCCGAGGGGACACGACCACTTCCCGTGCACGAGATTCTTCTGTGGCAAATCCTCCAAATCATATCACTTCATCCATAAATAGTTCCATATATACTGCTAAGCGAGAAGAGCATGAACTCAATGCCATTTAACATTTTAAAAGTTACAACAATACTAAAATATTCGGGGTTCAGATTTCCCTGACCGCTGCATGATCTCTCTTGTCTGTTGGAATCAGGATTCGAATACGATCCATGCGTCACAACTGAATCGATTCGTCTCCTAAGTGTCCTGGAATCTATAGGCTCCTCTCTATCTATCCATGGTGTGTTGCTTTGCGGTTACTTTCCTGGTTTTATCTGATGCTCAGCTGTTGGCTTCCACCCACACTGACTGTCTGCAGGTGTTTAAAGGGTGACAGGTGCACAGTGACCAGTGTGCAGAGCTTGTTCCCTGACTCACGTTTTCTGGACCACCGTACGTGCCTACGGCACGGGACAATCCTTGGTCTTCGGCCCAGGCAGCCTTGCTGGGCCCGGGCCTGGTGCTCCCATCTCCTTCGTGGCAAAGTTCCGGGTCTCTGTGAGTGCCTGGGGGGCGTGTGGGGGGCAAAGTGCTCCAAGGACCACAGGACCCTGCCTGGAGCCAGGTGAGCGCTCGTGACTAGTCAGCTGCACAAAGACAAGCATGGAGACTGGTCACCGCGGGGTGGCGGATGGCAGGTGATTTTTAATTCTTTCCTTGTACTTTTCCATATTAAAAAAAAAACACAATGAGCACATGTTATTTATGGAACTACAAAATGATAAAGCCGTTTGTATCTTGGGGTGAGGGTGGAAAACTCCTTGCCTTCATGAAAGCACGGGGTTTAGGCCAGAGACATCAGACCCAGAAGTGATACAAGAGGGATGGCAGTTATGGAGGCAGCATCCCACGGCATCCCACGGCATCCCACGGCATCATCCCACGGCATCCCGCAGCATCCCACAGCATCCCACGGCATCTCAGGCATCCCACGGCATCATCTCACGGCATCCCGCGGCATCCCACGGCATCCCACGGCATCCCATGGCATCCCACGGCATCTCACGGCATCCCACGGCATCCCACGGCATCCCACAGCATCCTATAGCATCCCGCAGCATCTCGCAGCATCCCGCGGCATCCCACGGCATCCCACGGCATCCCACGGCATCCCACGGCATTCCACGGCATCCTGAGGCATCCCACAGAATCTCACAGCATCTCATGGCATCTCACAGCATCCCACAGCATCCCACATCATCCCATGGCATCCTGAAGCATCCCGCAACATCCCATGGAATCCCAGAGCATCTCACGGCATCTCACAGCATCCCATGGCATCCTACAGCATCCTACAGCATTCCAGTGTCCATGCTTCTGTGAGTATGGCCTTGTGCTTATCATTTTGCAGTAATCATTGCAATTAGTTCTCAACTAACATCCTTAATGCCAGTAAGTGGCCAGAGCCAGGTTTAGGGGTCTCCGGATGCCCTGTACCCCGTTAATTTTTGCACTCATCTACTCGTATATTTGAAAGAGGAATGAGCTTGTTCTTGAACACCCATTTTAGTTCCATTTATGGGCAATATTTCTTGCAAGAGTCATCCAAAGGCCCACTGTTTAGGTCTCAAGGAAATGGGGTTTGAGATGGGCCTACAAGAATGGGCAGGACTTTAAAGGAAGAAAAAGAGTTTTTTTTCCAGCCAGGGAATGCTTGATTCATAAGCAGCCACAAAGCTTGTCGAGGCCGGCTCTGCACCAGCAGCCGAGCAGGGACCTTCACAGGTGAGTGTGGGAAGTTCCAGCTAACAAGGAGACCTGCTCAGTGCGGCAGGAAGGAATTCGTGGGAATGTAGGCACAGGCTTTGGGAGCCAATTGGATGCAGGTAATAAGAGCAGGAGAGGAAATCAGAGAAGGTGGCTGCCTTAGTCAGCCACAGGGCTGCTGACGCAAAGTACCAGGGATCTACTGGCTTTGAGAAAGGGCATTTATTTGGGGTAGAAGCTTATAGCTATCAGGCCCTAAAGAGCACAACTCAAGGTGGATTTCTCACCCAAAGTCAGTTGCCATGTGTTGAAGCAAGATGGCGGGCGACATCTGTGAGGGTTCAGCCTTCTCTTCCTCTTGAGGCGCCGTGGGCCCAGCTTCTTCCCGTCTCAGCCATAGGCTGGCCTAAGACTCGGCTGCTCTGTTCTTGGGCTGCAAACCATCAGGCGAATGGCTCGTCTCTCTTCCAGGGGCCGCAGGACCCAAGTTTTCTCCTCTTCCTCATCTATGGCGCTCTCTCCCTTCCCCTGTGTATCTTTTTCTGAGTCTCCTTCAGTGAGTGTCCACTTAGATGGCCCACCAAGGGGGCGGGGACTCACCCTGACCCCACCCCGATGACGTGGTCGAATAAAAGCCCTAATCACCACGGGAGGTGGTGAGCCCCGAGGGAGAGTGTGCACAGTAAGACAGGATGGGCACCCACGGAGGGAGGCCTGCGTGTAGGAGGAAGAGGCTGAAACAAGAGAAGGCGGCCGAGCCGCACGGGGCAGGGTGAGGAGCAGAGGGAGGATGACAGACTCACAGCCAAGGGTGGAAAGGCTTTGGAGACGGTGGCCATCTGTGGCCACCAACTCTGGAGACGTCAAGAGAGATGCTGAGAAGTGGGACATGTGAAGTGGACACCCGACCCTCTTCTTAGCTCATCAGCACCTCAACATACTTTTTACTTTAGGGAACCCTGCCCCGTATGACTCTTGGTGGGAAGCAGGGCCTGTCTCCATTATAGCAGCTAAATCAGGCAAGAAACAAAAGGCCACGAAGCAGAAGCAGCCAAGAATTCTGACAGCAGTTGCAAAACAGAGTGAGTTTCTGTTTTAGCAGGGGCACTGATGTTAGCCGTGGTGACAGCTGAGCAAGGTCAGGTCCCCAGAGGGGAAGCTGCAGTGACGTGAGCTGGGGCATCCGACAGCATTCCTGAGGCCTGAACCTGAGGGTCACCCAGGTTTCCCAGGCCCCCAGAGACTTTCTCACCCACTTAACATTCTTTTTAATAGTCCCTATTCTGCTTAAATGGCACCTTTGTTTCTTTTGCTTACAGCAAAAACCATAACTACCAACAGAAGTGGGATGCTAGGAAGAAAAGTAACAACTCCAACGTGTAGAATTACTGGGAGGCAGGTAAACTGCTACCTGTTTAAACCCGGGGCACAGTCATCTGTCATTCTAGGGAAAATTGTCGGGCAGTTTCAAGATGGGGTGAGCTGGCTGCTTCTGAAGGCTTCTGATAAGAATGTAGTAGATTGATTCATGCACCCCAGAAAAAAGTGAGGCCTTCATCTTAATTGGAGTTCTTGGGGTGTGAATTTAATTGTAAATGGGGCCTTTTCGAGACATTATCAGTTAGGGTGTGGCCCACCTGGTTCAGGTGGGTCTTGGTCCAGATTTCTGGAGCCTTAACGAGTCAGAGGAAGCCACAGGCATGAAGCTGGAAGAGCAGGCCCAGGGGAGAGAGGCGGCCCTGTGCTGAGGCAGAGACACGCGCCCAGGAGCCCTAAGGGCTGTCGGGAGCCACAGACGCCACAGAAACACAGCCTGTCAAGACCTTGATCTGGGGGTTCTCAGCTCCAAAACCAGGAGCCCATGAATTCCTGTTGCTTAAGCCAACCAATCTGTGGTATTTGCCGTGACGGCCCTGGCAAACTCAGGCAGAGAGCTTCGGAGAAAGAGAGAGGCTTAGCTGGAAAGGGCCCGCCTGAGAGTAAGGGCAGACGGGAGGCCCAGGAGCAGCAGCTAAGATCGGGTAGAAGAGAAAGTCTGGTCCCCAAGCTTCTACCAAGAATGTCTACTGAGCATCCTCTGCTAACATAGGACCGATCCACCTGGCCGAAATCAGATCCAGGAGAGCAGAGAGGTGAGCAGGCCTGTGCACGGGCAGTAAATGTGCCCAGAATCAAAGGTTGTGGCTGAGGCCATGATCCCCTGGCATTGGACGCACACAACCAACCAGAAGCCTGAGACATGGTTAAGGAACTGCCGTGGACAAGAACCCCTAAGGGGAGGCAAGTGAGGCACTCACTTGGGGTGCAATTTTAAGGGGGCAACCAAAAAACTCAATAGTCAAGATAATTAATATTTCAATGCAATATTTTTTTAAAATAATTTTTACGAGGTACCGGGGATTGAACCCAGGATCTCGTACATGGGAAGCAGGTGTCAACCACTGAGCTACATCCACTCCCCATAATGCAATATTTTAAAATGCAAAATCAATGCAAACAGTGAACAAAACATCAAAATGGTTAATAACGATAGCAACAGACAGGGCTCGTATTAAGCAAGGCAAGTGAGGGAAGTCATGAAAGTGCAGGGGAAAGCTTGTCTTTATTTAAAATTTTGGTACTTCCTGCATCGTGGATTTTTTTGCATTAATTTTGCTTTTTCAAAATAGTTTTTATCTTGATCACTGAGTTATCTGACGCCCTCTTAAATTTTGTGCCTGAGGTTAGAGCCTCACTCCGCTGGTCCTGCCACTGAACCGGCATCAAAAAGCAGGCGAGTTAGCCAGCCCGAGAGTGGGGGTCCGAGGGAGCCCTGCACTCTAGCCAGTGAGATGGGAGCGCTCTGGGTGCTGGAAAGCCCTGCTGGCTTCTACGGAGAGGCACACAGGGGGGCACGGCCTCTTCCGGCAGTGGACGTGGTCATGCATGCACGTGGCCCCTGAACCGTGACGGCCCCTTGCAGCCACGAGGGCAGCTGGGTGGGCATGCAGGGTGACGGAGGGAGAGCTGTTTGCTAACATCGTGGGTGTCTGACTTGGTTTTGGCCTCACCTGACTAGCAGGTGTCCATGAACAAAAGGCCCATGTCCTCTAGAACATTCCGCAGGGCACATTCAGGTGCACAGGACAGCTCAGGAGGTGTGCGTTGTCAGAACTTTACAAGTGCCATTGGGCTCGGGACCACATGGGCAATCCCATAAAGTCAACAGGATGGGTGACGGAATTGGGGGGATTCCATGTGGCAGTTAGAGATAGGGGTCCAGGGATACTGGCTGTCCTGTAATATGGGGGACAAACCCCACACAGTGAAGCATGCTCCTTACGTCACACAACTTCTCAATTCCATGAGACAGTCTGTGGGTGAAAATCCAGTTGACGGTTATCTGAACCTAGAACCAAACCCAACTAACAAACCTGTGCTGAGCGTTTTTCAATAGTTTTAATATAAACTGAATTTTCCGGGTGGGCAACTACCACGTAAATTGAGGAAAGATGGAACTTGCTTCTTTGGGCACCTCACCAAGAGTCGACTGTTTCAGAAAGCCACATCACCAACTGCTGCCCCCTCCCCTCCTGGCCCTTGGGTCTCAGGCACTCGCCTGTACCGTTGGCACCTGTGATTCTGCCAGCATATACGTACTGACATAAAAAGTTTTTTTTGTAAATTATAACACACTTTCCTTTTATCTCAGCTTTGTAGTATAGTCAGGACTTGTGTGACAGTTAAAATCATCCACTGATTTCACTTCAGGATAGTCCTCTGGTGGGGAAGAAAGGAATACATGAAAACAATCGTCAAAAGCAGTGATTGTGACATTCAATGTCTACTTGTGCCAAGGACTGTGGTCGGCACCTCCATCACCTACAATTCTTATAAAAGCCCTGCAGATAGGAGGGACACCAGCCCAGCATGGCATAGCAGGAAACTGAGGCTCAGAGGCCACACACTGGAAGTGGTGAAGCAGGGCTGCACGTCTGGGTCTGCCTGACCCCAAGCACTCATTCCCCCCGGGACCCTGACCCTCAAAATGCAGTGCCTGCGTGCTGTAACACTGAAGATCCATCGACCTGGTGCAGACAGTTTAATTAGGACTGCTCTGAACAGGTCCCATCCCTCCCTGACAGTCTGTAGAGTTTTTTGAGTGAGAACACCTGAAGGGGTAGGTAATTCACCCTCCGCCAGGAAGTTCTGCCACTGGGACTCACCTGGGCCCTGGGATTTTACAGCCCTTGAAAATGAGGTCCCCTGGTTTACCTCCTCTCCCCTAACAGCTCTACCCATTTTTTTTCCAGTGAAATTAAAATTCTCTCTGACTCTCTTCTGTTTCATTCTTCCCTGGGAGCTGTGGAAATCAAATCTGCCAGCTGCTCTAGCTGCTTCTACAAGCAGGCTGGTGCCCAGGGAGACTGCCCCAGGCCCCACTCTACTGGGCCAGCTCTCTGAGACCAGTGTTATTTCCCACGAAAGGGTTCTCATATATCTCTTTTTCTTTTTTATGTATCATGCATTTATTATGCCAATTTGATCACTATAAAATCATTTGGGAACAACTGACAATATAAATCAGCAGAAAACATTCAGGAAAAAATGAATCATCCTGAAACGAATTATAGCAAAGCTTTGCTATTTTTTCTCAAATAGTATTTGTCTTGTGAAAATGATTTATCATAGTTTTCAAGGAAAAGATACACAAAAAATTACCTCTATAATTGGGACATGTCATAAGGGTCCCTGGAGACATAGGTGAGTAAGAAACCATCTCAGGAGCCACATAATTAGATCTTCAGTTCTATCTGTTTCTTCATCACATATTTTGAAGCTCTGTTGTTTGGTGCATACACATTTAGGATTGCTGTCTTCTTGGTGGGGTGATCTTTTCATCATTACATAATGTCTCTCTCTGTCCCTAGTACTTGCTTTGTTCTGAAGCCTACTTCCTCTGATTTTTGTATAGCTACCCCTGCTTTCTTTCGATTGTTCACATGATGTGTCTTTCTCCATCCATTTATATTCAACCTGCCTATGGTATTATATTTGAAGTGAGTTTCTTGAAAACAGCATATATTTGGGTCACAATTTTTATCTAATATTTCAAGTTTTGTCTTTTAATTGGTATATTTATATTTAATGTAATTATAGAGATATTAGGCCTTAAGTCTGCCATACATTTTGTTTTTGTTTGTTCTCTCATTTTTTTTTTTTTTTTTCATTTCTCTGTTTTCTTTTTCCTGCTTTTTTCTGGGTTACCTGAATATTTTTAGCACTCCATTTTAATTGATCTATACTGATTTTGGCTGTATCTCTTTGTATAGCTCTTTAAATGATTGTTTCGGGTTATATGCGCGCGCACACACACACACACACACAGTCCACTGGCATCTTAGTTTGCCAGAGATGCTGACAAATGCCACTCACTGGGTGACTTAAACAACAAAGATTTATTGGCTCACACTTTGGAGGCTAGAAGCCCAAATTCAAGATGTTGGCAAGAGCTGGGTTTTCCTCTCCACGGTTTGTGAGGAGAAACCCACTGTTGTTCAAACTGTTTTTCCCCTGCAGAGAAGGTGTCATTTTCTCTGGCTGCTTTAAAGATTTTTTTTTTTTTTTATCTTTTCTGTTCAGAAGTTTGATTATGATGCGTCTTGGCATGGATTTCTTTGGGTTTTTCATGTTTTGGGTTGACTCATACTGTATCAATAGGTCTATATCTTTTTCCAAATTTGGGAAATTTTCAGCCATTATTTCTTAAAATAGTTATAAAGCCCCATCTTTCTACTGGGACTTTGATGATGTAAATATTAAGCCTTTTGCTGTTGTCCCACAGCTACCTGAGACTGTTTTCTCTTTATTTCAGTCCGTTTGTCTTTATTGATCATATTGTGTACTTTATATTGTTCTGCCTTCAAGTTCTCGGTTGAGCACATCGACTGTGTTTGTGATTTTTCAGTTCTAATATTTCCATAGACTTCTTCTTTGTATCATTCGCTTATTTTCTGAGACTTGCTTTTTTTCATTTCAAGCATGCTCAAAAGTGCTTCTTGAAGTCATTATGGCAGCTTTAGATTCCGTGTCAGATAATTCTAACCTGAGTGCCATCGCCATGTTGACGTCTACTGATTGTCTTTTCCATTCACACTGAGATCATCCGGGTTCTTGTCACAAAGAGTGTTTTTAGGTTGAAACTTGGGCGTTTTGGAGACCCTGGAGCTTACGAGACTCTGGAGCTTACTTCAGTCTTTAATTCTAGCAGCCTCTCGGGCACCATACTGGTTGGGGAAGAGGGGTGCTGCTTTGTCTTTCCAGGTGTGTGACGTCCAGGTTCCCTACTCAAGTTCTGTGGACCTCCGGGGGTAGGGGTGGGAAGGGCCCCTCGTTTTCACTAGGAGGGGGTGGGAGTCCTGGCTCCCCTCTAGGTGTCTGCTGTTACCACCCTGGCTGGAGGGGCAGGAGCACCTCATCACAGTTCCTATGTGGCCGCCATAGACTCTAGGTGGGGAGAGGCGACCACCATGCTGCTGGACGACTGTGAAAGTCCTGGCTCTCTGTGAGGCCTCCTCTGGTGCCATTCCCAACGGAGAGTGAGGGGGCACCTTTTACCACCAGATGGGGGTGGAATTCCAGGCTGCCCACACAGTCTCTACTGGCCCTGCAGAGTGGGGGGGCCTGGTTCCCAACCCAGCCTTCTCTAGCACCACTGCAGCGTGGGGCTGGGGCACCTCATTACACCTTGGCAGGAGTAGAAGTCTAGACCCCCACTCAGCCTTAACTGAGGGGGGAGCAGGTGGGGCTTCAGCGTTTTCTGTGGTATTTGGCTAGAGCAGAGCAGTCATTGTCTGGAAGTTTTCCTGCTCGCTTGGCTGCCCCTTGCCTGACCTTTTGGCCAGAGAAAGCCAGCTTGTCTTGTGTCTTTTTTGCCTATACCTGTTGACATTCCTGTGGTGCTGGATTTTCCAGTGCCCCTTCTGGGGTTAATGAGGCCAAAAGAAAACCCAGGGGCTTCCACTTCCAGGAAGATGGAGTAGATGTGCTTTCCCCTACCACTTCCACAAAACACAATTAGAAACTCAGGACATTATATCTAAAAGAAATGTGACCCTGAAAGGAGGAGGGAAAAAGTCAAATCAGTGAGGGACCTTGGGACCCGAGGAAGGACAAGTGGTGAGCATCCCGGGTTTTCTTTTGGCCTCATCTGTCCCAGACTTAGAACTGAAGAAGATGACAACCTGGAAATGGCAGTGAGTGCACGCGGAAAAAGCCCCAACCAAAGCCTGCTCCCTCTAGCCAAAGGGCTGGGAAGCTGGAAATGTGTCAGGACAGAAACCTTTTAGACAATAACCACTCCACTCCAGCCAAGTGCCACCAATAAACAGGGGTCCACCCACTCCAGCAAAGGCCAAGTGGGGAGTCTGTAACCGTGAGCTCTGACTCCATGCCAGGGCAGGGCCTCTGAGGGCCAAGTAGGCGGTTGGGACTTTTACCCACTCTGACTGGTAATGAAGTCCCCATCTCTATACCATCAGTGGAAACTATGTGGGGGGCCTGGGCTTCCACCCCCGTCTGGCAGTCATTTGGCACTCTTTCCCATCCCCACTAGGTGGTATCAGAGGAGACCTGGTGGAGAGTCACAGCATTCACCGTTGCCCAGTGGTAGTGAGGCCACCCCACCTGGCTGTCATGTGGGGAGCCAGAACACCCAGTCATGCCCAGCAGAAGAACCCTCCTCCTGAAGGTGTCAATGGAGACCAAAAGGGGAACTTGGACTTCTACCTCCACCTGGCAGTTGAGAGGTGATGCTGCACCTTCTCTACTGAAGTAATGCCGGGGAACCACAGCTAAAACAGAAGGAGTATGCAAGATCCAGAGTTTAACAGCATAATATGAAAATGTCCAGGTTTCAATTGAAAATCACTCAACACACTATGACACAGGAACATATCAGACTTTGATATGAACAAAGACAACCAGTAGATGTCAACTCTGAGAAGACATATTTGTTAGAATTATTTGACAAAGATTTTAAAGCAACTATTAAAAAAAAAATTCAATAAGCAATTACAAACATGTTTGAAACAAATGGAAAAATAGAAAGTCTTCAGTAAAGAAACAGACAGCATCAGCAAAGAAATAGAAGACATAAAGAAGAACCAAACAGAAATTTTATACCAGAGAAATGCAATAACCAAAATAAAAATCTCAGTAGATGGACTCAAAAGAAGAATGGAGGAGACAGAAGAAAATAACAAGTGAACTAGAAGGTGGAAAAATAGAAAGTACCAAGTATTCACAGCAGAGAGATAATTTACTATTAAAAAATGAACAGAGTCTCAGGGACTTGTAGGATTATAAGAAGAAAATTTAACATTTGTGTCTTCAGAGTTCTGAAAAGAAAGGAACAAGTGGGGAGGGCTGAAAAAATATTTGAAAAGTAATGACTGAAAACTCCCCAAATTTGGTAAGAGAAGTAAACTTATATATTCAAGAAGCTGAGCAAACCCCATATAGGATAAACCCAGAGAAATTCATGCCAAGACACATATAACAAACTCCTGAACATTAAAGACAAAGAAAAGGTCTTGAAAGTAGCCAGAGAAAAATGACACTTTCCCTATTGGGGAAAAACAATTTGAACATAGTGAATTCTCATCACAAACCATGGAGGCCAGAAAGAAGTGGCAAAGTATATTTCAAATGCTGAAAGAAAAAAAAAATACTAAAAACACTATTCCTGGTGAAACTACCCATCTGGAATGAAGAGAAAATTAAGACATTCTCAGAAGTAGCAAAATTTTGAGAATTTGTTATGGGAAGACTTCTCCTAGAAGAAGGGACAATTAATTTCTCTAAACAGAAAGGAAATAATAAAATAAGGAAACTTGGAGTATCAAGAAGAAAGGAAGAACATGATAAGCAAAAATATGTGTAAATAAAATAGAATTTCCTTCTTCTCTTGAGTTTTCTAAATTGTGTTTGGTGATTGAAGAAAAAGTACAACATTGCCTGACATGGTTCTTGGTGTGTGTTGAATAGATATTAAAGACAATTATATTATAAATGAAGGATAAGGATAAAGGGACATAAAGGGAAGTGATGCTTTTATGCTTCACTCAAACTGGTAAAATGATGACAACAGTGGACTATGGTAAGTTATAGTATATATTGTAATACATAGGACCCATTTAAAGGTTATTCAAAGAGATACACTCAAAAACACTATCTATAAATCAAAGTGAACATATATTCTAAACATATGTTCAAGGAACCCACAGTAAAGCAGAAAAAAGAAAAAAAAAACGCAAAATGAAAAACTAAGAGAACAAAAGAAAACAAAATATAAGGCTGCAGACTTATGCCCTAATATATCTATAATTACACTAAATGTAAATGGTATAAATACACCAATTAAAAGATTGAGATTGGAAGAGTGAATTTTAAAACATGACCCAACTATACACTGCACAGAAGAAACTCATTTCATATATAATGATACAGGCAGACTGAAGTAATGGATGGAAAAAGATATACAATGTGAACATTAATCAAAGGAAAGCAGGAGTTGGTATCTTAATGACAGTTATAGTAGACTTCAAAGCAAATTACCAGAGATAGAGAGGATATTGTATAATGATAAAAGGTCACTCCACCAAGAAGACATAGCAATCCTAAATGTGTGTGCACCAAACAACAGATCTTCAAAAAATGAGAAGAAAAAAAAAAAAAAAAAAAAAAACAGAACTGAAAAGACAAATTGATAAATCCACAAATATAGTTGGAGATGTCAACACTTCTCTCTGAACAAATAATAGAACAACTAGACCTAAAATCAGCAAGGATATAGAAAAACTCAATAAGACCATCAACCAGCAAAGTCTAAACAATTTTTATAGAATATTCCACCCAAAAAGAGCAGAATGCACACTCTTTTCAAGTACCCATGAAACATTTACCAATATAGGATAGGCCTTATCCTGGACCATAAAGCAAACTCAACAAATATGAAAGAAATGAAATCATACAGAGTGTGTTTTCTGACCATAATGGTATCAAACTAGAAATCAATAACTGAAAGATAATGGGAAAACCCTCAAACACTTGGACACTAAACAACATGCCCTTAAATAATCCATAGGTCAAAGAGAAAATCTCAAGGGAAATTAAAATTGCATTGAACTGAATAAAAATAAAAGTACAACTTATCAAAAGTTATAATATTTAACTAAAGTAGTGCTGAGAGGTAGATTTATGCACTAAATGCATATATTAGAAAAGTGGGAAAATTTCAAAGCAATATCTGAAGTCCCATCTCAAAAACCTAGTAAAAATAGAGCATACTAAACCACAGCAAGCACAAGGAAGGACATCATAAAAATCAGACATCAATGAAATTCAAAACAGAAAAGCAATAGAGAAAATCAATGAAACAAATTTATTCTTTGAAAAGATCAAGAAAATTGACAAACCTCTAATACTGACAAAGAGAAAAGAAAGAAAACAGAAATTACTAATATCAGGAATGAAATGGGTGCTATCTCCACAGACCTGATGACATCAAAAGGATAATAAGGTAATACCACAAAAAACGCTACACAGATAAATTTAGACGTGTGTAGATGAAATGGACCACTTCCTTAAAAAAACATAAACTACCACCCAATATGAGATTTGAATAGGCCTATAATTATTGAGGAAATTCAATTCATAATTTAAAACTCCCAAAAAAGAAATCTCTAGGCACAGATGGTTTCACTCAAATTTACCAAGTGTTTAAAGAAGAATTAAAACCAATGATTTACAATCTCTTCCAGAAAATAGAAAAGGAGGCAAAACTTCAATTCATTTCATGAAGCTGATATTACCCAATCCCAAAGTCAGAAAAAGACTATACAAAAAATAAAGTGACAGACCAATATCTCTCATATTTATAGAGCAAAAATCTTTTACAAATTAGCAGCAAATAGGATTCAGCAACATATAAAAAAAATTACACACCATGACCAAGTAGGATTTATTCCTGGTATGCAAAGCTGTTTCAAAATTCAAAAATCAATCAATGTAATTCACCATATTAACAGTCTAAAAAAAAAAATCACACAATCTTATCAATTGATGATGAAAAACATTTGCCAAAATTCAACACCCAATCATTTTTTTAAAAATCTCTTAGAAAACTAGGAATAGATGGAAACTTCCTCAAATTGATAAAAAGCATCTACCAAAAACTTACAACTAACATATTTAATGGTGAAAGACTGCTTCCCCCTTAATGTCAGGAAGCCACTCTTATTCACCATAGTGCTGGAAGTTCTAGCCAGTGCAATAAGGCAAGAAAAGGAAATGTTTCCTACCAGGCCTGGCACAGAGTGGGTGCCCAAGAATCACTCAGCCCAGAGGCTGAGCGTGGCTCAGGGGAGTGGGAGACCAGATTTGCTTGCAGCTCCTTCATGTTCGAGCTGCGTGACCTTGACCAAGTAGCTTAACTTGCCAGGGCCTCTCTGGGGAGGATGGTGGCTCTTCACACACCACGAGGGTGAAATGGCATCATATAGCTCAAGCATTTAGAACAAAACTGGGCATACAGCGAGCACCATGGGACACGAGCTATCGCCAGCTGCCCACCTGTGTAAGAGGGAGCCTGCTGGCATGTGTGAGCACCAATCTCACCCTACAGATGAGGCAACTGCATCTCAGAGAGGCTGAGCCACCTCCCTGGAGTCACACAGGAGTCTTTCATGGGTAAGACACTGACTGAGCACCTAGTATGTGCCGGGGCCTGTGCTCAGCGCCCACAGGGCGCACGTGAGCCAGGACACCCCCTGTGCCCCAGGAGCACACTTTCTCCTCTCTGCCAGTCCCTCCATCAAGGGGGCAAGGGGGCCAGCATCTTGGGAGGCTGCTGTGTGCTGGGCGGTGAGCTAGGGCACCAGGCATGGTGCCTCCTCTGACACTCTGTAATCCCACTATGGCTGGAAAGTGCTGGACTCTGCTAATCTTTTAGGCTGTCCATGGCTGCCTGCTGCTCGGACCAGCCGGCCTTGGGGTGGCCATGTGAGAAGGAAGCAGGAGGCCATCTCACCTCCAGAGACAAGCCAGCTGTTCCACCAGGGGCGTGGCACTGAGGAGTGGCCCTCAAAGTGAGGAAAATGCCCTCAGATGAGGCCCCAAGGAGGTGCTGGGTTGAGCGTGCCCAGTCAGGGGGGCGGGGAGGAGGCTGCTTCCTGGCTCTGACTTTCTTCCTCAGGGAGCCAGTTGTCCCCGAGATGTTCCGAAATCAGCCCAGTTAGCATGAACTGAGCTCAGCCCACTCCATGAAACTCCTAAATCAATTTGAGGTCCCTGAATCAAATCTGATGACTGCCCCATAACTTAGTTGACTAGGAAAGAAAATATCCATCAGTGCCCCATTGGACCTGATGGGATGTGCACAGAACTGCTCAAATGAGTTATCTTGGAAAGAAAATGCGGTTCAGGAAAACGTTTCCAGCCCTTCAGGGAAAGAACCAGGCATAAAGGCAGCCGTGACCGAGTTTTCATAACTCAGGAGAGAGGAGTGGAGCCCTCTTGGTCCTAAATGTAGACCAGATTTTCCTAAAACCAATTAGAGCCCCCTGCAAAAGCTTAGTCTTCACAGTCAAATAAAGAAGATTTCATGCAGACACCAGAGGCCCCAGCTGCTGCGTGGTTCTCCAGGTGGATCTGCTACGTGGCGGTAAACATTCCTGAGCTCCTTCGATGTGGATAGCCCGGCAGGAGTTTGGTGCTTGCTGATGAGTGAGGTTTCCCAGCGGGGAGAGCCCCTGGAGAGGGGAATGAGCCCTGCCTTATTGGGGGGTCAGAGAGAAGACTCCCGGAAGGTCCAGCCCCTCACTGATCCACCAGTAGCAGCCAAGAGCCTCCTGTGTGCCGAGGCCCGTGTCCATCACAGGGGATGGCGACGTGGCTCCCGCGTTCAAGGCTGCGTGGGGACAACAGAGTGGGGTGACGGCGGGACAGTGGAATCAGCTGCCCCCACGAGCACCAGCTGCGCGTGCCGATGCCTCCTGGGCGTGGCTCCCTGCGCCACGCGTCCTGCACATGCCCTCCCAGCCAGTCGTCTCTGCCACCCGCAGAGACTTCCTTTTCCCAGACCACAAGCACTCGTGGCCTCTAACGTGGCAGCAAGAAGGATTGCCTCTGCCAGGCGGGCGGGGCAGGTTCTGTTGCTGTAACAAACAGGCCAGGGCAACTTCCCCAAGGCTGGGTGGAGGCTTCCTGGGAAATGATGGTTTCCTGCTATCTGGTGGGGACAGGCTCTTGTTGCCAAGTGGGAACAGATAACAACAGGAGGACTCGCCCCCGGAGGAGCTGGGTCACGGCCGTGGCCCTGCTGGACAGCCATGAGCTGAGGCAGAGGCGACAACGGGGAGGCGGCTCATGCAGGAGCGGGGAGCAGAGTGGAGGCTCAGGTGGAGTCAGTGGGGAGGCCTAAGGCAGCCAGCTTGTGGGGGGCGCCATGGCAGGAAACTCTTGGGGGGGCCCCGAGGGCATTACAAGTCCAGCATGGCCAGCGCTGAAGCCTTGCTGCTCCCTGCTGGTGGGGGAGCCACCCATGCCGCTCTGCGCCAGAAACGCCCGTGTCCATCTCACCTCTTCAGGAATCCCCTGCCCCCCTTCTCCCTGCCTCCTGCGGGGTGACTGAATCGTCCCATCACCTTCCCTGCACCCTACTCCCAACTGCATCTAACCCTTCCTCCACCAGCACGAAGAGAGGGTGGGGGTGGAGCTTTAGCAAATGTGACCTGAGCTCCCTGTGTCAACCCCTCTCTGGCCTCCCACCAATCTGGGATAAAACCCAAGGCCCTCCCCATGACCTCCAGCCCTGCTTGGCGGGGCCCCTGGCAGCCTTCCTCAGCCTCTCCGCCTGCTCTCTTGGACTTCCACTGCCCAGCTTCTCCTTTAACGTACCACACTCCTTCCTGCCCCAGGTCCTTTGCATGTGCTGTCTCCTCTGGCTCAGATGTGCTTCTCTTGCTCTGACCCCCAGGTCAATGATGGAGCAGTATCCCAACTCCTAAATTTTGGCAGCAGCATCCCAGCTGGCATCCTCCGTGCCTTCACTCCTGCCCTAAAATTGCTCCAAAGCCCCCTTGGCTTTTGCAGATCTGATCAGCCCCTCAGTCCTCCAAGACTCTTGTCTCCCGAGATGGCCCCAGTGAGCCACATGTCCAGACCTGATGCCTCAGCTGCCCTGTGTTGAATTGGAGCTGGCCTTGCGACTTGCTTGAGCCAAGGATAGAGTGGAGGTGACACTGGGCCAGCTCCCAGCCTATGCACAGCACTTCCCCACTTGGGAGCTGTGACGACCGTGTAAGAAGTCCAGCTGTCCTGCTGGAGAGGCCACGGAGAGAGGGAGAGGCCCTGGAGCTACATGGAGAGGGGGAGGCCCTGACGTCCCAGCAGAGCCCAGGTGCTGCCCCGCCCGTCGTCTTGGGTGTCCCCTGACCGTGGCCCCAGGAGAGACACCCCAGAAAGGTGACCAACGAGAGTCCTCGCTGGATTCAGCAACGACCTTTGAAGATGGCCGGTTATTCGGCAGCCAGTCGGCGAGGCAGGACCTGAGCCTGTTCTTTGCGCTCTCCTTCTTTGCTGTGGAGCCAGACGTCCTTCTTCCCCTCCCCACGCTTGGGCCAGCGACACCCAGACCTCAGCGCTGGCTTCTTGGGAGCTGGTCACACCCCTGCTGCCCTCAAACAGCAGTGGCTTCTCTCTTGGGGACCTGGGGGCCCTTCTGAGGAGAGCAGCGGCTTCCCTGACTGAGAGCGGGGTCAGAACCAAGGAAGTGCCCTGCAGCCCGTCTGGGGGGTCTCCTCCTGGCTCTGCTTCCACGCCACAGACACACTGGGGTCCGCTCGGCAGCCAGGCTCCCACCGCCCAGCCCGCCCTCATGTGTGGACTTTGCAGAGTCCTGTTCATCTTTCAAAGCTCAGGTTTTGAATTTCATTTGTTCACTGATTCATCCATTGAGTCATTTTTTCATTCATTCATTCATTCATCCATTGATTACCCTTTGATTCATTAGTTCATTGACTCATTCATTTGTACATTCATTCATTGATTCATCCATTGAGTCATTCATTGATTCATTGAGTAATTTGTTCATTAATTCATTCATTGAGTCATTCGTCATTTCATTAATTCATTCAGTGATTCATTCATTCACTTATCCAACAAATGCTCGTGGAGAAAGCTATGCCTGGGGCCTGTGTTCAGCCCTGGGGGTACAGAGATGGCGCCGTATGGTCCCTGGCCCCCAGGAGTGCTCTCCCTCTTGGGGGAGACACACACGTCAGAGCAGACATAAGAGAATAAGGTGATCACCATCGCTGAGGTGTGTGCAAAACACACAGGTGTCCATGGGGAAGGCGTGCACGGCCACTTCCTCGGTCGCCTCCCCAGGGAGCTCACTGGCACCCTCGTGCCCAGAAAAGCCCTTCTCTTCCCACTGGCAACCTCTCTTCAGCACCACACTGTGTAGGAAGTGAGCGCGCAAGAGGGGGTTCCACTGCAGCGAACTCACCCCTGCGCCTTGGTTATCACAAGGCATTTCTCTGTCCTCAGGACCGACACAGGCCTGAAGTGGAATGGGGGTTTGGTGAGCATTTGAGGAAGAAGGAGGAAAGGAAGGAGGGAGATAGGGAGGAAGGGAGGAGGAAGGGAGGAGGGAGGGGGGAGGGAGCTTCATTCCCGGCATCCAGGATGATTCATAACAGAACCACGTGTGGGTCCTGTCCCCACACCTGGCACAGATGGGGCAGTGGGTGCAGATGGTTTCACTAGGACCCTTCATGGCTGCCAGGGAGGGGAGAACCCCCCACTGTCCAGCTCCATCAGTCACCATTCTTGGTGTCCTGGCCCAATGTGCTGTCACTCAGGCTCTGTCCCCTTCTGGCTCTGGGGCCTTTGGGGAGACCCCACCATGTGCCAGAGCATGAAGACCAGACCCGGGGCCTCGGGGCTGCCCAGGGGTGGGGAGATAGGGGAGCCCAGAGCTGGGGAGGGCCTGGGCCTCAGGGTGGGCACAGGGAGGACGGGCTGGCGCAGCTCACGCAGCTGTCCCTCTGGCCTCGGGGAGAAGCGGTGGGGTGGGGCAGGGCTGCCGCCACTGGCCTGCCCAGTCCAGCCACTCACGAGCGGAGGACTTGGGACGAGCGGCGTGATCTCCCTGAGCCTCGGGTTCCTTGGCCAGACCTGGAGAGGGGGACGCTCAGTCAACCCCGCTCTGGCCCCTGCAGTCCTGGAGCAGGCCTCTGTCCAGTCCTTCCTGGTCCTGGGATCTCAGGCCATCGCCAGCTATGTCACTACCTGGCTGTCCCCAGAACCACCTGCTCAGAGACGTGTACTCTGTGCTCTGCAATGGGGCCCAGAAACCCGTGGCCCATGGGCCGTTTCCCACCCACCTGTCTTTGTCAATAAAGTTTTATTGGCACGCAGCCACGCCCAATCTTCCCCGGCTGCCTAGGCCTGCTTTTATGGCAGAGGTGAGGTGCTGCCGAGGAGACCGTGTGGCTTGCAAAACTGAAAACATTCTGCCTCTTGACAGAAGAAGTTTGCCAACCGTGCTACAGGGGTCAGGCCAGGGGGGCTGCTGTGAGGCCACTGAGCAGAATCAACCCACCCCGAGCCTACCCCTCCCTCGAAGGCACACGTGGGAGATGGCGAAGGGCTCCCACCAGCTGGCTCCTTACAGCCGACACACCGTCCCTGGTTCAGGATTCATTCAAGTCTCTTCCACATTGTTAGATGCCGACTGTGTGCCAAGCACCCCGATAGGTACCAGGACTCAGAGAGGAGGAAGGGGAAGCAGATCCACCCCCAAGATGCTCAGAGAGGGAGAGAGAGGAAGAAGCAGACAGTCCTGGCACAGGCAACAGGGGCTAGGACAGGTGACAGGGCGGGGACAGGTGACAGCCCGGGGCAGGGGAAGACCAGAGAAAGAGTCTTCACCCTCCTGGGAGAAAGGGTGGGCAGGACTTCCTGGGGGAGGTGGTCTCTCTCCTAGCAGGAGAGCTGGAGGGGCGAGGCCCTGAGCAGTGGAGTAGGTATTCAGGACTGTTTGACTCCCAGAACTGAAAGCACGTTTCTGCCTGAAGAGCCCGATCCTGAGGATTTTCTCTCTAAATGGAGTGTTTTGTTTTCAGAGACCTGCCTAATGGAGGACATTTAATGACCCTAAGAGCCCAGCATTTCAGGGCAGAGCCCTCCAGCATCCAAGTGTCAGACCACCCTCCTTTCGACAAGCTTCCCCCTTGGGGTCTTTGGGGCTGGCACATTCCTCCCCCCTTTTTGGTCACACTGTCTTCTTCTTCCCCCCTTCAGTGCCAGCACTCCCAGCTCTGTCCTTGACCCTCCACTTCTAGCAGAAGCTTGTCATGTCACTGGCTGCCCATCATCTTTCCAGGTCTGGGAAATCCCCACGTGACAATCGCGTGTTCCCAGCGTGGCACTCGAAACCAGAGCCCACTCCCTCTCAGCAGGCACATGACCTGGCTCTGCAAACCCAGGCAGCAGTGCAGACTCCTGGGGAGGCAGCGTCTGCTCAGAGTTTCTGTTTCGCCGGTGGCTTTGGGCTGGTGGCCGAGGGTCCAGCTCTCGGCCATGGAAGTCTCTGGCAATGGGGGCAGAAGTGGCTGCAGCTCCACCTGGGTCCAGGCTGCCCAGCTGGAGAGTGAGGCACGGAGGTAAGGTTCCCATTGGGGGACTCTGCAGAGGGCCTCGGGCCTCGGGCCTCGGGCCTCGGTCCCGGGTGCTCAGCCCCAGTCCACCTCTGCAGCCTCCAACGCAGGCAACTGCCCACAGCTGGTAAGGCGTTTCCTTCCTGCTAAACGAGCTCAGGCGCATCTTGTACTGGAGCGCTCCGCCACACCAGCCCCTCCTGGGGGTGGTCTTTAAGCTCCTGACCTCCACATGTGTCCCCTAAGCCACAGGCTGCGTCTCCAACAGCCTTTAGCCAACCATGTGGCAGCTCCCCACGCCCCAGACTCCCCACGTCCAAAGCTGACATGAGTCTCTGCACACACCCATCTCCCCCCAGGTCCCCACCTGAAACATGCTGGGGCCCGCCCTCCCCCTCCCCCCACATGAGGCCCCCCTTCTGCTCTGGACGTCTCTCTTCATCCCCATCGGTCTCTACACAGCAGCTGGAGGGGACGCTGGGCAGGGCAGGGCAGGCACAACACGAGCTTGTGGCATGGTCAGGATTGGGTTTCCTGGGCAGCAGGGTGGGCCGCGCTGCTGGGAGCCAGGCAGAGGAGGGGGCCAATCTGAAGGGTGTCTACAGGACCACCCTAGCTGCTGCGAGGCAGAGAACAGACTGCGGGGGTCGAGGGTGAAGGCAGCAAAAATGGCCAGCAGGTCTCCCAGTTATCTACTGCTGTGTAACAAATTGCCCCAGAACTCGGCTGCCTCAAACAGCCGTCTATTTTGCTCCTGATTTTGTGGGTCAGGAATTTGGGATAGGCTCAGCACTTCTGCGGGCTCTCTCCTGTGGCTGCCATCAAACACCCACTGCCATCATCTGAAAGCTCAGACAGGCTGGGTGCCCCTGGGGCACAGTCACATGGCTGGCAGTTGCTCCTGGTTGTGACGGGAGGTCAGCGGCTGTCGCCTGAGCACCTGCACATGGCACCTGCCCATGGCCTGGCTTCTCACGGCTTGGCACCTGGGCAGAGGGTCACAGGAAGGAGCATTTGGACAGTGAGTGGCCCCCACCTGAGCAGAAGCTGCTGTGTCCTGCCCTGCCTCGGAGCTGCCCAGCCTGGCTTCCGCTGCGTTCTACCGATGACAAGCTGGCCCGAAGGCCGGCCCAGGCGGAAGGGGCTGGAAGGGGCAGGGATTGCGCCGCCCCTGCTCAATGGAAGGAGTGTCAGGAAATGTGCCACCACCTCTAAAAATTGCCGAAGGCCCTAACCCAGGCAGGAGGGGGTGCAGGCGGCAAGGAGGGGTTTAGAGTCTGGGTTGATTTGGAGCTGGAGCCCCGGGACTGGCTGAGGGGGGCGTGCAGTTTACTACACTGAGCCTGAGTCTCCGGAGGCCGTGCGACCTGTCCCCTCTGTGCGGTCTCCACAAACACCTGGAGGGCGAATGAGCCAGAGAAGGGTCCACCCATCCCAGGACCTTCACGTCACTGGGGTGCAGGGAAGGTCACCCCACCCAGGAGCAGGGGCAGGCACCGGCCTCCCAGCTCAGGGGCGCCCGGCCCGTGGGGAGGCTGAGCCGCAGCGGCTGTGCGCTGTCCCGGGGCTCTTCCCGCCAGCCCGGGCCACCAGCCCCGAGGGACGCCGGGCCTCTGTGGGCGCCTGTCCTCGTGTGGAAATGGAAAGGCGCGAGACTCAAGGGCAGTGCAAGGAAGGCGCTGCCGCACATGCTCCTGGACCTGCGGTGTGGAGGCGGAGAGTGCGGGCGTTCTGCCCCCCGTGTCCCGGGCAGAGGCTCCCGCCGCCACCCCCGGCTGCCCAGACCCCCACTGCTGCCCCGCACGCGCCCGCACACCGCAGGGCCCGGTGGAGCCCCGCGCAGCGCCAGGGAGGACGCGCAGTCCAGGCCCAGGGCCCCCTTGGCAGCCGCGGGGGCTCAGGGTGCCTCCGTCTTTGCCGTCCAAGACCTCCCCCCAGGGAGCGCGCCGGCCACCGCCCCAGGAGCAGCCCTGCGGGGGGAGCCCGAGGTCCCCGCGCCCCTGCCTCGGCGCCCTCTGCAGAATGGGCGTCTCGATAGCGACCTCTCCCTGGCAGCGGTGCGGTCGGAAAGAGGGCTCCCAGACACGCGCCCAAAAGAGGGCAGGATAGAGGGTAAACTGAGGCTTGGAGGGACCTAGGCCGTGACTTGGCCAGCTCTCTCTCTTCCGTGCTCCATCTTGTCTTTTGCATCTCTTTCTTTCCGTCCCTCTCTCCATCACCTTCCCTCACTGTGTCTCTTGGTCTCTCCCTCCTCACCTGCCTATTGGGGTCACAAATTGAGCAGGTCACCCAGGAGGACCCTGGCTGCTTCCCCAGCCCTGGTTTCTCCCTGGGCTCGCTGGTAGGTTGCCCCAGCCCTGCCCAGTCCAGCCCACAGGGCTGAGAGAGGGATGAGATGGGGGCAGAGTGGGCGAGCTTTGCAAACCCCACCCGGAAGTGCCAGGCCCCTTGTCTTCTGGTTACACAGGCCAGCCCCCCCATTCCAGGAGCCCTGCTCACACCAGGCCCGGGCTGGCACCCACTCCTGTGAGCTCATGCTCCCCCTGGGGTGAGGGAGGATGGCAAACATGCAAACAAGGAGGCACACTCTGAAAAGGCTGTGATGGAGGAAAGCAGGGAGGTGAAGGCAGAAATCAGGGAGGGCTTCCTGGAGGCAGCACTGTTTGGGCTGGAAGTGAAGGGGTGGAACAGAAGAGGGAACAGCGTATACAGGCAGGAAAGCAGGAAACACCGTGGTGGGAGAACATGTGGGGGCACGAGGAAACCATGGTGGCGGCTCCCACAGTCACCAGTCCACAGAGACCTTGGCCATCGCCCAGGAGCGCCAGGGGCAGTGGAGGGGCTGATTCCACGATGGCCGGGGACCACCCTGCGTCCCGATGAACACCAGGCGGCCTTGCAGAGCCTGCCCCTCTGTGAGGAGCCCCCCTCATTTTTGCCGCACTGAGGCCATGTCGATTTAATGAATCGATTTCCCAAATGACCGAATCGGTACTTAATTACAACCACCGCAGTTCCGACAGCTCTGAGAGCTGGGCTGCGTTTTCACCGGGCTTATGGCCGGTAGCTGAGTGTCAGAGGCCGAGAGCACAGGTCCAAAGCAGCCGGCAGGGCGCAGATCTCAGCCAACAAGGCGCAGTGGCAGACCGGAGGGCCGTGGGGGCCACGTGGGCTGACAGCTCACTCTGAAGGAGGCCAAGACGGTCTGGTTGCTGCCCCCCCGGGAAGGACCCCGCACGTGGCCCCCTGAATCCGTCCTCCACTTCAGGGAAATGCAGACACCTCACAAGCACGGGCCTGGCTCGAAGGAGGTGCTGCCTGCACCCTGTTTTACGGTCGGGGAAGTGGAGGCACGGATATACCCAAGAACTCTCCGGGTTCTGCAGCAGTTAGCAGGGAGCTGGGATTTGCGCCCGGCTCCCTGGCTGCCCTCTGCTCGGCTCCCACGTCTCCGTCAGAGGGCTCTTCCTTAGGACCAGACCTGCGGGGTTCCGGGAGGCGGCCACGGCTCTTCCGCTCCTGAGCCACACGTTGGAGGCAGCGGTGCGGGGAGCCGGGAGCCGACCTTGCTGGGTGCCCAGGCTTGGCCCGTGCCCCTCGCCCCACACGTGTTCCTTCATGTAAACATGCTCCCCCAAAGGCGTCTACTGAACACCTTCACTGCTTTCCTCTTGACCCTACAATGGAGTTTACGAGTTTACACACTCACACCCCTCATTAAGCCTGCAGAGGACCCCTGGGGGTTGGGAGTTTTGTCTTAGTTCACAAATGGGGGTGGGAAGCTGCGGGATTGTCTCAAGGGCATCGGCTCCGAGACTCCGTCCCACGAGCTCGTCACCGCTGGCGACCTTCGCCAGTGCAGTAGGCACCCTGGGGAGGCTGCTGAGGGCCTCCCCCGTCTGTGTGGGTGAAGGCTGGCTCTGGACGGCTGCCCAGGCCCCGCGGACCCCACCTCCTCACGCCCCGGGGCCCCTGGCCTGCAGCCTGGGTCAGCCAAGCAAACCAAAGCAGCAAATAGTTTGTTCACGGGCTTGTTTTCCGTCGGTGGAGGACCACGCACCTGTCCTTCTGGGCTTCCAGCCGCACAGGGATGGGTGACCACACAGGGAGGGCCAGGTCGCTCGGCCAGTGCAGCCCCGTGCAGCCCGTGCAAGCTCCTGCAGGACCCAGCGCTCACTCAGCATTTGCTGCCCCTGGCACGCTGGGCCACGTTTCCCCGCCATCCCCTCAGCACAAGCCCCTCAAAGGGCTGCCGTCAGCAGCCTCGTGCCTCTGAGCCTTTGCGTGTGCTGTTCTCTCCTCCTGCCGCATTCTGCCCTTCTCTCCCCCAGGCAGCTTCCCCAAGCAGGCACCTCTGTGCTTCCCTTGGCCTCAGCATCATACTCTGTTCTCCCCACCAGCTTAGAGCCCCTTGGAAGTGGGTACCAGGTGTCATCCTGGGTGCACAGTAGGTGCTGGACACAAGTAGGTGCTGAACAAGCAGTAAGCAGGTGCTAGATGAACAGTAGATGCCAGGCACACAGGAAGCATTGGTTGCACATCAGATGTAAATGCTGCATACACAGTAGGTGCTGGTGCACATAGGTGTCAAATGCACAGTAGGTGTAAAAGCACAGTAGGTTCCAGACACATAGTAGGTGCTGGTGCGCAGTAGGTGTCAAATGCACAGTAGGTGTAGAACACAGTAAGTGCCAGACACATAATAGATGCTGAGTGCACAGAAGGTGCTTTAACACAGTAGGTGTAGAAGCATAGTAGGTGCCAGACACATAGTAGGTGCTGGTGCACAGTAGGTGTTGAGTGCACAATAGGTGCTGAGCACACAGTAGGTGATCCTCCTCCCTCCATCCCACCCACTCACCCGCCCTGCAGGGCCTCAGAACAGAAGCTTGGGCTGGGCGTGGGGAGGTACGACAACGTGCCTTTGGGTGCCCTGGACACAGGCCTCGCCAGGCCGCCTCTGCCACGTGCTGGCTGGGCAACCCCAGGTATGCGGCCGCACCTCTCTGGGCCTGCGTTTCCTCCTCTGTAGAGTGGGGAAGGACGCCGCCTCCAGCAGAGTGACAGCACCTGTGCTGTGAGGCAGGTGCTCAGGCTGCACTGGAGAAGCACAGCAAGGCTGGTCTCGGCGGAAGACGGTCACACAGAAGCTGACACGCTTTTGTGCTATGATCCCTCGGGGCTGGGTGTAGGTGCTGGGCGCACAGTAGGTGTAGGCTCGGGGCAGCTTGCCCTCTGTCATGACGTCTCGTGATGATCCGTGTCTCTCTCCCTCCTCCACCCCCGGCTTTACCTGCACGTCATCCACAGGGGGGCCTGCTGCCCACCTGGTTACACAAGCAGCCCCTCCTGACCTCTTCCCTCCCACACCGCGTGTCCTGTAACGTCTGTCTTCTCCAGAGGGGGCCTGTCCCATCTGAGACATCGCTTGCAGGTGTCCACCAGGACCTGGAGCAGGGCCTACCGCCTGCTCGGCGCACATCTGTCGGTCCCTGAGTGGACACAGGCAGCAGCTGGCGTGGGGCCCAGGACGAGGGCTCGGAGGGGACCAGGACACCAGGATCGGGAAACGGGACTGACAGAGCAAGAAGACGTCGGGATCGCACCATGTTCCTCCAAGGTGGCCTGGCCCTGCCGCCCTCTGTCCAGATTTCAGGCCGCCTGCCGACAGGAGAGGCCTTTGGGGCAGAAACCAGGCAAAGTGGATCCACCTGCCTGCCCCTCTCCAGTGCAAAGCTTTAAAAACCAGACCTCCCTCTGGCCAGGGAGCGGGGCCCTGTCACCATCTGGTCCTCCCGGGGGCCACGCAGGGGAGGGGGCTCCAGAGACCAGGCACTTTCTACGAGAAGTGCCCCACCCCACCTGTCCACCGCTGTCCTGGCCCTGGGGAAAGGGGTCACCCCAGAAAGCCTCATGCCCCTCCCAACTGCATGCCAGGACTCAAGAGCCTGCACTCTGCCAGGCAGCTAGAGGGGGAAACTGAGGCTCAGGGAGGCCAGGCGTCCTGCCACGGCCAAGGCCAGGCACCCACTCCGCGCCCTCCTCTGCCCTGATCCGATGTCTGATAGGTCGGTCATTGTTCAGGGGACACACCTTCGCGTTTCATTTCCTCTCCATTGTTCCGCAGGACACACGCCCTGCGCAGCCTGCGACCTGCGACGTGGCTCCTGTTCCCCTGCGCTCTGGCTCTGGATATTAAAACCGCCACCCATCGGGGCTGGAAACATGCCGATGAGAACATTTCCTTTAACGCAGCCAGTGTCTGAGCACTGTCCAGACTGTGGCTCGCAGTGTGGCCACAAGGTGACGGGAACAGGCTGGGAGCCCGGAATTCCCAGGCACTGGGGGCCAACACAACCTCCCTTGCCCCCCGCAGCCCACCCCACTTAGGCAGGCCGGGCACTGGAGGCCGCACTGGCTCATGCTGCAGAGCCCCCAGGCCAGCTCTGCATCCTGCTCTTGGGAAATTCCAGTGACTGGACTTGAACTCACCAGGTGTCTGGGTTCAGGGTGGCACAGAGGCCCCCAGCTGCCGTACCCCTTCTTCCTTGCTGGCAGGGCTGGATTTTGCCTGGGTGTTCACACACACACATACCCTAGTGACTGAGGAAAGGGTGACCCCTCCTGTGTACCTGGGTAAATCCTGCTCAGTCTAAACAGGTGGTGGCCCCTTTCCTCTGACTGGCTTAGGCATAGACGAGTAACCCAATTCTGGCCACTGGAATGGAAGGGGAGGCCATGGGGGGGGGGGGCTCCTGAAAAAAGAAAATTCTCCTTCCACTGAGCATGGTTGTATCTGTCTTGACCTCTGGAGCAATGGCAACCACCTTGCAACCATGAGGAGGATGTGTCTGTGGCCACAGCCCAGGCACTGAGCCACAGAGCAGAGGGACAGGAAGGGCTTGAGTCTGTGCTCTTTCTGAGCCTCTGAACTCATCTGGAGCCAGCCCACCTCAGAAGTTCCTATCATATGAGATAAGGCATTCCTTGTGGGCACCATTCTGAGATGGGTTATTTACAGCCAAAAGTAGTCTGATAGCCTCAGTGTCCACATGTACAAAATGCAGATAATAATCCATATAAAATGCCACTTTCCAAATAAAATGGGACCAAAGACCTGCGAATTTGGCAGTGGTAGGAGACTCTGCTATCCATCCATCTAGCTAGCTAGCTAGCTATCTAGCTATCTAATCATCTATCATCTTTCTCTCTCCCTTCCTCCCTGCCTCCCTCCCTCCCTCCCTCCTTCCCTCCCTCCCTCCTTCCATCTATCATCTATCTACTTGTCATCTCTCTGGACATGTTTTTGTATGCATGTCTGTATCCATGTAACTCCATCAACCTATCCTTCCCCTCCCCTCCCCTCTGCTCCATCAGTCTTCTGCCCCTCAGCATTCTCTCCTCTCCCTGACTCCCAGGCTCACCTCCATCACACATCCTCTGTGTTCATCTGGTGCTCTCTGCCCAGGTCTGGGGCCCACATAGCCCTCTCAGCCCTCCCACCTCCCCACCCCTGGAGAGGAGCCTGTGAGCATGGCCAGGACCCCAAGCCCCTTCCCAGCACAGCTGTCAGCACGGCTCTGCCAGGTGGGGCAAGCAGAGGGCTACAGGGTGCCAGCACACGGCACCCCCCCCAGCAGCACAGGGACTGGCCCCGGCCATCCAGGCTCCCAGCCCCAGCTCTCTGCTGGCCAGGTGGAGCAGGCAGCTGTGCCACAGCCTGCAGGGGGCACCGAGGACCCAGGGGGGCCTCAGACCTGGGCACCTAAAGAAACAACACACTCAATGCCAGGTCGTGATACCATAAAGCAAGAAGGGGCAGTGAGGCGGGGGTGGTCGGGGAGGTGACCAGCAGGTGCTTGGGGAGGTGGCAGGGGGAGGCAGTGACAGCTCCAGGCACCACCAGGCATCTGCTGCAGGCGTAGATCCCGGAGGATGTCGGGGAAAGCGGGAGAACACAGGCAAGGTGAGGAGCTCGAGGAGGTCTCCTTGCAAGGGGGGAATTAATGCCAAACCAAGGAATTTAGACTTTTCCTGGTTGAGAAAGAAGCCCTTGAGCCAGGCCTGAGAGCAGGGTGCCAGCAGCACACTTGGGCTGAGGGTCCCGGGAGCCCCGGGTGGTGGGGGTGAGGGTGGGAGGCGAAGCCAGGGAGCCCGTGGACATGGGGCCAGGGACAGATATCTGGGCCTGACCCTGGGTGGCCCCAGGCCCAGCCTGGCTTCGAGGAGGGGTCCGAGGAGCCCGTCCCTGCCGTGGTACCTGGCGCCGTGGGGCGGCTGGACACACCGAAGCCCAGCCCTGCCGCGGCCGCAGCACAGGGCCAGCACCTCCTTTAGTTTCTCCTCCCAGAGGCAGAACCGCTGGTTTCTACGCAGTTACCGTGCAGGAGCCCACCGGGTTAGACGAGCCCCCTCCTCGCCTCACCTGCCGGGGCCCAGAGAAAACCCCGAGCCTGCGTGGCCCGGCGTGAAAGCCAGAGGTCGTGGTGTGACTGGAGTCACATCGGGCCCTCCATGCCGCCCCGGGCACCTCTGGGACGGGGACAGGTCCCTGGACTCCTGGGGCCTCAGGTGTGCTGGCTGGGGGCTGGGTGCAGACCCCGAGGCGGAGTCTGGGCCACAGGGCGGTTTGCTGGAAGGGCATGTGTGGCCTCCAGACCCCGGAGGGAAAGGGAGTGCCGTGGCCTGAGCAGGCCCTGAAGGCTGTGTCCACGTCCTCCCCCCAGCACCTGTGACGGGACCTCACCTGGCTGAAAGGGCTTAGCAGGCAGGATCCAGGATCTTAGACGAGGAGACGCCCCAGGGCAGTGGGGCGGCCCCGAATCCAGTGACAAGCGTCCTAATAAGGGACAGAGCAGGAGGTGAGAAAAAGGCCACGTGGACACGGAGGCAGCGACTGGAGCCACGCAGCCAGCAGCCTGGAGGCTCCGGCACGAGGAGCGGAAGAGGTGGGCTCCAGCCTCAGACACACACCTGCCCGCCCCTTGAGGCAGGCCCCTGGCCCAGGCCGCGAGCGGCCAGCCCTGCTGTCCTAAGCCCCCCAGGACGCCAGGACAGGCGGGAAGAGGGCTGGGCAGAGCGACGCCTCGCGAGCGCAGCCCCCCAGGCCCTGCGGAGAGGCCCCAGAGCCGCCCCAAGCTGGGCGGGCGCAGCTGGGCCGTGCGGTCAGAGGAACGCTGCCAGGGGGGCGTGTGGCCAGGTGGGCTGCTCTCGGCTGCCGAGACCATCCCCCAGGCCCTGATCCCATCTCCCTGCAGCCCCCCAGCCACCGGGGCAGCCTGCCCCCAAGTCAGTCACCCCACCTTCCCATTATTTGGCTTTCTGCACCTGCTACCTGAGCCCAGGTAGCTGCCCTGCCCCTGGACCTCAGGACAGCAGGTGACAGCCACAGGCCTCTCCGATATGCTGGCTCCAGTTGACCAGATGGGAGCCGAGGCCCTTGACCTGGGAAAGGAGGCCCCAGGGGGTAGGGCCGGCTCTTTGGGGGAGACTCGGGGCTCCTTGAACCTCCAGCTCCCGCTAATAGCCCAGGTGGGGCCCATAGGGGCCTGCCAGGGCCCCGGGTGCCTGAGGAGTGGGTGGAGGAGCAGACGGGCGAGCGGCCTTCCTTGGACAGCCCCGTGGTCCAGGCACACTGGCATGCCAGGCTCTGGCGCGGCAGAGCTGGGCACCCGGGCAGGACAGGCCCAGCCTGCGCCAAGGCCAGTGGGGAAAAGGGACGGGAAGAGGCAGCAGTGCCCGTTCACCAGCCCTGGGGCGTGGGAGGCAGACTCGGCCTAGCAGGGACGCTCCCCGAGCCTCGGGGTCCAGCACGTGCACTGGGGGTCGGTCACTTGGGCCTGGCTGACCACCTGCATGGCCGCCCTTCGTCCCCAGCCCCTCTGGAGGTCAAGCCGACACCTTTAGTCTCCAGCCCCTCCGGAGTGGCTGCACGCACACAGGCACGCACACACGCATGCACACACGCACGCACACACGCATGCACACGCATGCACACACGCACACACGCATGCACACACGCATGCACACACACGCACACACGCATGCACACACGCACGCACACAGCGCCTAACATCTTCAACAAGCACCCATCGCCTGAAGATGCCAATGGCAGGGACCTCCCCCCCGAGCAGCCGCTCGCGGCCCACGTTGCCCATGAGCTCACCTCTGCCGCCCCCGCCCAGCTCCTCCTCCCACATGCCCGCCAGGTGTGGGGAGACAGGGACCAGCGCCCCTGCCCCGCTCCCTGCCCCGGCTCGGCCCCCGGGACCTCTCAGCCCCGAGTCGTCCTGAGCTGCTCTTCTCAGGCTGAACACGTCCAGCGCCTTCCTCAGTTCTCGGCAGGAGGGACAGCCCCGAGAGCGCAGCAGCTGGAGGATCCCCGGGGCCCTGGGCACGGAGGCACGGCCCCGGCTGTGCGGGCGAGGGAAGCTTCTGGAGCCTTCCGTGTGCTGGCCTGGGGGGCCACAAGGCCTCTAGGTGGGAAGCAGCAGGAGCACTGTTGGGGAGCAGGAAGGTGAGGGGTGTTACAGATGGCTGGGCGGAGCCTGGGAGGGGAGAGAAAAGAACAGGAAGACGGAAGGGGCAGGGCAGGGCCTGCGGGGCCCTGGAAATGGCCCGAGGCTGCAGCAGTCTGACCGCTCTGCTTGTCCAGACAGACTCATTTTTGCAAACACTGGCTGGAGGCTCGGGGCCTCCCAGGGGCCCTTGGGGCAGGAGAGAGGCCTGGGGCTCTGGCTGAACTCCGAGCTCGTGGCCCAGGCCCAGGCAGAGCGGTCACTGCCCTCAAGGAGCTGGACAGACGCACGGCCCCTCAGGGAAGGGAGTGCGTGGGCACGGCAGGTGTGGTGGGCTCCCCACCTGGGAGGGTCAGGGGGGGACAGGAGGGGTGACAGGTGTCGCGGTCCCCATCGCGCTGGGTGGCAAAGGGCGAGTAGCCACAGCCCCTGCAATCTGTTCTGGGACTTTCTGCCCCCAAACAGCAGACTTCCGGCTTGGCCCCTCTCCTCTGGAAAAGGAGGGCCCTGGTTCGGCTCCAACATTGGGAAGCCAAGACCCTGCGGCTGAGTCACCCTGACCTCCCCGTTTCCTGGGCTCTGTCAAAGCGTGTCTTCTTCTCAGGGCTCCTGTCGCTCGGCCTGTGAGAGGGTGTCTCTGCCGCCACCGACCTCGCTCCCGGCCGTCTCCTGCCCAGCCAAGGCCCGCCCGGAGCCAAGGTTGGGGAGCCTTGGCCTGGCCAGCAGGGAAGTGGCACCAACGGGCTGGCAGCTTGGCAGGATCACCCAGACCCCTCGGGCTAAGGGGAGGCTCCACTCTCAGAGCGTCCAAGCCTCCTCGGGCCCCTTCTGGCCTCTGATAACCCAGGTCTAGTCACTGCTACTGGACCAGCCCATGCCACCATCTGTGGACACCGAGTTGTCCACTTGTCCACCCGTCCACCCATCTGTCCCTCCATCACACCCATCTCTCCCTCCCTCCCCGCATTCCCCCCTCCATCCACCCATCCATTCATTCATCCATTGACCTATCCCTCCATCCATCATGACATCCATCCATCTCTCCACCCATACACCCACCATCCATCCATCCATCCAACCACACCCCTCCTTCATCCATCCATTTATCCATCCATCCCTCCATACTTCCATCCCTCCTTCCACCTGCCCACCCGGCCATCCATCCACCCATGTAATAGAAGTCCCCCTTTCATTCAACATTCCTTTGTAAGGCAGCATATATTAGAGATCCCCGTAGTACCGCTGAGCTCTGCATCACTTTACAAAACATGTCCACGCAGTTGATTTCATTTCTTATCCCCCATCTTCCCAGCAATCCCTGCAGCTGCCTGTCCAAGCCCATGCCCTCCTCTTCCTCCTGCACACACATTTCCCAACCTCCCTAGCAACCAGCTGCAGCTACAGTCCGAGCTCCAAAGGCAGGGAGCGGGGTGCACCGTTTCTGGGCTGGCTGTGCCCTGCTTGCCCCCCCCAGGTGGGTGCCCCTAACGGTGAGTCCCTGAGGAGGCAGAGTCGTGGTGGGTGGAGTGTGGGCCCATGGGACACCGTGGAAGGGTGCTGCCCACCAGCAGGAACTCCTGCCCCGGAATCTTATGGATCAAAAATGGATTCTCTCATGTCTGAGCCAGTCTGTATTTGGGGGTCTCTCTGTTACCACAGCCAAACCTACCTTAACTAACAGGATCAGGCATTGCCACCCCAACCTGCAAAGGAGGAACTGAGACCCCTGAAAGCCAAGGAATTGGCCACTGGTCACCCGGCTGGGCAGCTGGAGCTGGGACCCCCAGCTGGGCCTGCCTGACTCCCCTGCTTGCTCTGCCTGCCCTGGGAAGGTGGGGGGACAGCACAGTGGCCCCTACAAAGTTTTCTGTTGGTAAAATTGGAAGGATTCAAATGTCTTATGAAGGAGGCACTGCTGAACGGGGTGACTGTTACTTAACACACTAGAGGATAACTGTTCTCGCCAGCTGCCGCCACAGCTCCTCCCTCCGGCTCCGAGGACAGTGCATCCTGCAGGCTTCCTCACAGGCGTGTCCTGTGTGTGTGAGCAGTCACGGAGCATCTCCTGAGGCTGGGGCCCCTGCACGAGCCCACAAACCCAGCGGGCTCAAGCCACGCAGCTGAGAGCAGGTGCACAGCTGGCTGGGGGCCCAGGGGCCCAGGCACCTGCTCTACCTCCCCCTCCCAGGGGTCTCCAGATGCTTCCCCAGAGAACTCTCAGGAGTCTGCATTTTCGCTAAGCAGAGACTAGCACAGGGCCAGAGGCGGCAGCTGCCCGTGCCCAGGGCAGGGGCAGTGATCCCCTACGGCCCAGCCTGGCGCTCGGAGCCAGGGCCTCGCTCCAGGGGCTGGCAGCAGGAGGCGGGAAGGCGAACCCACACAGGCGCTCAGGACAGGCCTGCCCAGAACGCGCTCCCACCCAGCCATCCCGTATATCAGGCAGGAGCACCAGCAGTCCACTCCGGAAGCACGGAAACAGAAGCGGGCCCAGCTACCAGCACGGATTTCCAAGACATGGCAGCCCAGCACCAATATTTGGGAAGTCATAAAACATTAAAGCTATTGATGGAGGGAAAATATCGCAAATTTCGGTAGCAGTTTCTTGGCCTATTTTAACGACATGAACTTTTTAATTAAAATCGAGTGCCCAAGATTTTCCGATGGAATCAAGTTTCACTTCTTAAAACAGACAAATGCATGTGGGAAAGAACTAACCAGACAAGGGAGCTGGGGTGGGGGGACAGCGAGAAAATGGGGGTCAGTGATGGGGCAGGAGGTAGATGGAGGGATTGGCAACAGGAGGGGGTCTTCCTGGGGCACTGAACCCTCTTCTGATTGCTGCCTGTGGGGGGGCATAATATTCCACCCCTGACCAACGTGGGGAGTTGCCTTGTCACCCCATGCCACTCCCACCTCACCATATGACACGTGACTGGTCTCTTGATGCCAATGACTCCCGCAGGGTATGTACTCAATGTGGAGCTCACCACGATAGGTGCCCCTCAAGAGCCTTCAATGGCTCCCCATTACTCCAGGAGGAATTCCCAGCTCCTTGCTGGTTGTATGACCCTGGGCACCTTACCCAACCTCTCTGTGCCTTAGTTTCCTCTCCTGCAGACCCCAGCTCAGAGGGATGGGGAGAATCAATTTGCTTATGCAGGAGGAAGCCCAGCCAGGGATCTGACAATGTCATCGCGGTCGTCATCCTCGTGACATGATCCCTCGTACCCCACCTGCATCTAACATTCCTGCCCCAAAGCATGTAGAGACCCCAAGTGCAGCCTGCCACTCCTACTGCCGTGCCACCAGACTCGCTCTTCCCTCGGCCTGGAATCCCACCCCCACCCGCCGCCCAGCCCGAGCTCGCTGGTGCCTTTTCCGCGTTCCTGCCCACAGCAGGGCCCTGCTCTCCTCCTGGGTCGCCCTGGGCATGGGCGCCACACATGCCCTCTGTGCGCCCTCTGCCCCCAGGCCCAGCCAACCCTGAACCCAGCCTACGGGCTTCACACAGTACAGAGACCAGAGGCGAGCGGGGGGAGAGGAGAAAGACGGACAGACAGACACCCCTACAGGGAAGAGACTGAGGTGCACGAAGAGACAGATGGAGAGAGGGACACACAGAGACCAAGAGAACCAGAGCGAGAGGGGCAGAAGAGAGAGACAGAGACACGGAGAGTGAGACCTGGAACTGCAGGGAGTGAGAGACACACGTGCAGAGTCACAGGGAGACACACAGAGGAGACACAGGAAAACATGAAGAAAGGGGCAGGCGCACAGCGAGGCAGTCAGAGATTCAGAGAGACAGAGAGAGGTGCAAAGAGAGAGAGGCAGGAAAGAGCTTGGCTGTGAAGGCTGGCAGAGATGGCCCCCAGGCTCCCGAGGCCCCACCCCGGACTCTCCTAGACACCCCAGGCCCCCCCGGGCCCCCAGACTCCCCTAGGCCCCCCAGGTCCCCCAGGCCTCCCAGGCCCCCCAGGCTCCCCTAAGCCCAAGGGGCCTCTGGTGTGCTCCCTGAGGAACACCTGGGGGCACCTTGGGGTGCCATCCCAGAACCTCGAGGGTGCCAGCAGGGCCATTCCCACCCATGGACCCCGGGCTGGTCAGGGGGTCCAGCTCCCAGGCCTACCCCAGCTCCCGCCTCCTCGCCAATCCCAATGCGGAGAAGATTCTGTCCCTAAGTGGACCGGAGGGGCTGGCACAGGCCGGCAGGGACCTGTCCCCACCCATTGCCCCCCCAGCCTCCCCGCCCCCTTCGCATCCCTCCCCATTGCCACAGAGCAGCTGCCAGCTTACTGGTGGCTCCAGGGGCGGGTCGCCTGCATCACCATGGAGACGGAGCGCTGGGCGGGGCACAGGTGCACCTGGGAGGTTGCTGAGGGTGCATTTGCACCTGGAGAGCGCAGGGCTCTCCTGGAGCCTGGGTGGTGGGCCTGAGGGCACTCTGTGGCAGCGTGGGTGGGCGCCTTCCAGGCGTGGGTCCCCACCGCCCCCATGTCACCCACACGGTCACAGCACACACATGTGGTGCCCTCCTTGCAGGTGGAGCCCCGGGGGCTCTCAGTGTGGGGCGGGGGAGGCGAGCATCCCCTTCTACCGGTGGCCAAATGGAGGGCGGGGGGCCAAGTCGCCCAGGCACTGCGGCAAGCTCTGAGCTCCGTCCCTCAGCAGTGCTGCTTCTGACCTGATCCAGGAGTACTGGGCTTTCGCGGAGGGGCGGAGGGGGCAGGCCCTGGGGGCGGCTCAGAGGCCGCTCCGGGTTGCCCCCCACTGGAGATGGGAGGGCGTTGTGAGGCCCCCTGCCCATTTCCTCCCTAGTGGAAGCAGGCGTGCTGACTGGGGAAGGGGGAAGCACTGGGGGGTGGGGAGCGTCCAGGTACCCAGCAGAGCCACCGCCACCCCTGCTCATTCCTGCCCCCATTCTGTGTCCTGAGAACCTGGGGCTCCACTGACCTGCTTCTCCACACTTCTGGGGACAGACAGGGAGGCAGCCACAGAGGCAGCAACGGGGGCCACGAGGGGGCTGCCCAAGCTCCCCTGTCCAGCCAGCCTCAGCTCTGTCCTCTGTCGCTTGTGGGAGCATCTGAGGGCTGAGCCTGTGCCCGGGGGGTCCCCGAACGTGGGTGTCGCAGGCCTTGGGGGCTGCAGTAGCCAAGTGGCTCCGAGTAGCCGGCTTGACCAGCCCCAAGCCCAGGGTCTGCAGGGCCACGCTTCAGCCCAGGGCTCTCCTCTGCCAGGCTCCGGTGGGCGGCCCCCCAGGGCGTCCCTCTGAGTCAGTCCCCTGTGTCCTCACACGGTCTCTGCGCCCAAACCTCACAAGGACGCCTGTCGTATGGGGCGAGGCCTCCCGAATCCAGTCTGGCCTCCTCTTCATTAATCACATATTCAAAGACCCTAGTTCCCAAATGTCCAAAGAAGAAACACAGATGGTGGAAAAAAACACATGAAGAAATGCTCAACATCACTCATTATTAGGGAAATGCAAATCAAAACTACAATGAGATATTATTTCACACCTATCAGAATGGCCACTATTAAAAAGACAGAGAACTACAAGTGTTGGAGAGGATGTGGAGAGATAGGAACACTTCTTCACTGTTGGTGGGAATGCAGGATGGTACAGCCACTGTGGAGGACTGTTTGGCAGTTCCTAAGGAAGCTGAATATAGACTTGCCATGTGACCCTGCAATACCACTACTGGGTATATACCCAGAAGAACTGAGAGCAGTGACACGAACAGACGTCTGCACACCGATGTTCATAGCCACATTATTCATCATTGCCAAAAATTGGAAACAACCCAGGTGTCCATCAACAGACGAATGGATAAACAAACTGTGGTGTATTCACACGATGGACTATTATGCAGCTGTAAGAAGAAATGAAGTCGTAAAGCATATGGCAACATGGATGAACCTGGAGGACATTATGTTGAGTGAAGCAAGCCAGACACAAAAGGACAAATACTGTATGAATGCGTTACTATGAATTACATATATTGTGTAAACTCATGGATTTAATAACTAGAATGAGGCAGAGAATGGAAATCTGAGGTTAATCTGTGTAGAATTGGTAAAAAGTTTGTAAATCTTTGGAAATGAACAGAAATGGTGAAAATGCATCATAGTGTTTGTAACTAGCAGTGCTATTTTATGGGTATGACAGTGGATGAAAGGGAAAGTCTAAGGTCATGTATCTTACTAGAAGGAAACCTAAAATGAAACATGGGACTGTACAACATAGTGAAACCTCATGTGAAATATGAATATGGGTGATACTACATTCACGACTGTTTTTACAAAATATAAAGACAAACGAGAAAGAAGGAAACAGTAGCAGCTATGTGTGACGGGAGGCGTAGAGAGGCTGAGAGGTGGTGAGTTTTGTCTGCTGTTTGTCTATCGTTATTATTATTATTGAAATAATGAAAATGCTCTAATAATGACTGAAGTGATGAATGCACAACTATGGGATTATACCAAATACCATTGACTGTACACTTTGGATGGATTTAGGGTTTATTCATGTGTATCAATAAAACTGATAAGATAAAAAAAAAAAAAAAAAATAAGACCCTATTTCCAAATGGGGCCACATTCATGGGCCTGGGAGTGAGGACATGGGTGTCTTTTTGGAGGACGTGGTTCAACCCATGACACTGCCCAGCCTACAGTGCCAGATGTACCCGGCCCCTCTGGTGGTGCATTCTTACAGGGGCGATCTGGGGACCTGGGCCCAGCAACCGCTGCGTGCAGCTCTGCGCGGCATGCATCACGTGCTGCACGCCACAGCCATCCTGGACATGTCTTTACCAACAGTTCCCCAACAGATGGCAAGGAAGTGTTTGGAGGCAAAGGCACAATGGCCCCAAAGGCTGTGGCAGCTGCTAAGGAGGCAGCAGACTCAGTCAAGGGGAATCAGGGAGGGCTTCCTGGAGGAGGCAGCAGACCCTGGTCAGAGTAGGGGTCTGCTCAGCAGGGAAGGGGGAAGACCACGCCTTGTCCACCTTTCTGCTGCTCCCACCCCCAGGCTTGGGGCGTCCTTGGGGAGGGAGCCCTCTGGCAGCCCCAGCGAGGGTCCTCAAAGACTGCAGGAGGGGAACGGAACGTTCCCACAGGCCACAGACTCCAAGAGCCACCCCAAGGGGAAGCAATGCTGGCCCAGGAGGCCCGAGAGAGGAGGCCCATGAGCTGGGAGATAGTTGGCACTTATCTAGGAAACAGGTGCCCAGGAGGGCAGGGGACCCCATGCAGCCAGCAGGCAGTGTGGATGAGGGCCTGGGAGGTTTTCAGGAGAAAGAAGCAAGGCTGGGAGCTTTGGAGCTGGGGTCGAGCGGCTGGGTCGAGCACTGCTAGGTGAGTGCAGGGTTAGGCCTTGGGGGCGGGAGGGGCTGCTGGTGGAGGAGAAACTGCGAAACCAGAAGCAGCTCACTGAGGCGTTCCCTGGGTGAATGCACAAAATGAGGCCCCTGGGCCCTGTCTTGAGCCAGGGCACGTCCAGCCCCCCAGGAGCCCCTCGTGTCCCTCCCACCCCAAGGGATCCGGACTCCTAAGCTCGGGTGAGTTTGCCCTTCTCATGCTTTACGTGAATGGAAATCAGCTTTCAGAATTTTAAAAATATCGAGATCATGGCACGACAGCAGCGAAAACCCAGGTCTTTTGGTCCATCAAAGCTGCCCAATGGCCAGGAATACGAGAATATAGAAACCTTATTGCTGTCTCAGACAGCTCCGTGACCAAGGAAATACCCCACAACCAACTGCCCAGCCAAGGGGCAGGAAGCTACCTGAGAAAGGAAAGTAGCTCAGCAAGGCTGCTGCCTGGTCTTAAAACAAACCCACCTGCCAGGAACCTCAGAAGTAAAATCCCCAGACTGAGGTGATGGCTGGAGGGCTCCTTGCTGGCCTTCCATGAGAGGGGTCAGCGGGACCCGCGGCGTCTTGTGTTGCCCTTTGAGGCTACAGGTCGAAGGAGCAGCTGCTGCAGGTCCGGGGGCCGCGCAGCAGGCGGCTGCTGCCCTGGGCTTGCTGCTTTACTTCCAGCCAGGTACAGGGGTGCCGCACCCACAGCCTGGAAGCCTCGACCCTGGCTGTGGCCCCCCTCGGTTCGCCCACACTCTCTCTGGGCCTGGAGTGCCACTGGCTCATCCTACCTTCCTTTAGGGGTCACCCAGGTAAGGTGGCCCCCTGGGAGGCTCCCGGCCCCTCGGCAAGGGCAAGTGCCCTGTGTTCACCCTCCTGTCGCAGGGGCCGGGGCCCCGTCCCTACGTCCCAGCCCCCGACATGGGATCTGGCCCAGGGCAGGGGGGCAGTAGGTGTTTGCCAGGCTGCTGGGGACAGCTGTGATGGGCCGCCTGGGGGAGGGTCCAGCAGAAGTCCCATCTCCCCTGCGGGGGAGGGCAGGGGTGGGCAGGGGCATCTGCGGATGGGGTGCTGCCAGGGAGACCTGCCCCATCCCGAAGGTGGGGCAGGGCCGAGGGTCCCGAGGTGCTGTTCTGCCCGGAGCGCCCAGCTGGGGTGCCCCCTCCCACACCTGCAGGCACCCCCTCCCCAGCTCTCCAGGCACCCAAGGCGGTTCTTCCCTCAGCTCTGCAGCCTCCTTGCCCCTTCTCCAGAGTGGTTATGAGCTGATAACGGGGCTGCCTGCTCCTTCTGCACGAATGGGCTTTGCTGCCATCTACCGACCATCTGCGGGCGGCGGGACATGTTTGTCACCTAAGAGCTTGGGGGGGAGCAGGAGTGGAGGGCAGGCGAGGGGAAGAGAGTGGAGAAGGGAGGGGAGGAGAGGGAAGGGAAGAGAGGGCAGAAGAGAAGAGGAAAGAGAAAGGAGGGGAGTGGAAGGGAGAAAAGGTAGGTGGAAGGAAGGAAAAGGAGAAAGAGAAGGGAAAAGGGATTTTTAAAGGAAAGAGCCAGCTGGATTCCTGCAGACCTGGGCTTGGATTCTGGCTGTGTGACCTTGGGCAGGCTACTCAACGTCTCTGGGCCTCGTGTCCTTTATCTACAAATGGGACGACAAAGCCTGCTTCTGAATCATAGCAGTCACAAAGCATCATAATCCCAGGCTGAGAGAGGCCCCCCGACCCGGCTGGCAAGCTGTGACCATCCCTAGGAAGGCTTGTTCGAGGCTGGAAGGCTTCCATTTCTCATCCCTGCTTTAAATTGGACCAAGAAATTGCATCCAAGGCCTTCTGTGTCACACAAAAACCCCAGCCCGTGCACATACCAGGACTATTTCAGGTTGACGGCGGGACAAATCAGCCCTTGGTGTCTACAGGGTGGGGAGAAAGGGGGCCGAGGCGGTGGCCGAGGAGGGATGGCTGTGGCCAGAAGCTCCTGCTCCACGCTGGATTTAATGGCCCTTGAGACGCTATAAAGAGGATCTGGGTGTGTGCAGAGCATCACTGCCCTCCTGAGTGGCAAGGGGGCTGGGGGAGCCTTTTCACAGAGGGGACACGGGCTGCCGGGCCCAGGGTCCACCCGAGCCGCACAGCACTGGCAACTGCTGCAGGGTTTGGATCCAGGAAACCGGGGCCTCTTCAAGGAAGGACTGGAGGGAGAGGACGGGGACAAGTGACCGAAGCACCCCAGTCTTGACGGCTTCACGGGAGTGTACATTTGTCAAAACTTACCAAGCTGCTCCTGTTGAAGACATGCAGTTTGTTGTATGTCAGTTACCCCTCGATGAAGCTGTTAAAAACCAAACCAGACCCCAGCCCAGCCCTTCCTCCTACGCTTTCCCACAGAGCTCAAAGCACAGCTGGGAAGTCGGTTCTGAGCCGTGACAGCCACGGAAATGCCCCTCAGCTGTCCTGTTCTATGTTCAGAACTCGTCGCCAGGACCCTAGGACATGGGGGCCTCTCAGGCCAGCAACGTGGGATCAAGGAACCCCTGGGCCGAGCCAGAACTTCATGTCGCGCCTCTGTCTGAGACATGGCCTTCCAGCCCTTCCTCCCTCCTGCATGGGGGTCTGATGGCCCCCCAGCTGCCTCCCCACTTTCCCTCACAGGCACCCCCACCCCTGCTGTTAAAACTGGCATATCCAGTCCTGTCTCGTTCAGAGACAGAGCTAACATGTCAGGGAAGCTGAAAGGTTCTGCCCAGGAGCCTGGCATACAGTAGGTGCATAATACATGTCAGATGAATAACTGTGTGAATGGATGAGTGGATGAATGCATGAATAAACGAATGAATGAATGAGTATTGTTGCACTGGGCATCCCAGGGACTAGCACATCGTCTGGCACACAGTAAGTGCTTAATAAATACGTAGAGGTCTGGGAAGGACAAGAGGGGCTGAGGCTGGGAAGGAGGCTGGCAAGCAGGCAGGCGGGCTAGGGGCTGCGTGGCCACGTCCCCCGGGAGCCTGTGAACAGAACGCAGCTGGGAGAGAGGCTTTGCAGAGGCGCTTCAGCTAGGGGCTCGAGGCAAGGTCTCCCGGGTGGGCCCTAAATGCACGTGACCGGAAGGCAGAGAGGGGAGCCAGCGGTCAGAAGCTGAGCCGAGGGACCCCCTCTACCCTCCGGGCTGTGAGGGAGCAGACACTGGTTGTTTCAGCCCTGGTTTGGGGTGGTCCAATATGGAGACTATTCTAGAACATCAAGGAAGTAAGTCTCTTCGCCTGCCCCATGGGTCCCAGGCACTGTGTGCCCTTGTGGGGGAAACAAGTGAGGCCGCCCCATGCATCCATGGGTCCCCCGGGAGGCCTGGAGTCACCCTGAATGGGCCCTGGGACAGTCACGGAGACGTGGGTCCCTGGCACTACCTGAACGACAAAGGGGACCCCTGCTTCTCGGAGCTCCGCCTCTGGCCGGGCATTGATGGGGGAGGACGCTTGCACAGAGAGGAGCTGAGAGCCGGGGACAGACCCCCGCCCGGGTCAGGGGCTCTGCAGCTGGGTTCCCCGGGCCCTTTCCGTCAGCTTCTCTCTGGGCCCTTTGGGGAGCTTTGCTCCAGCCTGTCCTCAGCGGAGCTTCAGGGCTTGGGGACCTAGGTCTGCGGGAGCTACGAGCCGCAGCCGAGGCCCCGAGGCTGGCCGGGAGGCGGCGGCCGTGGCTGGGGAGAGTCTGGGAACAGTAAATCTCGGGCAGCCTGGGGGGTGGGCCAGCTGCCCCGGCCTGCTCTGCCCGCCTGATTCCCATATAAGGTCTCCATCTGGGGCTCTGGGCAGGCCGGGATTTGCGGGGGCCTAGGAAACCCAGTGTGGAGACATGAAGAGCTCGGTGCCCTGGTCCCAGCACCTGTGCCCAGAGGCTCCCCTTCCACTGCCCAGGATGCTTCCTAGCAAGTCCCTGGACTTCCCGCCCCTTCATCCTCCATGCACTTGGACGTGGGGGCACCCCACACACTGCCCAGACCCCCCTGCAGGAGTAAAGGCCTTGTGCCCCCCGCTGTCCCCTGTCTTGGCCGAATGGAGGTCACTACTCCCCAGGATGGCTGCCCCCAGCTTGGGGTATATCCGCCCACTCGACATGCCCCAACTTGCTCCAGTGGAGCCAGTGAAGGGCCCCCCAGCCCCAGAGCTCCGTCGGGGTCAGCTAGGACGGCACCGCGACAGCGCTGCAGGTCCCTTTCTCTCTGGCCCTCCCTGCTTCCTCCCGCGTGTACCCTGAAATAACCCCTACAGGCTGGCTCTGAGTCGGGGTCTGTAGCCCAATCTCAGTCACGGGCTTCAAGTGCAAGTTCAAAGACCATCCACTGGAGGCCAAAGGCTCCCTCTCTCTGCCCGCTGAAGAATTTCCTTCTTTTGTGGGCGATCGGGCTCAGGCTGGTCTCGAATGCTCTGTCACTCGTCATCCAGTGCGCCAGGAGACGTTCCGAGGCACGAGCTACAGCAGTGCACAAGGCTCCGGGCTCCTCTCCATGGACCCCACGCCGTGCGGGGGCGACCCACAAACACGCACAATGCAGTATGTGACCCTCTTGCAATGTCCGGGAGTGACCGATGCTGGCACACGAGGCAGGTAGGAAGGTCAAGGGAGGGTGATGGAGGCAATTTAGCAGGAGAGGAGACCCGTGAGCCAAGAGACTGTCCAAACTCCAGCGTCCTCGGCTGTCCCCGCTCATTCCCGAGGATGGCCTGGCTGGCCTTCCGGGAACAGAGTCGGGAGCTAGACAGCGGGAGGCTGGCGGGGGGCCGGGCCGAGGCCCCCGCCCAGGCTCAGCGGCCTGCGAGCTGGGTGACACCTGGCCAACGAGGACACCACCCCTCCAGAACTGGGCGTCCTCCGCGCCCTGCCTCCACCCACCTCGGAAGGAACCTGCTCCCACCTGAGGCTCCGGCTTTCTCACCTGCTGGTGACTCTGGGGGCCCCTCTGCTGCTGGGGCCTGAGGTGAGCTCTTACCAGAGCAGGGGCTGATGCGCCTTCCAGCTGTGGACAAGCCCCTCGGCCTCTCTGAGCCTCGGTTTCCCCAGACTGTAAGGTGAAAAGGTGACGACAGCACCCCTCTTCCGCCACATGGCTGTGCCTGAGGACTAAAGTGACACTCAGTGATGGGTGGGACGCTGGCACGCGGGGCCCTCATGATGGCCGATGCCGCTGTGCTGAAGTCAGTGCTGGCTCTCAGGAAGCCCGAGAAACGTCGCGCAGGAGGCAGCAGCCCGCCCCTCAGACCCCAAGCCCCGAGTGCGAAACCTCCCCTGGCCTAAGAATCTCTCAGGACGAGGGTTGGCACACAACACACAGGATGCCCAGTTAAACTGGAATTCCAGATACACAATGGGTCATTTTTAGTCTAAGTGTATCCCATGCAGTAGTAGGACATACTTATACTAAACAATTCCTTTTGAAACCCTCCTTGGGGCGCCCGTCACAGATGCAGACTCCGGCCCCCCAGCCCAGAAATCGCGCCTGGGGAGACTGCGGGCTGGCTGGGTCCAGAGACTGAGGCAGGGGCAGCCCCGGCGCGCGGATGCGATTCGCGGGGCGGCCGCTGGGCGGCACCATTGCGCCACGGGCCAGACCCCGGCCGCCAGGTATCCGCCCAGCAGGGCCCAGGGAGTGGGTTTGGAGCCTGCCTGGCTGCTGACCCTGGGCCAGGCTTTCTCTGGCCTCAGGCGGCTGGTGGTAAAGGTGGGGGGTGCAGCGTGTTCTGCAGCTGCCCAGGCTCAGGGGGTCTCTCCTCACCTGGGCAGGTGGGCCCGTCCTGGGGCAGGCCTTGTTTCCTGGGTGCATCCGGTCAGGAGCTGGGAGGAGCCTGGGAGGGGGCAGTGCCACCTGAGGGCCTCATTGCACCCCACTCCACCCACCCAGGCCCCAGAAAAGGAGGCTGGCGCTGCCTTAGCTCAGCAGTGGGGGCGGCCGCTGCGGCTGTGTCTTCGAGACCCTCCCTGCCTCCCCACTCTTTTCCCTCCAGCCAGCACGTTCCCGCCTCTGTCCCTCTGCCCACCCCCGGCCCCCGGCCCCTTGGCTCCTCTGCTCGCGTGCAGGCGTCCAGGTCTCCGTTTGTCTGTGGCTCTCTCTGTCCCTCCTCCATTCGGCCTCCATTCCCCTGGCACCTGCGGTGAGGAACCACCACGCAAGGGACACAAGCAAGTCGCGCAGCCTCCGAGAGCCTCGGTTCCTCCCAGTCCAAAGGAAGAACAAACAAAGGGATGAATGAACGAATGAATGAACGGAATTCTCTGGGCCTCTTGGCCCAGATGCGGGTGGGGTCCCGGCCAGCCCTTACCCTGGAGTGTCATGGGAAGGACTGGCTTCCAGGCTGGAGTCCAGGACTGACTCACCTGCATGACCTGGACAAATGCCTCCGGGACTCATTTTCCCCCTGCCCGGCCACAGGCTCCGTACGCTGTGAAGTGCTGTGAGCGGGGCAGGCGAGCAGCGTTTCCTGGTGAGCCTGGAGAGTGTTCCTTGGCCTTCTCTCTGGGTATGACCTTGAGCTCTGTGGAGGCCGGGGGCAGGAGAATGGGGGCTCTGTGAGCACCGCCTGGAGCCCCTTCCCATCCAACAGAAGGACCCGCGGTGGGAGGATGCCGCCACTCCATGGAGGAGGGCTCGGCTGTGCCTGAGCTTGCATCGTCTCACCAGCCCCCACCCCTGTGTGAGCAGGATGCCCGGCCTCACCCAACAGGTGGGGAAATTGAGGCCCCGAGAGCCGAGGAGAAGGACCCAAGGCCACACGGGCAGCAAGCGGCAGAGCTGGGATTTGAGCCTGGTCGGGTCCTGGACGCCAGGCTCCGACCCCTGGGCCATCCTCCCAGGCTCTGACCCCTGTGACGTCCTCTAGGCTCCGACCCCCGGGCCATCCTCCCAGGCTCTGACCCCTGTGACATCCTCCAGGCTCTGACCACTGAGCCATCCTCCCATGCTCCACCCCCTAGGCCATCCTCCAGGCTCTGACCCCTGTGACGTCCCCTGGGCTCCAACCCCTGGGCCATCCTCCCAGGCTCCGCCCCCTGGGCCATCCTCCCAGGCTCCGACCCCTGGGCCATCCTCCAGGCTCCGACCCCTGTGACGTCCTCCAGGCTCTGAC
>JAKSZT010052319.1:26098048-26120767 GCA_026826555.1 Tolypeutes matacus | reverse complement strand
CCTCCCAGGCTCTGCCCCCTGGGCCATCCTCCAGGCTCTGACCCCTGTGACGTCCTCCCAGGCTCCAACCCCTGGGCCATCCTCCAGGCTCTGACCCCTGTGACGCTCTCCGGGACTCTGACCCCTGGGCCATCCTCCAGGCTCTGACCCCCGTGACGTCCTCTGGGCTCCGACCGCTGGTCTGTCATCTGGGCACCCACCATCGGGCCACCCTGCCTCCTGTTTCCCAGCCGGGCTGGGACTTCGAAGCCGCGAGCCTCCGCAGACAGCCTCCCCCTGCCAGCACGCTGTCAAATGAGGTAAGGCCTGGTTTCCATTAAACGCCTTCTGAAAGCGATTAATTCATCCAGAGACGTAAATACAAGGCTGCCTGGGTCCAAACAATGGCTGTGCTTGGGGGCGGGGAGGCCCCCCCACAGGCAGCCCAGGAGCCACGGGACGTAAAATGGGGTGAGAACAGAGAAAGGCGGAGCCCCTGGCACCCCGCAGGGCCAGGCTGCCCTCACAGCACTCAGGGGGGACAGGCAGCTGCTCCCGGGGTGGGGTGGGGTGAGGCCCACCCACATCACGACCGTCACCGGAGCGCAGGCCGGAGAACAGGCACTGAACTCCATCCGCCGCGGGGGTGAGTCTTGGGCCTGACCCAGCGGGAATCTCTAGAGAAGCTTCTGGAACAGCTCTACTGGGTGGGATAGAGCACCGTCTTGTGCCGCCTGGATTAAAAACAAGGTTTTTGTACATTTCTCCACAGTCTAATTATTCTCTGGGTCAGAGTGGGACCTTTTTCCAGTGCCGTTGCCCCCTGTGCCCACGCAGGACGGCCGCCCCTCTCCCCACGGGCCGGCACAGGGCTCTGCTGTCCTCCGAGGAGCTGCGACGGAGACACCACTCAACACTGTCCAGCACCGTCCCAGCTGCTTCTGCTTTTCCACCTGGTAAGTGGCGCTGCCATGACCCCCACCTGCCCCGCCTCGCCGCCTCTGTGGTCTCCGCGGAAGGAAACTCAGAGGCAGAGTCGGCAGGCGTGGAGCGGGCGCGTTTGAGGCGCAGACTGCTTCAAGGCGGGCACCGGGCCAGCGCCCGCAGCAGCCGCGGAGGTGTCGCCACGGTCTCGCCACCACCATGTGCTTGTTTTTTCAGTGATGGGTGGAGAGGCTGGTTTCGGTTTGTGTCTCTTTGTGGCCTGACGTGGCCATTTTTCTGGGCTTTTGTTAGCCAGCCCTTGGTCTTGTGAGACAGTCACCCACTCCTCACCTCTCAACCCCGCCCCGACGCTGAGCGGCTCCTCAAGCACAGCTCCTGGGCTTTCTTGGGCGCCCCCCGCCAGCAGTGGGGAGGAGGCCCCACTGAGACGCACCCCGAGGAAGTGTGCAGAAAAGGTCTTGCAAGGCAGGCAGTAGATTCCGTGCCACAGATGATGGATTTCTTTTTTTTGCGGGGGGGAGGGAATCGATGTGAGTGAATTTGTAGCTTTTTCAGCTTTTTTCTGTTTTGCAAATGCAACTTCACAAACCACTTAAAATGCCCATTAAGCTGACAAGTTTGCTCAGAAATAGAAAATGATTTTTTATAACATCTACTGCTCAGCCCTACCCACCCAGTGGAGAAAGCACACCACTAAGAATGGAAGTCCACTCAGGTGTCCCCAAGACATTTTGTCACATCTAGAACTGCACCTACCATGGTTGGACATAAGGCACATAGTAGGGATGCCATAAACACATGTTGGGTGAATGCATGCAAAAATAAATGAATGACGAATGAATGTGGTTCAGATCCAGACCCTCTGGGAACCACCTGGTCAGTCCCCTCATTCATCAGTCCTAGAAGCCAGAAAATTCTGACCCACTCACCAAGTCCATCAGAAAGGGCAAAGGACATCCTCAGGAGCTAGTGAACTCACCGTCCCCAGAGGCGTGCAAGTAGAGTCTAAGCAGCCATCAACTGGTAATGTTGTGAAAGGGACCAACAGGTACAAAGTTGGCCTGGGGGCCACATAAGTTCAGAGCCAATGGTGCCAGATGGGGATGGGGGTGGGCTGGGGGGCAGAGTTTGTAGCTCAGAGCCCCCGGCCACATCCTTCCCTTCATTCTCTCCATGAGGACTCAGTCACCATCTGAGGCTGGCAGATGTTCCTCTTTCTGTTTTACAGGAGAGAAAGGTGAGTTCTCGAGAGAGCCCACAGCCCCTGCCCCTCTCCACCTTCCAGCCCCCCACCCGCCCCCTCAGAGGGCCCAGGTGGGAGCCACAGGCAGGAAAAGGCCAGGCCTGCAGGCAGCAGGGGGAGGCAGGGCTGGGCAAGGTGCTACAGAAATCTCAGGAATGATGATTGCTTCAGGCTGCCGGGGTGAGCGGCGGGCGCTGGACGGTGGGCCTGCCAGCTGACTCAACGGGCGCCGGCTCTCGGCTCGCGGTGGGAGCGGACGGCCTGGGCTCTTGATTAGCCGCTGGCCTCCACCCTCACGGCAGCGGTGAGATCATGGGGCTGCTTCGACACATCCTGTCAGCTCCCCCAAATGTAATGGGGAACAGATGCCCCCAGAGGGGCCACAGCAGGGGGAGCTGAAGCCTGCTATCCCCAGCCCCCCGACACCCACAGGCCTGGCTGAGGGCGTCCAGATGCTAACAGGTGACACGTGTCTCTGGCCACCAGGAGCCCCGTGTGCCGCGCTCCCCGTGGGGCCCAGGGCTCTCCACTTCCGATCCCCGTGGCATGGGAAGTGCCCTGGTGGACTAGGACACAGGCGCTGGGAGAGGCTGTGACGACGCTCGAGGCCCAGTGGGTCTTAGCCTGCGCCCAGGGCCCCTCCCCACTCGCCTCTTGGTGAAGGGCACCGGGCCGGGTCCTGGGGCCCTGGCCTCCCAGTGATGCAGCTGCCAAGGCACATGGCCCCTCCCGGCTGGCAGACAGAGCTGCTGGTCAGCTGGAGGGACCCATGCAGGGCTGTTGTCCCAGGCAGCCGGCAGCAACGGTGGCCTCTGTCCTTTGCCCTTCCGTGGCACATCCCGGAACCACTGCCCAACTCAACGCAGCCCACCGAGTTACTGAGCCCCTGGCCCCCCTGCCAGCTCCACACTGTCCTGGTGGGGGTGGGGGGCTGGGCCAGAGGAGATGAGCGACTGAGAGGCAGGGACAGGAGAGATAGAGGGACAGACAGAGAGAGACAGAGGGAGACAGAGAGAGAGACCCTGACAAACGAGCAGTGTGCACAGAATGGAGGCAAGTGGGGTGTGCTATGGAGAAAAATAAAACGGGGGGGGGGCTGGTGTGGGGGAGGGGCAGCCAAGGCAGAGCTCACGAGAAAGGGGCCTTTGCACCAAGACCTAGGAGAGATGAGGGAGCCACCGCGTGGACAGGGGAGAGGCACCAGTGCAAAGGCCCTGGGGCAGGGTGGTCCCTGTGCGTGGGGAGCAGCTGGTTGCCTCCCCTGAGCCCCTGCCCAGGCTTCTGGCTGGCGCATGTCTCCCAGGGGCCGCTGTCATGAAGCACCTCACACCGTGTGACTTAAACAAAATTTCATTCTCACACGTCCTGGAGGCCGGCAGCCTGGTGTCAGGATCACGGCTAAAACCGGAGTAAGCACGGGCCGTGCTCCCCGGAGCTCTCCGGGAGTGGGAGAATGTGTCCGTTGCCCCTTCCCGCTCTGGGGCGCTCCTGGGCTGGTGGTCGCCCCCCGGCCTCTGTGTGAAGCCCCTGCCTTCTCATGGTGGCATCGGTGGCCCACCGGCCAGTGCAGGGTCACCTCCCAGAGCAGAGCCTCTTTCCAAGCGAGGTCACGTTTACGGGGCCCAGGAGGAGGGGCCACCCCTCAGGCCCCATGCCAGGCCCCAGGCCGGGGGCCTCCTCTGCGTGCAGCGTGGAAGGTGCTGGCTATTCGGGGAGAACGCGTCCTTGAGCTGTGACTTAGCATGGGGCCAGCGCAGGACGGCCCTGCAGCTCGGAGGGGGAAGCGTTTTTCCCACACGGTTAGTACACGCGTGTGGGCAGCAGTGCTGGGGGCTGCGGCCGGGGACCCCACGTCCCCACCGGCCAGGCCCTGTCCTGTAGGGAGGCTCCTTCGTCTCTCGGCACCTCCTCCTCACCCGTGAAAGATGCCTGTGAGAGTGAAATGCACGCAGCGGGAAGAGGACTCTGCACCTCTGCTCAATTTCTGTAAATCTAAAAACGTCTTTGAAAAAGGTGGCTCAGTCAATCAACCCATCCATCGATTGGAGAGAAACGTGCCATCAAGGAGTGGCTACTTGCGCCTGCTGTCACTGCTTCCGGAGGCATCCGGGACACGGCCCCGCCGCGGAGGAAGGTGAGCTGTCCACGCGTGCTTCGGTCGGTCCCTGGGGGGGCGCCGGGTGGCCGGGCCCCTCCTGGATCCCCGAGCGGGATGGAGGTTTCCGCCACCCAAACACAGATGTGGAGGCAGAGGTGGGCCGGAGCAAGGGGCCCCAGCGGTAGCCAATTCAGGGTCCCTCTTTAAGAAAAAGGAAAGCAGAGCTCAGGACAAATCTAAAAGAAAAAAAACTACACTTTTTTAAAAAATGACAAATTCCATGAATATTTTAAAAGTCCAGAAAAATGACAGCATTTTGATTGCCTGCGGGGCAGCCCTTGGTGACACCTTTTTCTTACATTTTCATCCTCTGTCCTCTACTGCCCCTTCTCAGGACAACGGCACAGCATGGTTTTTATGTAAACACTGGAAAGGTCACTGTCTCTTTCCCCTATCAAGTGGGATTTAAATGTGTCTTTGATCACTGCTGCTTTGGAAAGGTGGTTCCTTCTCTTCACTGTCTTTCCCGCGCCATAGTGCGCTCTCTGGGAGGCCACGGCCATTTGCAGAGTTTTCTCCGGTATGTTCACGTGGAGCTGTTCGCTGCCTCTCTCCCAAATCGCTCTCTTCTCGGGCGACAGTGTGACCCGAGCAGCCGCCGGAGCCCAGCGTGGGGTGGCAGCTCTGGTCCTCGTCCGTCACCGTCGCCTCTATTTCCTTCTCCAACTCTTGTGCCTGGGTTTCCTCCCGTCTCTGAGTGGATCACCCAGAGCTGACAATCAGGCTCCTTTGATGCAGAGCCAGGTCAGGACTCTGCGATTTCTCACTCACACCGAAACGCTCCAAAGTGCCTTTGCAACTGAGCATTTAACCAGCACATTTGAGTTTTAGCAACTTTTAAGAGAAATTTTCACATCTCATTTGTGTTCATCTTTCTCGCCCGTGTGTGCGAGAATCTGCTTTAGAGGATGTAACACGGCGGGGTGCGTGACGGGTTTGCGCAGCTTTCCAGGGCAGGCCGTCTCGTCAAGTGCCTCCCTGAGCCTAGAATGCTACACCCCGATACAAAATCAAACTAGAAAAACAAACAAAATAGTTCAGAAAATTGGAAAAAGAAGGGAAAAAGAATACGGCCCCAGGAGAGGCGTCTGGGAGGCAAGCAGCCGGCGGTGCCAGCCCGCCCTCAGAGGCCCCCGGCGTCCTGGGAGCAGGTGCCCCCGGCCTCACTGCCCGGGCAGCGGCACGCTCAGACCGACGTGGGAGTGCCAGGTGGCAGGTGCACTCGCCCAGGTGTGGCTTCACTTGGCAGGGGACGTCACGGGCAAGCAGGAGTGGCAGCAGCGCCTCCGCAGCCACCCCCAGGCTCCCTATCGTGACCCTCCGGTGTCACCGTCACCTTTCCACCCAGGCTGGTCCCGCCACGGGAGCGACCTGGTGCTCCAAGCACACCGCGCCCCTCGCCACCCTACCCGCGTCTCGGGCAGCCTCGGAACGACATGAGGGAGCCCAGCACCCCCTCCGTGGGACGGGCGCCTGCGGGAACTCAGGCAGGGCCTCCCCAGCCCCAGAGGGAGAGCAGGCCGGAGCGGATTTCTCCAGGGAAGCCCGGGGGGGGGAGCCCCCAGGCCTGGCAGGAGGAGCAGAAGCCTGAGGACAGCCCCCGGCGGGGTCCAGGCCTCCCTGCCCACAGCCAACAGCTCGTGGCCGCGCCGAGGCCAGCAGCGAGCAGCTTCCCCGCAGACCAGGGGCTCGCAGGGATAACGAGGCCGGAACCGGCCTTCTCGAAGGCCAGACGGCGCGGCCCCTGCGCAGAGCCCCTCCCGGCCCGCGTCTGGGGCCGGGGCGCAGCTGCTCGCCTTGCCCTCCTGTAATTGCTGGAAGTTGCGCAGCTCCCGCTCGGAAAAGGCTCCTTTCCAGGGCCTGGGGCGTGCCAAACCGTGCCCTTCTCCTCCCTCAGCCGGCTGCCTCTCTGCCTAGGAGGGCTGGACAGTGGCCACGTGGCGTCGTGGCCTGAGGACCGGGCCTGCGGGCCTGGGGAGATCGCAGGGGCCGCGGACGCAGGCCACAGGTCATTGGAACTGCCAGTTTCTGGAGGTTGGGAACTTGAGGCCATGGCCAGAGGCTGCCTCCCCTTTGCTGGCCGGGCCCTGCTTGGTGAGCTCCTCACAGGCAGAAAACCCTGGCGATCCTGCCCCCCCCCCCGCGCCCCCCCCCCCCCCCCCCGCCAGACCCCCAGGACTGGAAGGGCAGGGAAAGAGGGGGAAGAGAGGGCCTGCGCTTCACCCCACCCCCCCAGCTACGCTTTTACTTGTTCAACTGAGGGCAGCTAAATGGGCCCCGATGATGTCCACATCCCAGTCCCCCAAACCTACGATGTCACCTCCTGTGGCAAACGGGACTTTGCAGAGGTGATTAGATTCAGGAACCCTGGGCTCTCCAGGGACCAAATGCAACCCGAGGCCTCCTTACAAGAAGGGACAGGAGGGTCAGAGGCAGAGAGGAGGCGTGAGGACGAAGCAGAGAGAGGATGCTAAGCTGCAGTCTTCAAAGCTGGAGGAGGGGCCACGAGGCAAGGGGTGCAGGCGGCCTCTAGACACTGGAAAAGGCAAGGGACAGCTCCTCCCCAGAGCCGCAGGAGGAACCGCCCCTGCCAACGCCTTGATTTGGGGACTTCTGACCTCCAAGCACTGTGCGCGGTTAAACCTGTGTCGCTCGAACTGCTGCGTCTCTGCTGCTCTGTTCCAGCAGCACAGAAATCACACATATTCTTACCGCTCTACCTTATGTCTTCGCTGTGGTCCTGAGAAGGCCTGGCCTTTGGGGCTTGTGGTCCATTTGGGCCGTCGAGATCTGCCCACTCGCAGGTTAAGTAATGACAGTCTTCAGAAACAGGAATGGACTAAACATTCGAAATGTCCAACGCCGGCCTGAGCATGCAGTGCGCATCTTCCCTTGGACTCCTCAGCCCGGTGAAAGGCATAAACCATTTCACAGGTGAGGAAACAGAGGCTCAGCCCTGGCAGGTGTGAGAGTAGTGCGGGGAGAGGGCCCAGGGAGGAACCGAGAGGGGCCACAGGCCGACCAGCCCAGACCGCAGAGCGCAGTGGCCTGCAGCTCCGCCCCCTCCCTCACTGTTCCCTCCCTCCCTCCCTCCCTTCCCCCTTTCTGGAATGAACCCTCCCTTTGCCAGGGGAGGCCCCGACCAAGGACCCTGCCCGGCCCAGCACCCAGCCACCAACTCCAGGCCCAAGCCGGGCAGGCGCTTGACGGGCCCGGAGACGGGGGAGGCTGAGAATGGAGATGCGGAAACGCTGCCTGGGCGATCGACAGAGTGCTCGGAGGGATCTGGAACCCATCAGGGTCTGCTGCTCGGGGGGAAGCAGGACCAAGAAGGTCCCAAGCCGCCCCCCCACCTGGAGTCGGTGCCCAGAGCATGACAGGAGGTGGGGGGACTCCGCCCTGAGGCCTTGGGACGAGTGGATGAGCTCAGAGTGGAGAAGCCACAGAGTGATCTGAGCAGACACGCCTGCTGCAGAGGGGACGATGAGCCTGGGGGCCAGGCGCCAGCGAGGAGGGGTCCCCGTTCTGCGTCACTGTGTCTGGCTGGTGCTGGGGACGTACAGGGGCCAGACGGACACCATCCCTGCATCCAGGAGGGGAGTCGGGCATCGATCGGATCATCGCATCATGGATGCAAAGCATGAGAACGAGTGAGAAGGGGAGCAGGGAAGGCTTCCTGGAGAAGGTGGCCACTGAACAGAGACCAGAAGGGGGTGTGGCAGAGGGGGGCTGAGGGAAGAGGGACAGGGGGTCAGCACTAGGGAAACACCAGGGAAGGAGGAGGCGCGGGCGGGGGACGGCAGGAAGCACCGTCCCCTTTTCCCTAAGGGCCTTTAGCACTGCTGCTGAGACACAGGCCCTCGGTGCTGTGATTAGCACGAGCTGTTTCAGCAGAGCAGGGGGGCAGGACAGAAGCAAGGGGAGCCACCCAGGGCACCGTGTCCTCGTGGCCGGGCCCAGTCCTGACGGCCCCTGGGCACCTGCAGGAGGGCCAGCGGGTACCTGAGGGTGTCGGCACACCCAGTTCTAGGAGGTTTCTTTGGAGCCACCTGGAGCAGAGGGTTGAGGGAATTATCCGTGAAGCTCCTGCATCCTCACCCAAGCTCCTTGCAGCATTGACGGAGAACAAAAGCCCCCCGACTTCCGAGAGGCATCCTCCAGAGACACAGTGCAGACCCCGCCAGCTGCCGAGCGCGCGTGCCCGGGGCTCTGCCCCTCCTGAGGAGGGGGGCTTTCAGGCAGCCGGGGGTCGCGCAGGGCCTAGCAGGGTGCAGCTTGGCCCAAGATGGGCCCACCCGATCTGCCGTGCATGTGGGGCTGGGACGGGGGTCCTCGGGGAGAAGGCTGAGGTCACAGCTCTGGGAAGGGGCTTCCTCCTGGACCTCCATGTCCACGGCAACCCAGCCACCATGCCCCTGCCCCAAAGGCCTGTGCTGCCCCCCAAGTCCTCGGCAGGCGGCTTTCCCAGACACGCAAGTGGGAAAAGCAAGTGGCCATTCTTACCATGGAGGCATTTGGTGCTTTCTCTACCAGGAAGAAGTGACGTCAAAGGAAGGAGTCGCATCACAGGGGCCCAGTTCTGACCCTTCCCGCCCCCATCCAGTTAATAGCATGGTGGGAGACCCCCCACCCTATATTAGTCCTAGCCCCTCACTTGCCCTGCGGCTGGAGCAAGTGGCCCTCTGGGATCCCCAGGGTCCTCGCCCGTAGAAGGGAGTGTAACAGCCTCCGCCCGACGAGGCTGCTGGAGGGCCTAAGGGATGAGCACGTGGACACGAGCCACGCTGGCCAGCCACGCCCTCAGCCAGTGCTGTGGCCTCCTGGCTGCCAAACGCTCCGCGTCTCCCAGCCTCCCTCTGACTGAGGGAGTTACTTTTTCCCCCACTTGTGCAGAAACTAAAGCTCAAACGTTGAAGAGGCTTTCCAGAGGTCCCGGGTCCCCAGTGGCTGAGCTGGGGCTCAAGGCCAGCCCCCGGCCTGGGCAGGTCCCCCCCCCCACTGCCGACCACGCACCTGCCTGAAGTCTGGGCACGCTGGCCACTGAGCTCTCCCTCGCCCCACCCCGCGTGAGTGGCCGCTCTCCCTGGCCGCAGGGGCCTCCCTCTGGGCCCCGGGTCCACCTCTCCACCACGGGACACCCCCCACTTGTGGAATGACACATGTGAGAGGGCCTCGGCAGGGAGGCATCCCGCACCCCGGAGACTCCGCGAGGTTACGATGGCACAGCGATCAGACGCAGCCACGGGCTGTCTCCAGACCTGAGTGAAAGTGAGAAGTAAAACCATCCTCTAGACAGAGTGGCCAAGAACGCGCCCCCCGCGGCCCTCTGAATTGCTCTGGGGAAAGGGTCTGGCTTTCCTGCAGCCCCCGCTCACGTCCCCCCGGAAAGGCATGGAGCAGGACGGGGTCCACCTGGGAGGGGTGGGGGGCAGACGCCCCCAGATGGGACAGCACCTCCAGGCAGGAAGGTCCGAGGGCCAGCCGCTGAGCCCACAGACCCTACTGCCCAGCTCCTCGTGGGCCCATCCACGCGGAGAGAGAACGGCTGTGTCCATTTCGGAGGAGAGAAAACAGGCTCGGAGGGCTTGTCCAAGGAACCGAGCTGGGGGCCCAGGGCTGGGTGCCGACCCCGGGCCCCATGTCCCACCTGGTTCCACTGCCCTGACCCAGACCCAGCCTCCACCTCCACCCTCAGCAGGAAAACCCAGGCCAGGAGGGTGGGCAGGAGGCATTTAGGGAACTTATCAGTTCCCATGGCTGTCACAGCACCCCCCCACAACGACGCACGCTTACGTGCTCACAGTCTGCCCGAAATCTAGGCATGGGAAGGGCCGTGCTCTCCAGAGGCTCCAGGGAGGCTCCTTCCTGCCTCTTCCAGCTTCTGGAGGCTCCTGGCATTCCTGGCGGCAGCATTTTCCTTGTCTCTATTCCACGGACTCTTGTCTTTGGATCTTGGGCCCCCCTGGCCAAATCAGGATGAGCGCAACACAAGGTCCTCAATGTAACGACATCTGCAAAGACCCTTTCCCACATAAAATGACACGCACAGGTTCCGGAACGCGGACATACCTTTCAGGGGCCTCCATTCCACCACACGGGGGCCAGGAGAGAGTCAGGGGCTGTTGGAGGTGCAGGTGCTGCAGCCAGGCTCGGATCCTGGAGTCACTCCCAGGCCAACCGAGGCACCAGCGCCAGCTCCAGGTGGGGGACGCACCTGGGGAGAGAAGGGCAGGCCTGGGGGATGGAGAGGAGCCAGAGCAACATGATCATCAGGTGACATCCCCAGCCGTGCACTCCCTCCTGGGCACACCTGGGCACACCTGTCGCTCTAGCAAAGCAGAGTTCTTCCGGTTGGGACCATCTGCCCCGGGTGTGCATGATTTTCTGTGTAATCGCCCCCCGTAAGGCAGGTCTCAGGGCAAGGCCTGGGAGGAGAAAATGACACCTGTCCATGGTTAGGTAGAGACGGAGCCACGCCCTTGTTTCAAAGTAAATTCATTGTCCGCGCTACCACGCAGGGTCTCAGTCATTTAAGAAACAGGTGATGGAGAGGTGGGCAGGACAGCACGGCCCCAGTCCAGTGGGGAAGAGTCAGGGAGGCAGAGGGCAGCTCCGTCTGCTGCTCTGGGGTGGGCAGTCCCACCTGGGCCACGCCTCCTCCCCAATAATGCCACCGGCTGTCTAACCCCACACAGACCCCGGGTTCAGAGGCCCCATGCCACCTGGTGACCCGAGAAGGCGTGTGAGGGTGGTTCAGCCACGGCATCACCAGGGCCCCAGGAAGGAGAAACGGTTAGGTGCCCCCAAAAGCCCCCGTGACCCAGGGCGCTGGCCGTGGGAGCGCCCCCACCGGCCTCCCACTCCTCGCCCACCCGCAGGGCAAGGTCTCTAGTCCTTGAGAAGACCCCTGGAGAGGGGCTGGTGATGGGGCATCTCCCGGCTGCTGTTGCCTTAAAACGTGTCTTTCTCCTCCATCCTCTGGTTTTGCCGCTCACGTGGCTTCTTACGTCAGAGAACGTGGCCACAGGACGTGTCAGCCAAAAGGCCTGGCCGCGCGGCTCGCTCTGACCCAGTCTAGCAGAAGCGCACTGTGTGCTCCAAGGCCAGGCAGGGGAGGCTTTGAGTTCTTCCCGTCCCCTCCTGTCCCTTCTGGGACAATTCAACAGACACGAGGCATCACCAGGGGGTGGGAAGGAAGGTGCAGCAGCTCCCAGGGGTGGTCCCAGCCCAAGAAGGGTAAGGAGCACCCACAGGGAGACGGCGGGGTCAGCTGATGGGGTGAGCAGGGTGTCTCCCCGGGGTGGTGGCTGGTGAGAAGGGCGTCTGCCAGGGGGCAGCGAAAGTGCCAGCCCGGCCCAGGGCCTCGGGGAGCAAACGGGTGTCAGGATATTGCAGTCACCTGTGAAGGCACGTTGTGCAACAGAGACGGGCAGATGTGGAAATACGCAGGGGCCAGTGTGCACGCAAATGTGCGCATGCGTGTGGACACGGAAACACGCATCTTCCCGGCAGCGGCTTCGCTCCAGGGCCCGGCCCTTGCCTCTAATTCCCGTTCTCCTCTGCAAGGAGCCAGCGCTCCTGGGAGCAGGGGCTGAGCCCGGCCTGGGTCAGGGAAAGGAGGAGGTGACCTGGGTCTCCTGTGCGGCCAGAAAGTAAGCGAGTGCTCAGAAGACAGGGGTGGGACACACAGAAGCCACCGTGGAGGAGCCCCCCAGCCACCTCGGGGCAAGTTATGCATCAGAATGAATAATGGCAGTGATGGGTTTCACCTCTTGAATCAAGTATGACTCCACGGCCCAGGCTTTATAAAGTAATGAAATGCTAATTATAAACATGATGAACGGGATAGTTACACGGTCTCAACGTCCCTCCCCACAAAACACTAATTACGGAAGGAAGAGGAGTAGCTGCAGTGGAGACACCTGGCAGACGCCACCTTAACCAGGTGGCCAGGTCAGCGGCCCCACCTGAGAAGGTACAGCGAGATCAGCCAGCGTCACCTCCGTGCTGCCCCTGCCGGCGACGCACAACCTGGGTCTCGCCGTGAGGAAATACCCCGCACCTGGACCCTCTCCGCGTGGCTTCTCATCCCGCGCAGGCTCCAGCACAGGCTCCTTCCCGCAGCAGCCTCCCTCAAGCCTCCAAGACGGTGAGAGCAGAAGAGATCAGACCCCCGAGCTCCCTCAACCTCACTTCCACCACATCCTGGAAATCAAGGCAGGTCGCGAGGTCGGGTTCAAGCTGGAGAAGAAATAGCTTCCGTCTCTCTCCGGGAGGAGAGGCAAAGCGGCACAGCCAGGAGGCCTGCACGCAGCCAGGGCACAATCTCCAAGGCAGCGCAGGCGGCCGCATCCACGCACGAGTGTCGGGCGCCTCCCGCCTCGCACAGCCGGCGCCTGGGGCAGGCGCACTGGAGCTATGACCCTTTATCCCTCGGCTGCTCGGGCCTTGGGCTCTGACCACGGGTCCTGTCCTCCGGCGTGCACTGTCCCCAGGTCACTGCCAAATTCAACGAGACGGAAGCTGTGGGCCGCCTGGCAAGTGCCAGCCCTGCTTCTGTGCGGCATCCTAGCCGCCCAGGGCCGTTCCCAGGGTGCTCTGACCCCAATCCCAGGGACCTTCCAAGCCCCTGCCCCCAGCCCCACCCGCACCCCTGTGTGCTCTTCTGTAATTTGCAAAGTGAGTTCCGAGTTCCAGGAGGAAGTGAGGCCTCTTCACAGGCACAGGGCCCTTACTCCATTCTGGGTCTGCAGGGGGGAGAGCTGGAACCAAGGGCAGCAGGGGCCCTCCCAGCACCCACCAGCAGCCCCTGGTCTGCCCACGCCTGGGCCCGGTGGGTGCCTGCATTGACCCTGGGCCCACCTAGCCTCCATACCCGCAGCCCTGCCCCTGCTGGGCCTGTGGGCTCTGGGAATGGGCACAACTCGCCACTGATGGCAGGGATTTCTCACTCTGGGGCCACTATTTCTGAGCTGTCCAGACCAGGGTCCCCCACCCCCAGCAGCAAGCCTCTGCTCTGAGCAGCCTCTCGAGCTGAGGGGCAGTTAATGAATGCTGAAATGGCTACTGACGGCCCCTGAGCCTGAGAAGCTGAGAAAGAAAGAGACTCTGGTGCATCTAAAAATTCTCCTGAGGTCCAGAAAGAACCACCACGCTCTTGGCACTGCCTCCTGCCCAGAGCATGTCCTGGAACCTCCATCTGGATGTAATTGCAGGGCAGGAGGAACGGGGTGGGGCCCCTTTTATGAGCACCCACCAGGGTCCCCTGAGGTTCACTTATCCCAGAGAAGCTGCATGACTGCCCAGGGAAACGCAGCCCTGAGGTAGTGAAGGCAGCACTGGCCCCAGGCCTGTGAGCCTGATGGTCTCTCCACAAAGCCAGCCACACAACAAGCCCAGGGGTGGACTCCTGAGCCCACACGGCCTGCAGACACCTAATGGGGCCAGGCATGAAGGACAAGTTTGAGGAGAATGGAATGACAGCCACTGCATGGATGGATGGATGGGTGGAAGAGTGGATGGGTGGATGGTGCTGGCTGGATGATGGGTGAATGGATGAATTGGTGGATTGATGGATGATGGATGGATGGATAGATGGATGATGGATGTATGGATGGATGGATGATGGATGGATGGATGGATAATGGGTAGGTAGATGGACGCCATCACAGAGGGATGTGCAAGGGTCTCAGGGAGAATGGAGAAGGAGTGACCAGGGCCTTGAGACCCTCCCCACACTGGGTCTCAGCCAGGTGCTGGGCACAAAGGTGAGTACAGGCTCCATCCTGGAGCCACTCACAGCTCAGTGGAAGCTTTTAGGGGGAGCTATGAGGGGAGGGGTTCCAGTTGGGGAAACTGCACAAAGGAAGGCCCAGAGATAAAAGAGAAGGCCTTCAAAACAGGGGTGGGGGGACTGGAACCCCATGTGGGAGCAACAGAGAGGACAGGGTGTGGGAGGGGCACCCCTGTACAGGCCATTGAGGCCACACTGAGGCCTGGATGTTGGTTTCCAGGGGCTGCCCTGACAAAGTTCACACACTGGGGGCTTCAAACAATAGGAAATGATCTTCTCACAGCTTTGGAGGTCAGAAGTCCCAAATCAAGGTGTGGGTGGGGCCACAGTCCCGGCCGTGGCTCTAGGGGAGGGTCCTACCTGGCCTCTTTCAGCTTTTGGTGGTGGTCAGGAATCTCTGGCATTCCTTGGCTTGTAAACACATCAGCCCAATCTCTCTCCATCTTCATGTGGCCTCCTCCCCTTGTGTCCTGTTTTCACATGGCCTTTTCCCATGTGTTCTGTCTTCACATAGCCTTCCCCATTCATGTCCCTGTCTTCACGTGGCCTTCTCCTGCATGTCCCATCTTCACGTGGTCTTCTTCCCACATGAACATATCATCACGTGACCTTCTCCCCGTGTGTCCAGTCTTCATGTGGCCTTCTCTCGTGTGTCCTGCCTTCACGTGGCCTTCTCCTGCATGTCCCATCTTCATGTGGCCTTCTTCCCACATGCCCATATCATCACGTGGACTTCTCCCCGTGTGTCCAGTCTTCATGTGGCCTTCTCTCGTGTGTCCTGCCTTCACGTGGCCTTCTCCCTTTGTGTGTAGTCTTCACGTGGCCTTCTCCCCTGATTCTCTGTGTGCATCTGCATCTTCATTGGATTTAGTGTCCCCCCTAATCCAGCATTACCTCATTTTACTCATTCCATCTGCCAAGACCCCATTTTCAAATAAGGCCCCCTTCACAGGTCCTGGGGGTTAGGACTTGGACATATCTGTTTGGGCACACAAGTTGGCCCCTGACAGCCAGTAAATGCTACTCTAAGGGATCTGACCCTCACCGTGAGGCCAGGACTGCCCCAGGCATGTCCCAGGAACCCTCTCTTCCTCGGGATATGCCAGTCGTTGAGCTGTTGTCCTTCAGCTCCAAACCCACCTTCCGTGGCCTGCCCTGTCAGGCTCGCCTGTGGCAGGCCTCGAGGGCACGGCCAGGTGGGGGGCACCTGCTCCCTGTCTGCTCCCGCCCCCCCCAGCGTCCCCCATGAGCTCCTCACCCTGCAGAGGCATTCCTCCCCTCACAGCCACTGAGTCCAATTGGCAGGTTTCCCGGCCCCACTGCAGGGACCCCAGCACTTTGCCTGGGCCCCTCCTCTGAGGTGTGGTCCCAGCCCCCGGGGTGCTCCCCCGCTCTGCTTCCTTCTGTTTTCCCAGCCTGCTGGCGGGGAGGGGGCAGCTGCTTCCCACAGCTGAGAGCTCTTTTGCCTTTTTGGTCCTTCATGCCTTATTAACAGCCCCTTACATTGAATTCTCTCTGTTGGAGTCACTGGTGTGGCTTTTGTCTCCTGCGAGGACCCTGACTGAGAGAGAAGCAGAGAGGAAAAGGGGTCCCCGGGCCAGTGAGCTTGGGAAAGGCCAGGTTGGCCCAGAGTTTACAAGGAGGCCCTGCAGGAAAGCTCTGAGCCGCCAACTTCCGAGGTGCCTCATGCGTGGAGCTGGGGTCCAGGGCGCGCTGTCCCCTAGACTTCAGGCTGCTGCTCCACAAAACATGTCCTGGAAGCCAGGACTGTCGAGGGGGCCCCTCGGAGCAGTGGGCGAGGTCAGCACCAAATGCTCGGTTTTGAGCTGAGCCCACTGGCTGCTTCCTGGCTGACTGGCAAGGCACCGAGCATGTCAAGCAAGAGAAGCTTCCCGAAGCTCTTTCCCTCTGGATTCTCCATAGACCAGTGAGGACAGCCCATCCCTGGCATGTCAAGGATTCTGCATGCTGACAGACCATGCTGGAGTTGGCATCGTTACAGGTGACGCTGCTCAGACTTGGTTTCAAGGCTCGCTTTGGCAGTGCGAGCCAAGGCCCCGAGGGGAGGCTTTCCAGAACAGAGCCGAGGACACTGTCGGGCCGCGCCCCGGGGCTTCCAGCTCCCACCCAGTGCATTTCTGAGCAAAGCAGGGAAGGAGTTCTGGTTGCAGTCAGGCTGGCCTTTTCTCTGGAGGGGGGAGGACAGGTTGAGATTTCCAAGAGAACATGCTTTCAGCCAGAGGCACTGGATTCTCTCAGCCCTCGAGTTTTAGAAAAGCTGGACACACCAATACTTTTCCCCATGGCTCATTACACTTAATGCAAAGTCCCAGGCTGGAGTTCTGGGCTATGCCAGCCTGGCGAGCCCCAGATGCCCACCAAGTAGCTTCAGGGCAATGCTGAGGAAGGAAAGTTAAGTCACTGCGGGGCATCTGGGTCCTGCTCCCCACGGAGGGCTGCACGAGCCTCAACCCCCCATCCCCTTGTCTCAGACTCAGAGTTCACAACTGCAGAATGGGCTTGGAACGCTTCCCCAGTCAGAAAGCAAAGGACTAAGCCTCTGGGAGCACCTATGCATTCAAGGCCTGCTATGAGAAAACGCAAACAGCCTTGGAGGCACTGGTTCTAGCCAATCCTCCTCTCCATCTGCTCTGGACAGGAGGAGCATAGACTTCTAAAATATAAAAGAAAAGATGATAAACGGGACCCAGATGCCTCCCTCTGCTCCTCCAAGAAGCCTGGAGATACAGGAAAGCAAATTAATCTTTCTGCAGGGAACCGGCTTCATCCCCACCAAGGGATACTTTCTCCTAAATATCATTAACACGATTCCAGATGGGAAAAATTTATTGTTATCAGCTCTAGATAAATATTACACTAATCTCAAGTCTAGAGCCAAAAAGGTGCTCCAGCAAGAATATGGCTATTATTTGGGGGGCAGGCGAAGGGTCCTCCTGTGTTTGATTAGCAGATGCAAACCAAAGTGCATTTAGCACCTAAGGGGTGGTGGAAAGTGCCAGAATCTAATGGAAAGCACTGGGTGGAGATGCCGTGGACTGGGGGAATTTCATTCTTCTGCCTACAGCCCGGTTCCTTCCCCAGCCCCTGAGCCTGCCTGCCGCAGGTGGGCCCGAGCTCCCTTCCCACTCCTGCCTTCTTCTGACAGCCCTCCAGGCCATCTCCACTCTGATAGTCCTGTGCCCCACATGTGTGTCCTTGTCCTTCCCTCCCTGCAGTTAAAGCGGCAGCCGCCTGCTAGCCCTGGGCTTGCTCAGGGCTGGGACCCAGCATGGAATGAGGTCAGGCCTCAGGCAGGGGAAAGTGAGAGAGGGGAGAGTGGGACGGGCCCTCAGGCCATCACCCATTCCCAGGACCCACAGGGGACAGAGCCAGGGCGGCCGATCTTGCCCAAGGAGGTGGGAGAAGCTGCCCAGGGATGTGGCAGCCCTGGTGAGGTTAATAATGAGGCTGCTTTCCAGGCTGGGAAGAAGGAACGGAAGGAGACAGTGCAGCACATCCGAAGGCATGCAGGTGAGAAACAGGGTGGAGAGCCGGGGGCAAGAGGAACTGGCGGATGGGAAGGACCCAGAGGGGAGGGTTTGGGTGCAGGGTAAGGAACCCCTATTTGCTGGGTGACCTTGGGCAAGTCACCCCCTGCCCCGGGACTCAGCATCTGCATTTCTAGGATGGACACCCTGTGCTGGTCTCTCCAGCTGGCTGAGCTGAGCGAGGCAGCAGGAGGGGGAGGGAAACGAGTGCACAGGCCCTGCTACTTTGGTCCTCAGTGCTTTTGGCAGAGCAGATAGAGCTGATTGGAAATCATCACCTGAGATTCCAAAGCCCCACTCTGGGGGACTATCCCCAAAAGTGCTCATTTGAAAAAAACCAGATTGCCCTGGTTCCACCCACTTGCGCGCGGATGGGAAGTGATCTCACGGAGGGCCCAGAGGTGTGGAGACAGCTTCCAAAGCCCAGACCCCGGGGAAACAGCTCACAGCTCGCAGAGCCGTCCCTGAACCGGCCCTACGGTTCCTTGAGTTGTGCAAAACGTGTGATGTGCCACTCCCTTCTGCCCGGCCGACCTTGGGGCGTGTTGGTTTGTTTTTCCCCGACTTAACTCCACTTAAAACAGCTGCCTTTCAGCGCCCCCAGGTAACGCAGGAGGGCTTGAAGAGAAACCAGTCGAGGCTGGAAGGAAATGGATTTGTGTTCTGTCCTCTCAGGACGGGCCTTTTCTGCCTGCTGCCGCCGCTCAGGATTTGAGCCACGGTCGGTGGGCGCGTGCGTGTGCAGAGGTCGGGGGAGTGCATTGGTGACCTGGATTTGAATCCTGGATTCAAATCTCTCCGCACTGCCATGTGATCTTAAGCAAGTTCCCCCACCTCTCTAGGCCTGCATTTCCCCTCTGAAAACTGGAAGGTGGGCCTGCACGGCACGTGGCTGTGGAGAGAACGCGGTGGTCTGCGGAAGCTGAGATGCCTCTTCCTCTGCACAGCCCTCACCGCTCCACCCTTCCACCTCCCCATGGGCGGCTTCTCATGGGCACTGCCTCCCCCAGGCTGGTTGCCAGCACTCTCCATTCCTCGGAGCAGGTGGCAGAGCTGGGCACAGGCGGCAGGGGACAGAGGGGCAGGTGACCAGGGCATGGTCCGGCCTTGGGGAGTGGAACTGGGGTCGTGGCCCCCAGTGGGGGCTCAGCTCTTGGGGAGGTTCCTAACGCCCTGGTCTCACCACCGTGCACACAGCTGGGAGTCTAGGGCCGGTGGCCTCCAGGACCCGGTGGCTGAGCCAGGAAGGCCCCGCAAACCCCCTGGGTGCCTGACTCACCCTGCCACCAGAAGCCCCCTCCCTCCCCACCACCCCTGAAGGCCTTTCCCCATAGGGGAGTTTCCTTCCTGCCTTGGAAGCCCAGGAAGATGTGCCCGGCACACCCAAGGAGGCTCGGGAAGTATCTCGGGGTCCACGTCTGAGCCCACCCTGTGGCTTCAGCCCCATAGCATGGACCCAAGTTAAAGGAAATGGAGGCCGTGGAGGTGGGGCCTTGCAGGGTTGGGTCCCTCCCCCACAGCCAGGTCCCCAGGCTCAGGAAGGCCATTGAGGCCCGGGGGAGCAAGCTCGGGGTGCAGGTGCTGCCAGGGTGGTTTCTCCAGCCTGTGAGGCTCATTGGTCACGGACAGAAGAAACAGATGCTTCTGGAGTGCTGTGGTTGGCAGAAAGGGCCCAGCTGTGTGTAGCTTCTGCACGCGGCCACGCTGGGGGGCCGAGCCCCTGAATGCTGAGTGCTGCCCAGGCCCCCCAGTCCCTACTTCCCCTCTCGAATGGGGGTAGCTCAGTGGCCTATGGTGAAGATAAAAGAGACGACAGGTATGAGGGGCGGGAGCCCAGAGGCCCCGGGGAACGCCCAGGCACCGGCTGCTGGTGCCATAACCGTTGTGTCCACAGACCGCCCCCCCCTCGCTCCACCCCGGGGGCCATGCCATGCTGCCCTTTGTCTTAGGGCCCGGGGCCCTGGCAGGGGCAGGGCCAGGTCCTGTGGGGCCCAAGTGTGTACCCTTGCCAGGGCCCTGTTACAGCCACAGGAGCCCAGCACCACCGGGGGCAGCCGCTGTTCTGATTTGGAAAACCACATGCCCTTCGCCAGTGCCTCAGAGGGGGCCGGAAGGGGGAGCAGCCCTTGCAGCTCGAGCTTCCTTGTTCCTGGTGTTCTGTCTCCCTGGGGGTGTCAGACCCTGGGTGACTCCCTCTGCTGCCTGGGGTTCCTCCAGGCTCAGCGGGAACTGGCGAGACCCAGAGCTGCCTGGCTGCCACCGCCAGGGCCCCTGACCCAGCCCAGACAATCTGAACTCCAGAGCGGCTCCTGGGCACAGAGCAGCAGTGGGTGTGGATGGACAGCCCCTGGGACCCACCCACCACCACCGGCTTCCCAGAGCAGGGCTCAGAGCAGGGAGAGGGGGGCTAGGGGGGCTGGGGGGTGATTCCAAGGCTGGACACCCCAGCAGACCCAGCAGAAAGCAGTCCTGGGATCCGGGCTCCACTGGCCGACACAGCAACCCGCAGCCCCCCAGCCGCCCTCCCATCTGCCAGCCCTCCCGTCCACTCTGCGCCTGGGTGAAGGTGGTGGCTCCGTTTGCTGGTGGTTACGCCCTGGGAAAGACCTCTGAGCGCTGAAGGAAGTGCCGCAGCCCGAGAGGGTGGGGGTCTGCTCGTGCTGATAACGCATTCGGCCCAGCGACAGCGCGGGTGACCGCCACCGCCGTGTTGCATCGTGTTGGCAGGAGGAGAGCGCAGAGTCCGCAAAGCCGGGCGTCAGGGAACGCGCCCCCCAACCCGCGACCGCTCAGGGTCCCGGGCTCCGGGGCGGGCGGGGCCGCGGGGACATGGAGACCCGCGCAGTCCTGGAAGCTAAAAGGGCGGAGGTGGAGCGTGACGGGAGAGTGCGCCCGGCCCGCGGCAGTTTGTCTGAACGCCTGTTGCGTGGCGCGCTGCGCTCCCTGGTCTCCCGGCGCCGTCCGGGCGTCCGCACCTCCCGGCTCTGAGGCTGGACGGCGGCCGAGCGAGGGCCCTTCTGGCCCCCCGACCCCGGCGCTTGGGTCCCCCGAGCTTTCTGCCGGGTAGAACTCCCCTGCTGCTGCGTCCCCGTCCCCGGAGGGCGCCCCGACAGCCAGTCGCCCCCGCGCCACTCGCTGACGGGCTGCCAAGCGGACCTGAAGGAGGGAGTAGCAGGCTCCGGCGGTGGCAGGGGTGGGAGGAGGAGGCACCGAGCCGATCCTTGGCCTGCCGGCCCCAAGCGCCCTGCTGTCCCTGCGGTCCGCAGCCCGGGGAGGGGAGTGGGGGACGCGGCCAGAAAAGGCCTCCCATGGAGAGCTCACACCAAAGCCCAGAGATACCGCAAAAGGAAGCGCGTTGTCCTGCTTAAAATGCGCAAACTCTGCGGGCGGGGTGGGGTGGAGGTGGGCACCCGGGGGGTCTGGGTGCCAGCGGGGATGGGCCTCGGGCCGCACTCGGACATCCCCGGGTCTGTGGCGCCACCGCGCGGGCCGGCGGGCGGAGGCCGAGCGTGGCGCTGCTGGGTTTGCGTCCTGCCGGCTGGGGGCGCTCTGCTACCACCCGCTCCTCCGCGAGGGCCTGCGGTGTTTGGGAAGGGTGCGTTTCCGCCTCAGGCGCGTGAGGCCGCGGCCAGAGGGGCTGCAGTGAACTCTGTGGGCTGCGGCCCGCCCCATCTCAGTCTCCGCCTCCGTAAAATGGGCCTAACAGGCCGCCTCCAGGAGAACGGAGGCGGCCGGCCGTGCGCCTGGGCTCGCCGCGCTCTTGGCGGCGGATTGAGAGGTCCCAGCCCCGGGAGCGTTCCAGCCCGAAGCAGAGACCCACGCCGCGGGGGCCCGGGGCCCGGGCTCAGCCGTCCAGTCGGCCCCCCGCTGCGCGCACTAACCCACCTCGGACACCGCTGCAGGTGCTCACGGCCCAGGGGCGCAGACGCAGCGCAGGGCGGCCGAGAGCAGGGCTGACTGCAAGGCTTCCCGCACCCCCAAATCCCCTCCGCCCCTCCCGGGGGATTGAAGCTTGGGATTCATGGGGTTAAGCGTGTAGCCGCTAAATCGGAGTCTTCCCTTCAGTGAGTAAATACTGAGCGTCTTTTCCGTGTGGGGCGCGGTTCTGGGCGCCCGGGGTGCACCGGGAGGGCCACAGTGGGCGCCTGAGCAGCGTCGCTGGGGGGGGGGCAGGCAGCCACAGGCTGTGTACTGTGCTGTAACTTCTGGTCGGGATAAATGGGGAGGGGGGTGGTCTGGAAAGGCAACTCGGAAAGGAGGCATCCAACTGGTTCTGGGTGGGAACAGCCTGCTTTGGAGGGAGACGAGAGGATGTGGCGTTGGAAGGACAGGACTCAAAGAAGCACAGGGCTTGGGTCAGCGCCTAGGAGGTGGCGGCTGTCCCTGCGATGGGGTGACCGGAAGGAGCAGGTCATGGTGGGTGCTGGGAAGTGCAGGGCCAGGTGGTCCCAGCAGGAGCCCGAGGCCCTGGTTGCCCCCCTCCCCAACCTGGCAGGAGGGACTTGGAGATGCCAGCGAGGCGGAAGCAGTCAATCCAGGCCGCAGTGGGGCTGGACCACAACTTCCTGCGGTCAGATCGCCATGGGGTGGGTGCTGTCACTCGGGGCCATAAGTCTGTTCTGAGCAGGTGTGGGGTCAACGAGGACCTACGGTGTAGGCTCTGTGGGGGGCCGGTAGCCCTCCCTCATCCCCTCCAGTCGGCCTGGGGATGGCCCTGTCCTCTCTGCCGCCCTTTCCCCCAGGGGCGACTCCCAGCATGTAAGATGAGGGGATCAACAGGGCCTCTGGCCCCGGAAGCTGCACAGGATGGTCTTAGAGCAGCTCTGCCCCCTCCAGCAGGTGGCCCCGGGTGAATGTCACCGTCTCGGGGGACCTCTGCTTCCTCCTGGCAGAGCCCCCACAGTCAGGGATCTGGCCCCAGGATGAGTCGAGGAGGAACAAAACGTGCTTTCTTGTTTAACATCCGTAGGCTTTTCTGCCTTGTTCACAGCTAAAGCACCAACATCCCACAGTGCCTGGCACAGATCAGCTTGGGAGGGAGAGGGGAGGGGGG
>JAKSZT010052319.1:26061119-26088048 GCA_026826555.1 Tolypeutes matacus | reverse complement strand
ATCCGCACCCGGGCCCCGCGGCGTCTCCCGGCGGTGGCCGCGCTCCGGCAGTGCTGGCGGCGGGCCCCGCGCCCCGCCCAGCCCCGCCCCGCCCCGCGGGTGCCACCAGAGCGGCGACGAGAGAGGAGAGAGGCGAACAGCGCGCGCGGCGCGGGGCGGCTGTCGGCGCTCCCCGCTCCCCCTTCCCAGGCCCGTGCGGAGGCCGCCGCCTGCCCGCGGGACCCGACGCCAGCGCCCCGGCAGCGGCTCCGGGGAGCCGCGGACACCGGGACCGTCCGCGCCCGCGGCGCCCGGGACCCCGAGGAGCCGGGCCGAGCCCCAAGGGCCCGCGGCCGCGATGCCGGACGAGCTGACGGAGCCCGGGCGCGCCACGCCGGCCCGCGCCTCCTCCTTCCTCATCGAGAACCTGCTCGCGGCCGAGGCCAAGGGCGGCCGCGAGGACGAGGAGGACGACGACGACGAGCCGGGGGACCAGGGCGCCGAGCCTGCGCGGCGGCGGCGGCTGCAGCGGCGGAGACAGCTGCGCGAGGGCGCGGGGCCCGGCGGGGAGGCGCGGGCCCGGGCGCTGCTTGGGCCGGGGGCGCTGGGTCTCGGTCCCCGGCCGCCCCCCGGCCCCGGGCCGCCCTACGCGCTGGGCGGCGCCGCGGCGCGCTGGTACCCGCGGGCACACGGCAGCTACGGAGGCGGCCTCAGTCCTGACGGTAAGTGCGGGCGCGGGGAGGGCGCGCCGCCGCCTTGCGGGGTCCCCCTCTTCCGCCGAGCGTTGTCTGGGACCTCAGGGCTCCGGTGGAGTCCCTGGTCCCACTCCCCGGGACAGGGTCCCCAAGACCGGAGGAAGGAGGTCTCGCGGGGTCGGGGCTTCGGCCCCATCGCCAGGCCGCGGGGCCTCGGAACCGGGAGAGCGTGGAAAGGGGCCTGGGGACAAGGGGAATGGACAGTTGAAAAGTGAAAAGAAAGAAGAATGTGAAATGGGACAGCGAGACATGGGAGCGGGAGGGTGGAGAAAAGCAAAAGGAAGGACGGAGGAAGAGAAAGGAGTGAGGGCAGAGGAGGGAGATGGAGACCCAAGAAGAAGAGGTGCGAAGCGGGCCGCAGGAATGACCAGGAGAAGAGAGGGAGGGCAAGGAAAGCGTCACCCAGAGGAGAAGACAAGGCGGCCATGAGCAGAGGGATCCCCTGGGGGGAGGGCGAGCTGCACTCTGGGGGCTTCCACAGCGGCTCTGCCCCCTGACTCGCCTTTTTCTCTGTGCCTGCTGCAGCGAGCCTGGGGTAGGGGCAGGGGTGGCCAGGCAAGCGGGGAGCATATTCAGAAGCCCCCACCCCACAGCCTTCCGCCTTCCCTGCCCCTCCCCCTGCCTTTGTTCCTTGCTGAGGACTCTGAGGCTGGGGGTGGGGTGGGGGCATCTCAGCCCAGGACCTGCTCGCCCCTCTTGCCCTGGACATCCTGACACCTGAGCTCTGCCCTCCTGCCCCAAGGTTGCTGCCTCCCTCGGGGACCACCAGTTTGAAGGGAGAACCCTAGGGGGAGAACTAGAAAAGCCATTTCAACCCCCCCCCCCAGTTTTTGCCAGCCCCCCCCCCACTGTGAAACCAGCCCACGCCCCTCTTGAAGCGCTTCCAAGCTCTAGCCCTAGAACCCGCTGGGCACTATGTGTGCATCCCCTGTGTGCCAGGGGAGCAGGTGGCCCACGACCCCTCTCACCCCGAGTAACCCCCCTCCCAGGTGGGGAGTGGCCCCCTTAGGAAAGGACCCCCTTCTCAGTGTGGTCTGAGAGCCACCCAGAAAATCTGGACCCTCCACCCGTTTCCTGTAAACTTGAGCAGGGCCTCAGCGACTGCTCAGTTAAAGCTAGTGCTCTTTTGGGGCCGTTTCTGGGAGCTTCTAGGGGTGAAATATGCGCCCCCCTCGGCCGGGCAGGCCCTGGCCACCTTCAGCCGCGCAGGCAGCTTCCGGGGAATCCGCCCTTTCTCATTTCGTATAATGCGGGTAGGGGTCCCGGTTTCCCCCCAGAGCTTGTGAAGGCGGGGCCTCCGTTTGGGGGGTTGGGGTGTGTTGGGGAGGCAGGGGCTCCCCAGGTCTGGTGGTGCACATGCCAGCCTGGTACCTGGCCCGTCCACAGCCACGGAGCCGGCCTGCGCAGAATCCGGGACCCTAAGGCACTTCCCCCAGGGTTGGCACATGCTGCACAGGGGGCCTCTGGGGACACTCCACATTCGGGCGCACCTGTGCTGGGGCCGCTGCTGACCGCGGGCTCCAGCCCCGTCAGCCAGGACCTGGGGCTCCAGGCCGTGGCCAAAGGGCACGCGGGTCAGAATTGGCTCCAGGAGCCTGGGAATCTGAGGCTGGGGCCGCCTTCAAGGGGCCTGCTGCCCCCATGAGCGCCCTCAGCAGCCCGGCGGGCCTCTCCACACCTCCGGGAGGTCTGGTGGCACTGAGGTGGCACCTGGGTTCAGGCCTCCTCCACCCCCATGGGCTGCTGTGTCCCCAAATCTACCCAACGGAGGGCCAGTGTAGAAGGCGAGGGGCGGAGGGAGCTGCCCCCTGCCGAGCCGGCTGCGTTCCAGGTGCCCCCTTGGAGGGGGTGCATATGCTGAGGGGCCACGTCTCCGTGGACATCTGGATCAGGGCACAGGAGCACGCGGGGGTGTGTGGGGTGTACTAGAGTTTTCTTTGCGGAAGCGGTTTCGTTTGTCTCTCCTTTCTGTGGGATGTTTCTGTGCAAGCGGGTCTCTGCACGTGGCCTGGTTGTGAGTGGGCTGTCGCGGCCGCCTGGGCGCATGGGGTGGGTTGTATGGGTGGGGTGTGTGGACAGGGCAAGGGCAGCGGCAGGGGCAGGGGCAGGGCCGGTTTTTGTGCTTTTCCCCAGTGTGTACATTTCTTCCAAGGACCTTTTCCTCCTGTCCCAGGGTTTCTGCAGCTCTTCTCTATGTTTTCCGCAGGCAGGTGGGGAGCGGTCACAGGAGCCATCCTTTTTGTTTCCCTGCATGGCAGTGTCTTTGGTTTCTTTCACGTTTCGTTTCATTCCTTTCCTCCTCTTTGCTGGCCTCTGGGTGCGAATGTGCACTTCTGGGAGACCTGTCGGCAGGCTGGGCCTGGGGAGCTCACTGGTCCCCGAGTCTTTGCCTCTTCCTCCATCCCCTGCCGTTCTGTCGGGGCCCCTGCGCCCAGTGTTTCCCTGCGGGTGGCCAGGGGTGACTCCATGGGGGCTACTGGCCTCAGTGATCGGGTCTGGGGATCGGGCTGAGAGAACCAACCCATGTGCCCCTCTCTCCCCTGCAGCCAGCGACCGGGACTCACCGGAGACGGGCGAGGACATGGGCCGCGCCGAGGGCGCCTGGCAGCGGGGTCCCGGGCCGGGAGCGGTGCAGCGGGAGGCAGCGGAGCCCGCGGCGCGGGGCCCGGCGGCCGGCGCGGAAGAAGCGGCGGCGGCGGAGCGGGCCGAGACCCCGGCGACGGCTGGGGAGGCGCGCGGCGCGGGCAGCGCGGGCGGCGGCCGCAAGAAGAAGACGCGCACGGTCTTCTCGCGCAGCCAGGTCTTCCAGCTCGAGTCCACCTTCGACCTGAAGCGCTACCTGAGCAGCGCCGAGCGCGCCGGCCTCGCCGCCTCTCTGCAGCTCACCGAGACGCAGGTGAAGATCTGGTTCCAGAACCGCCGCAACAAGTGGAAGCGGCAGCTGGCGGCCGAGCTGGAGGCGGCCAGCTTGTCCCCGCCGGGCGCGCAGCGCCTGGTCCGCGTGCCGGTGCTCTACCACGAAAGCCCCCCGGCCGCGGCCTCCGGGGCCCCCGCCGCGCTGCCCTTCTCGCTGGCGCCCGCCGCGCCCGCGCCGCCCCCGCCGCTGCTCGGCTTCCCTGGGGCCCTCGCCTACCCGCTGGCCGCCTTCCCGGCCGCCGCCTCCGTGCCCTTCCTGCGGGCGCAGATGCCCGGCCTGGTGTGAGGCTCCGCGCCCGCCGGGCGGGCTCCCCGCGGTCGAAGCGGACCTCTGCAGGCGCGCGATCTGGCGGCGGCGTGCGGCCCACTGCACGGTCCCGGGACGCAGCCGCCTGCCCGGCCTCAGCCCCTGCCCGGAGCTCGATCAGAATGTAAAGGGATGCCCGCAACTCCCGCTCCCCAGACAGTTGCAAGACCGGATCCCCTCGGGACAGGGGTGCTTCAGAGACCAGATACGGCAGCTCCCCCACCCCAGGGAGCCGGCACCCTAGGGCCATGCTCAGTGCACAGCAAACTATCCCCGGCCTCCCACTGCCTTCCTAGAACGTTCCTTTGCTGGCACAAGCAAGGACCTGGGCAGCAGGTGAGGGGAGGCACCTGCTTAGCCTGGAGACTCCTCCCCAGGTGGCCTTGACAGGTGGGCTGGGTGGAAAGAAAGCCCTGGCTGAGGTCTGTGCTCCTACCGGCCTCTGGAAGTCAGGGCCAGGCTGTCCCCTCCTCTCTCCTGCTCTCTCCTGGATCTCCCAGGGAAGACTTTTTTTTTTTTAAATGACTCTTATTTGCGTATGGAATAAAAAGGGACGTTTTCTGGACACTCTCTGCTGCGTTGTGTAAGTGGGGCCGCTCGCCCCTACTGGGAGCACTTTCAATGCCTGCAGGGTCCAAACAGATCCACCGCGGGGGGATGGGAGCAGAAGCGCAGGGCAGGTAGGCAGCAGTCCTAGGTTCTGGCGGCTGCCCTTGCCAAGCTCCTCTTCCCCCTCATCGGGAGACCCAGCTGGGGCCTGCGACCAAGTCCTGGGGCTGGGGAGGAAGAGGGGGCGGTGGGCCTGCAGTTTAGTGTTGAGATAGAAAGGAACAGCCAGTGGCTGGTGGAGGCCAAGCGGGAGCCCCTGGAGTTTGGCACAAGAAGCTGCGGGGTGTAGGGGTCTGCACTCCATTGCCCCTCCTCGCGCCAAGGCGTGGGATCCTTTTCTAACCAAAAGAAGTTTTCTTTTGACTAAAACAAAATGCGGGCACTCCCGGCAAGGTCTCAGGGGCGCTTCCCGCCCCCACGCGGGCCTCACCATCTCGCAGGGCTGCCTGGCCCCCGCGGGAGCCGCGCTCAGGGCCTGCCTTTGTGGGCCCCCAAAGAAAGCTCGTTCCCGTCGTCATTCTCCCCGGGGCCGCCTCGGCCCCCACCAACCACAAGGCTGCCTGTTTGTGAGGCGAACTCGGGGCCACGGGGAGGTGGGGGGGACGCTGTATTCCGTTGCTGGAGTGGCAGGCCCCAGGCCCCTGGCAAGCCCTGCTCTTTCTCGACTGCTTCGACCCCAGGGAGCAGGCCCCCCGGGGGGGGGGGTGCCCAGACGCGGCCACACTCGCCCACAGCGCCAGGCGGCCCCGCAGAAGGCGCCGCGGGGTGGCCCCGGGCGGGCGGGCCGTCCGTCGGTCTGCCTTCCGCCGTCCTGCTCCCTCACCCGGAATCATTGCGCAGCTTCTAGCGTCGGGTCTCGCGGCCTGGAGGCCCAGGCCCGGGAAAGCGCAAGGCGGAGCCTTCCTCCCGCAGCCGGGGCCTGACGCGGCCCCACCCTCGGGACCGCCCCGACCCCCGGGGTCCCAGCGCCCGCGGATGACAGAGAACGAGGTCTTAGAGACTCGGGGCAGGGGGAAGCCGTCCTCTGTGCCGGCACGGAGCAGTTTGCCTCGACCCAGCCCTGAGCCCTCCTCGGCGCGTCAGTGCGCTCCCGCCGCCGCCTCGGCCCCCCTCTTCCAGGGCTCGGCTCTGGCCCCCTCCTCGCGCTGCCCCGGCGGCTGTCCCTGGCGAAGGAGTGGCGGCTTTCCCTCGGCTGTGTCTGGGAGGGATGTGTAACCTGCTCTAATAAAACCACTTTGCTACTCCTTATTCTTTCCAAAGGCTTTCGCTCCTGGTCAGCGGGATAAGAGGGGTAGTGGGGTGTCCGCGGGACTGTCCGGCCACAGCTCAGACCCCTCTCTCACCTCCCAACATACTCCTCTCCACTTTGCCCCCTCCGGGTCTCCACGTCCCGGCTCGGGCTCAGACTCTGCCGGGGACCGTCGCCCTCTGGGCTTCTGTCGCTTTTGTGGTGGCCTCGTCCAGTCCCCGATACCTTAGCCCCAGTCCTGGCGCGGACAGGCACCCCTCCCGCTGGGCAGACGGCCGCAGCGCCGAGGCCCGCCCGCAGCCGCCGCAGGCATCTCTGCCTCTTTCTCTGTCGCTGCCACTACCTGCCGCCAGTCAGGCGGGACCCCACTCCCTGCAGCATGTGCGCGCGCCCTTGTTCCTCTGCGGCGATGTATTCGCGAACCGCCACGGTCTCGGGGGGTTTAGGCCACAAGGACGTCCTCGTGGGCCCTTGTAGAACGGGACAATTAAAAAACCCAGGTTACAGGGGTTGTCAGCGCGATGCAACCGTTTTATTCGGCTGTGTGCAGCGATGCGGTGCGGTCTGCAAGACGCGTGGAGGCCTCGCGGCGCTGCGGAGCCCGGGGGGCGTCGAGGTGGCAAATCGGTCTGCAGCGGAGCTTTGTACCGGCGACCCAAACGCCGAGGGGAGGAGCCACGTTACGCCGCGGGTACTCGGGGACGCGGAAAGGGTGAGGACAGTGCGGACGCTGCGCCTAGAACCTTCTTTCTGCCCTCCCCGGAAGTAGCGAAAGCGGTCTGGGCCCGGCCGCGGGCTCAGGAGGGAGGCAGGGTGTGCGCGGCTGCAGATGCGTGCGGAGCGGAGAAAGGGGCTGTGTCTTTCGATAGACTCGGCAAAAGCCCGGTCGGAGAGAGGCTTCCAGTCCTCCCGGGGCCGGGCCCTGCCGGGAGAAGCGGGCGGGCGGAAGGACGGGCTGTTCCCGGAGCGCGGGAAAGGGCCGGGTACGCGGCGCCCTCCGACAGGAACGCGGACCCAATCTGGATAAGGCCAGCCGGACTCGGGGAAGCGGGCCCTACCCCACAACTATCCGCATGGTGCCGGCGCCGCCAGGGTCGCCCCAGGGACGGCATCGACCACAGAGTAGCGGTGCGTCGCTCGCAGCCCCCAAAGCTCGGGGAGGCTGTGGGGCCAGGCCGGGGACGCGCCGCCCCTCTGCACCTCGAGCTCCAGCGCCATCGACCGCGGCAACCTCGGGCGCGTCGGCTCCGCCGCTGGCAGAAGATGAAGGGCTTCCATCAGTTTCTACCGCGCGTCCCCCCTCCCGTCAGGCTTCCACCACCCAGTCCACTCCACTCCTGAAGCCAGGGCCCGAACCCGACGAGTCGAGCAGGCTTTGAACGCTCCAGGCAGGCCCTTGGTCCCACTCCATGACCTTGCGCCAGCGCCTTCTCCCCAGCCCGTTTCCCGTCGCAATTCTACGGGGGAGAAGCCATGTGAGGATGGGCTGTGTAACCCGCAAACTCACCGCCGCTCTGACTGCAGGGAGGAGGCCAACAAGGGCGCCAGGGCCAGCACAGCACAGCTGTCCACTTTCCCGGGCCCGCACTTCCTGTGGGTGTAGGTCTCATCTCAAGAGTGCATCGCCTGATCTCCACCTGCCGCGGGGAGAGAACTCGGGGAATCCGCGCCCTTCCCAAAGTTCTGGTTCTGGGACCTGTGAGGGCTGGGACCATCCCCCGCGCTCAGTGGCCAGGGTGAGGGTGGCCCTCGGGTGGATTCCCAGGCCAGCTGGTGGTCAGCACGGACGGGAGCCACTGGAAGCCGGGTAGGACCTCCCAGAGGTGTTGCCCAGTCCCATCTGCTCCATCTGCCCCACCTGTGGCTACTCTGGGCCTGGAGCAGGGAGAGGGAGCAGCATCCCGAGCTCACTCCTGCCACCTTGTATGAAACTGCAGTGAGGCGAATGGGACTCCTGCTGCTTCTGCTGGTGGTTCTGACCCCTCCCCACCCAACATGGGAGCCCAGAGCCTTTGCAACCCCCAGCCCCTTCATCAAGGCAGGGTAGGAGGGGGCCAGTGGCCTCCAGCACCCTCCCCTCAAACCCCCCCAGGAGAGCCCAGCTGGGTTGCAACTGAAAAGGCCTGTGTGGGCACCAAGAAGGGGACAGGAGCTGCTGGCCTGTCTGTGTCTATCAAGGAACTCTAGGAGACCTGTCTGGCATCTTCTGGTGCCATCTGGCAACTCCTCCAAGGGAAACTGAGGCTTGGAGAGAGGCAAAAGACCAGGCCACCTGGAGACACCTGCGCTATCCCCTCCTTCACCTGGGTTTGGAGAGCTCAGTGCCTCGGGGCCTCCTGGTGGGAGCATCTCTGGCCACCCCGGGACTCGACCCTGTGCTGGCATCCTTGCTCTCTACAAATCCCCAAAGGCCGGCAGCATCCAGCTCTCCCTTCTCGCAGGCCAGAATTATCCAGAAAATTCCCCTTGGTCTCCTTGCCTCTCCGAGCGGCCAGATCAGGTGTCCACCAGCTGCCTGCCCCATCTTCTGCTGGGAAGTGGGGACCCGACTGGAGGCCGTTGGCCAGAAAGGCATCGGCGGACCGAGATCTCTCCAGGTCTCCAAGGCGGCTCCCCCGAAGGCCGCTGCATTCCTTCGAGGAAAAGGAGGACGGTGGACGGGAGAGGGGAAGACGGGGTCCCACTGCGCTGAGCCCTGAACCCCCAGTGCCGCCCTGCGGCTCCTCGGCACTCACCACTTGGAGGACAGCCGGAGCGCCAGGGCCCGCCCTCCGGGGCCTCCGCGGCTGTTGGCCCCAGTTTTTGTTGGTTTGTTAATTATGCAAGTACTACCTGCTCTTTATTGATTACCTGGAAATGGCAGTAAAACAAACAGCAATAAGGAGCCTGTGTTTCGGCCACCAGCAGCCAGCTGCTGTCAAGTCACCTTCCCCTAGGTGTTGGGAAAGCCCGGTTTCCTGCTGGCAGTTAGTTTTGAAAACTAATCCTGAGCGTTTGCGGGTGGAATGACGCGATGCCAGCCTTTGCTCTGTAACACGGAAGCCGAAGTAAAGAAATCCAGCCCAAAGCCGAGGGCAGACGCGGTCACCTTTGCGGGCGGGTCGGAGATGGCCATTGCCGCATCTGGGAGACGGGTGCTTGGGCTTCGTTTCCACTCTCGCCATGTGGTTTTACATTTGATAAAAAATATTTTGTGGCGTGACCACAAAGAAACACTCGGAGAAATACTGGAGGGCGTGTGTTTTTGGCAACTGACCCTCTCTGCCCCGAGGCTTCCTTAAAGTTCACCGTCAGGGTGACGCTGAGTGGGTCCCGCTTAGGACCAATTAAAAGAAATTTTTTTAACTGCTTGGCTCGAGCTTCCACAGTAAAACCCCTTACTGTCCTCTTCCCCCACACAGCCCTCTCTGTCTCCCCGCACCCCGGCTACTTGAGGCGTCTGGGACCACGCGGGGAGGAATGGGGGAGGGCTACAAGCACTGCTAGCGCGCCCCCTCCCCAGTCTGTGTCCTTGCTTTCTCGGCGTTTCCTTGACGCCCTCCCAGTCTTTGGGTCTGCAGAGTCGGAGACTCGGGTGGGGTGGGATGAGGTTGGGTGGCCAGGGCTGGGAGGAGAGACCCCTGGGGGGGGCAGGTGGAGGAGGGGCTCCGGCAGGTATAGACCACCCCCAGCCTGGCGGGGGAATGCGCTCCCGAATCCTGGGGTTTGCGGGCCCAGGACGGCGGCCCCAGACAAGCCCCCCCCGGCAGGTGCCCTGCCCTGGCCGAGACTGCGTGGTTCAGAGGCGCGGGCTCCCTCCCTGGGCGCTCACACCTCAGCTTGCGGGGGAATCGCTCCTCGCCTCCTCCCGCGCTCTCTTTCTTTTTAGCCTTCGGGGAGTCTGCCCGCGGCCCCCCTCCGTGCCATTTCCCTCCCTCTGGGGCACGATTTGCCCCAATCCGCCCGCCCCGCCTTGGCTTTTTCCTTGGCAGAGACATCTCGGCTGCGGCCGCTGGAGCCGCGGCCTCTGGGGCGCAGCGGTGCACGGATCCCCGCGCTCTGCCGAGCCTCGGCGTCGCCGCGTCGGGCAGGGGAGGCGCCGGGCGCGGCTTCGCGGTGTGCTCGGCCTGGCGGGGCCCTCGAGCCGGGCGCGCCCCTCTCTGCGCCCGCGTTTCCCAGTAGTAAGAATGAGGGTACAGAACCCCGAGCTCGTGAGGCTGCCGGAGCTCGAGGGACGGAAACTCAGACCGCGGCACCAGCTCGGCGGGGCCCCGGCCCACGCGGACGCTCAGCGGGGAGCGGCCCCTTCCCTCTCCTCGGCCGTCTCGGCGTCCGAGCGCGTCGGTCCAGGCTGCTCGGGTTCTCCCCGGCTGCGGGTCCCAGGAGGACCCCACCCCCACCCCGCAGGCCTTCCGGCCCCGCCCCCACCCTGCCCGCTGGCGCCCAGGGCCCGGGCCCCGCCCCCCGCCCGGCTCACCTGGTGTCCCGCTGGCGTCTCGGAGTCTGGCTCCGCCTTGGGGCCCCGCCCCCTCGATTCTCACCTCGCCCCTTCCCGGCTCGGAGTCCAGCTCCCCGTTCCCCGCCTCCGGGCTTGGCGCGGCGAATCCATCCGGTCTCTGAACCGGGTAAAAACCAACCCACCACCTAATGAAGGGCGCCGGGCGCGCGCAAAGATCAGGGGCTGGGGTCCGGGAGAAGGGATGCGCCTGACCCCGCTTGGGGTCCCGAAAGCTTCTAGGAGGCGGCGCTCTTAAACCCGACGGCTGGAGGCGAGGGCAGCTCCCGGCGCGCGTCGAGTCCGGGCGGGCCGCTTCGGTCTCGGCCCTTGGGGGCGACAGTCCTGCTCCCTTTCGACTGCCTGGCTCTCGGGGCTTCCCCTCCCTCCCCACTCTCCCGGGTTAGACTTAAGACGCCCCCTCCCCCACCGTGTCCTGGCTTCTCCGTTGGCCATCTGTGCGGCTTTTGGAAACTCACCTCTCTGAGCTCAGCTTGCCCATCCGTAGGCTGCTCCCAGCTCCGACCTCACCCAGCTGTGGTGAAGGAGGTGCGAACTAATGACAAAGCCGCGGCCTCAGGGCTCCCTCGGGTCACCCTCGGTGCCTCCGCCCGGGACCCGCTCCGTCCCCTCGGCCTGTGCCCGGGGTCCAGCTGCCTGCCTGGCCCGGCGGGCTTGGTCAGGGCAGCACAGAGGGTCACGTCGCCGTCCCACCCTCATTCGCAGGCCCAGCCTTGTTCTCACTGGGGCTCCAGGACAGCCTTGCCTTGCGCACCCGGGAGCCCAGGTACCCACTCGCCCTGGCCCTCCAGGAACACAGCCGCACCCCTAACTCTGGCGGAGCCCAAACTCCCACCCTCCCAAGGCCGTAAGCCCCTGCCCCTTGCTTTGTCCCCAGCGGGGATCCAGGGTGCCTCACTCCCACCCCGGGCCCTCGCGTCTTCCTGGTCCCAGCTACACCGCCAAGCGCCCGAATCGGCATCCGGAGGTGGTCACAGCCCCTGGCCCAGAGCCTTCGGCATCGCGGTCAGGTCACCCGCTCCGGAATGAGGGCGACAGTGATCCGTAAGCCTCACTTTGAAGCTGTCTTTGGGCTAGAGGCTATTGGAACGCTGTCCCGCATCGTGTCTTGTCCCGCATCCTGTCTTTTCACGCCGGCATCACCGTAGGGGGTGGGGTGATGCCTCCATTTTCTGCAGGGGGCCTCCAGTTCCCACCCAGCCGCGGCTCCCGACTACACAGACCATTTATGGGGAGGGCAGAGTGCTGTGTCCCGCTGTATTTCAACTGGGGAAATGTCACAGGGCTGGTGAGTAAGGAGAGCCCACTCCCCTTGATTGGGGGCTGAGTGGAAGAAGACTGGCGGGCCCTCCTCCGTGCGCCCCCTCGGGTGTCCCCTTCCCTACCAGTCCGGCTCTGACGGTGGTCTCCCAGGCAGTGCCTCCCTTAGACCTCGCCACCCCTCAGAGGGGCCCAGGGGTTAGAGTGCCTTTCTCAAAAATGTCTGCAACCCCCTTGGATGGCTGGGACCACCAAGGGCCTTACCACAGGCCTGGTGGGGAGCCCCACATTTGCCCAAATCTGCATGAGCACCGGTTCCGTGGGGGTGGCTGGCGAGCTTTGTCTTCCTCTGGCTGGGTGAGGTTGGGCCGTAGGCCATGCTGATTTGGGGTGATTCTGATTGTTTTATATAGACAGGGGTCTGTCAAAAAAAAAAAAAAATGCCTGGGGACGACACCCAAGATGTGGGGACAGTGCTGGCAGGAAGGCCAGGGGTTCCGGCCCCAGGGGAACAGCAAAGCCCCAGCCAACTGTAAGGAGCCTTGGCCAGCCTGAGCAGGACCTCCTGAGCCCATTCTACAGATTAACCCAATCAGACCACAAGAAAGGCGGAGAGGAGCTGCAGCTCAGCGCAGGAAGCTGAGCGGGGGGGCCACCTCCTTGCCTCTCCCTCCGATCCCAACTTGAGCAAGGGTTGGGGCCACCGCAGGGGTATCGCTGCCTCCCACCGTGCCAGGTGTCCCAGGCCACCGAGGGCCATTGCTTCCGAGTGGTAAAGGCGAAGTGTGAGGCCCCAGTGGAAAGAGGTCTCTGAAGCTCTCCCTCTGCCCGGTGCTCCCTCTGTCCTCCGGCCCCAGTTTCCCCCAGGGGCTCGCCTCGGAGAGGCTCGTCATCCCCCACCGCCCCAGGAAGGACCTCGGCCATTCGGATCCTCGGGCAGAGCCTTCCAGTCCGGGCCTCAGCGTCCTGAACCCGAGCAGGGGTTGGTGTGTGTGTGCATTGCGCGTGCGCACGCCACAGTGCCGAAGCCCCGCGCTCCTGGGAGGGAGGCTCGACCCCGCTGCCCAAGGTCGCACGCGCTCAGGGTGCGCGCCCGCGGAGCCTCCCGAGTCCCGCAGCCTAGGGCTGCCCAGGGCAGGGCGGGGGCTGCCGGTCCCGAGGCGGCGCCTGCGGCTGGGGGGCCCGAGGTCGTGCCCGAGGTCCCGCCGCCTTGGGCCGGGGAGCGCAGCCCCAGCCACACGGCCGGATGCGGTTCTGCAAAAGTTCCCCGAGCGCGCTGCGGGCCTCGCGGCCTCTCCGGGCTCTTTTCCTGCACTCCTCGGCCTGTCCCGGCCTCCGTCTCTTTGCGCTTCTCCTCGTCTCTCGGCCTGGGCGCCTCACCCCCTCCCGCTGTCGCCCCCCGCCTTCCCGGAGCTGCTCTTGGGGACTCCTGCTCCGCGCGTAACCGCAGCGTCAGCACTTCCGGGCCTCGCTCGCATTCGGTCGAGTTTGTTTCTCAAATCGCGAAAATCCATTTCCCGCGGCGGGGCGGGAGCCGCTCCTCGCGAAGGGGGCCGCCGGCCCCGCTCCCAGCCCTGCCCGCGGGCCCCCGGGGCTCGACATTGATCCCGCAGCTTACAGTGCGGCGCATTAGCCCTAATGGGCTAGCTGATGATTCAACTTCTTTTTCCTTAAAAGCCGGCCCTCGGTCCTCTCCCCTCCTCCGCCGCGCCCCCCCCCCCCCCCCCCCCCGCAGCCCCGCGCTTACAGGTCGCGTTCTCCCGTGGCCCCGGGTGCGTAAAATGCAGAATTCCGCCCCAAGCCCAAGTCAGATCCCGCGAACCTCCAGGCTCCGGCACCCAGGCAGAACCTGGGAACAATCGGGAAGCCTGGCGTCCCCAGCCGGGAAAGCGCAGAGGCCCCCGCCCTCGAGGGGCTCCCCGGGCCGCGGCTGCGGTTGCCCCTTCTCCAGGCGGCGAGGCGGGTGGACCGGCGCTTCGGCCACTCCACGCCCGCGCCTCGCTCCCTCCTGGCCCTCCCGCCGCCTTCGCGGGGAGGGCCTGTCCCCACGAAGGAAGCCCCCGCGGCGGGGGTGGGTCGGATGCGACCTTTCGGGGGCCGAGGCCCTGGGCGCGGGGCCCAGGCGGAGCTGCCCAGAGCCCTCTCCTGCGGGACCGAGCTTCATTTCACCGCACACCGCGTCGCTGGAGAAGAAAACACAGGCGAGCAAAAATTCACAAGGCACCGCACATTCCAGCACCGGAGGCAGCCAGCGTGTCCTTTATTCATATTTATTGTTTAGAGTCGCCATACCTGGCAGACGCTCAGAATTCACAGGGCTGTAAGGCATACCTGGGAAGGCTCCCTCCCCGCTCTTACCTACAGAGAGAGGTGCGATTCGATGAGTGCTGGTAAATGTCTACACCGGTGAACCACTCTCCCATTCCTCTTTTTTTTTTTTTTTTGTAAGAAAGGAAAATAGAGAAGTTTCCACAACAGGCGTCAGCAGACTTAAATCAGGAAAGCAGGGTTGTTACCACTATTCACCTCGACTAGTTACGCGCACAGCTGAAAACGGCCTGGAGCTCTACAGGTGTGGTACAAACGACAAATGATCCCTGCCCTGTCCTCCAGAGGACCCGACTGGGGGCCCTGCCAGCTGTTCTGATGGCATCTTTCTCCAGGTTTCTCAACAGAGCGGGGCTGCTGCTGTTTGCTCGTTTCTATTTTTTAATTTTTAAAAGCACTTGTCCGCTCCTAAGGCCTGCCTGGAGGACGGGGTGAGTGCTCCCTCGCAGGCTCTCTCCCCGCCCCGCCCTCCCTGGCCCCCTCCTCAAAATGCCCACCTGCCACCCAGGGCGGGAGCTGTCCTCGCACCCTTCAGGGCTGGCATGAACTTGCAGTGATGCCGTTTTCTTTCTGGTTCCAGCTTTTCCTCCTCAGAGTCACCAGGAGCCTCCGGTGATCTCTGTACCTGTCAGTCACCCCTGGAGAGTGTAAGCACCAGGCACCTGGCCACATCCGTGGGGAGGCTGGGTGGGGAAAAGGGAAACAGACCGCAACCGCTCTGCACAGCCTTCTCCAGCTGCCCGTGCGTTTCACGCTGCCTTACTGTGGCTGTGGCACTGGGTCAGGCTGGCATCTCTGTGAACTTACACTGCATTTCTGTTGTTGTCGAGGCACTGTGGCCGGGGATTGAGCCGGGGACCTCGTATGTGGGAAGCCGACACTCAGCCACTGAGCCCCCCCGGCTCCCCTGAGTTGGGTTTTTAGTTTGTTTGCTTGTTGTTTGTTTTGTTTTGTTTTTTCAGGAGGCACTGGGGACTGAACCCGGGACTTCCCATGTGGGAAGCAGGTGTTCAGCCTCTTGAGCCACCTTCATTCCCATTCTCCATGTTTTTAACCTCATTTTTCTTCATATTGTTCTTGGGAATCCAGCCTCCATATGAACTTTAACACCCTCCCTGCCCAACAAATCCCTTCCACATAACAAACAAAAGACCCCCCGGCCCTGAGGGGTCCAGGGGCATCGCGGTCCCCCCAGGTGACAGCAGCATTCTGGGCCGGTTCCAGCACTGCTCGTATGGCCAGAGGCCAGAGGGGGAGCTCCTGGAGGGGACCCACCGAGGCCAGGTAAATGCAGGCAGGGGCTGGGGGGCATGTCTCCCCCCTCATCGGGGTGGTGGCAGTGGCGGGGGGGCAAGAGTGAGGGAAGGGCCACAAGACTGGCCTGTAAATGCAAACCCAGGCATGTGAAAAGACACACAGAATTGCTCTGCCTGACCTCAGGGTGAGGGGAGCCCTGTCCACGCTCTCCGCCTGCCTTTTACTAATTGAACCCTTCCTGATTTTATCTGGTCACCCGGCTCCAGACCGCATTTCCCAGCCTTCCTTGCAGCTCATTCTGGTTATATGATAAGGTTTTTAATTAATTAATTTTTGTATCCATGTTACATGTTACTCAGTTAACACAAGATAACAACTATAATAAAAATTAAGCTGCTTTAGGCAGCAGTTAAATTGTCCCGTCCCCCCCCCCCCCCCCATTTTTGTGCATTGCTCAGTCGTGGGGGATCTGGGACGTCCGCTCTGACTGCTTCAGGCCAGGAAAGGAAAAGGGACGGAGCTGCTCCACTGGCAGCTGAGGGCCCTCCTTGCTTTGGGGCTGGGGTCGGTCCTTCCCCACCGTTTTTCGCTGTCCAGGGCAGGCTGAAGCCCTGGAGAGCAGGAGCTGGAACAATCTGAAGGCATGAAATCTCAGAGAAACTTAACAAATAAATGGAAAGTTCTAGGTTCGAGTGAAAGAAGTAGAAGAACCGCGATTAGAGCTCTACCTAAGTATACCTGTTACACTGGGGACATAGCTTTCCATAGCTCCCCAGGCAGAGCCCGCCAAGGGGGTGTTGATTTCAGGAGGTCGTGGGCTTGGCCCTGGGGCCCTCAGGGGCACTTTTTTGGGGGTTCGTGTACTGTGGCAGTTTGTGAAGTCTGGCTGAGACCCGCACAAGCATAACGTCCAGAAATCTCACTCTGAAATCTTTTAGCCACAAAACTCTATTTTATTTACTCTTTTCCCCTTTTGATCAAGGTCTTTCTCCAAACGCATCGCTGATTAACGCTTGGTATTAATCCCTCAGTGCCAGGGAGGCTCATCCCTGGGTGCCAAGTCCCAAGTGAGGGTGGGTGGGGGTGGGGAGGGGAGTGAGTGTATCTGCATAGTTTGCATTAGAGAAGCCACACCTGAGTAACAAGGAGGGTTTGAGGAGATAACTCTTTGCCGTTAATTATAATTAGACTTTAGTGTCATTACTACAGGAATAAGATCCATAAGTGAATATGATAAGGTTTTTCACCAGTGGGCTGAGGAGACGTGCTGGGGGCCGCTTCCAGATCACTCACTCAACAGGAAGCTGGGAGGCCCTCAGCGCCGTCCCCTCCCCTTCCTGGCTGCCCGAATGGGGTAGCTGGGTCAGAGGAGGACAGGTCACTTAGAGCAGAGCTCAGCCTCAGAGGGAAGGAAGTGGGTTCCGCCCTACCTTTTAGCAGCTTGAACCTTTGTGTGAGAGACAAACAAAACCTTCTCTCTTGTGTGAAGCACTGTGACTTGGTTTCTGTTTGGTTCAGGAGGCCTTTCCAAGCTGGTTCAGCTAGGAGCTATGTTGGGTTGCTGCTCCACAGCAGTATAAAGCACATCTGGAGGTGGGCAGCTCAGGGCTCGTGGCACTTCCACAAAGGTACCAGGGACCCAGCCTCCTGCTTTTCTGTTCTCCCATCCTCGGCACCTGGTTTCCATCCTCCAGGTCACAACAGGGCTGCTGAAGCTCCAGTCCTCACATCTCTGTTCTATTTGGGAAGAAGGGGAAGGACAAGAGGCAAAGGGACCTCCTCCCAGCTTTTAGAGGTACTGTGGAGAGCTCTTTCACTGACTTCTGCTTTCATCTCTTTGTCTACACTTATTTCAAGGGAGAGTTTTGTTACTAAGGGAGAGGGGGCAATGGATATTGGGAGGCAACGAGAAGATCTTGTAGAGAGGGGAATAATTCACAAATGAAAAGGGTTTGAGCTGTGGTCGTGGATCAGCATTAAAATCAGGACTTTTAAAAGACCTTTGGTTGGACCCAATCTCCTCCCGGGTCTCCCTGGCCTGGGCTGAGTTCAGCCCCCCATACCCAGGCTTAGCAAAGGCCCTTGTGTGGCACGGGGGCGGCGTGCTGCAGGGCAGGGAGCCTGGGTGCTGGCGCCAGACGGGCCTGGAGCGCGCCCCAGCAGCCCTGCTCCCTGCGAGGCCCGGGACCTCGCTGCGCTGGTGGTTGGGAAGCTCCCAGGAGGACGCGCCTGCACGAGCAGTTTCTTGGGTGCTCAGGAAATGACAGCCGATGTTGCTCCAGCTGCTTCCTAACCAAATGGCACGGCGCACAGGCCTTGGCCACGGGGCCTGTGTCTCGGGCGCTTCAGCCGCTTAAAGCCCTCCGCAGGGCCACGCTGGCTGCCTGCCTTGCTGGCGGAGCCCATCTGTTATTTTTATTACAAATTGCCACTCAATTGGCTTAACCCGAGGCCGATTACCCAAAATAACGTGAGTCTGTCTTCCAAACCCAAGGTCAACATTCATTAAGGTCTCCTCACCCACAGCCTCGGAGCCTGCAGAGGGTGGGGTGGGGTGGGCTGGGGGCGGCTTGGAGAAGGGGCCGGAAGGATGGGTGCCCCAGAGAGTCGCCCCCTCTGCATGCCTGCCCCCGCCCCCCCAGAACCAGCCCCATTTTAAGAAGCGCTTCACTGCCCGTCCGGCTCCAGGGCGGGTGTCAGGCCAGACCTCCCTGAGACAAGGCCATGGACTCAGGGTCCTCCGGTTTCTGGCCCAGCTTGTGACCAAGCCCACTGGCCTGGCTTGGGGGCCTTTGGGAATGAGTGGAGCTGTGTGTGCGTGGGGCGGGGGTCCCACAGTGGCCGGTGGTCTCGCGGGCACGAGAAACATCAGCGGTGCCCACGGTGCTGAGAAACTCCAAGGACAGTCCCTCAGCCTTCGGTGGTGGAATTCAGCCTCATTGCTTTTATGGTGGAGCATTGGAGGCCCAGAGAGGCCCAGAGACTCTCCCAGGGGCACACAGCAGAGGAGCGGACAGGAGGACCCCGGCCCTGGGCCTGTGGGCTCCCAGCCAGTCCTCCCTCCCTTCCCCGGGGGTCCTTGCCTGAGGCCCACGGAGCCTTAGATGAGCCACGAATGGGCCCTGGGGGTGTGGGCTGTGGACTACCCTGGCTTGTACCAAACTGGTGTGTGTCTGCGTTCTTGAGACACAGTCCCCAGATTGCATCAGACCCCCGCGAGGTGCCCCCAAAAGGTCAAGAGCAGCGAATGCTCCCGGGAGAGGCTGCACTCCCAGCACTGCCCTTTCCCCCTGGGCAGCAGGTGCCCAGGTGACCAGGCGCTGGCTTGTTGCCTGCTGAGAGCCTGGGGGGCGGGGGTCTCTCAAGCCTGGGTCTGGGGGTCGGGGAGTCAGGCCAGTGGAGGCCTCGTGCTCCTGGGCCAGAGAGCGCAGCCTGGCTGTGTTCCCAGGACTGGGAGCTGAGGGCCGCAGCGGGCTGGGGGGCCCTCGGGCTCTTCTGAGGGCCAGGGCTGGAGCGGTACTTCCGGGGGGCTGGGGTCAGGGGGCATTCGCAGAGCTCGGGTGCTGCCGTCAAGCCCCAGCCCTCTTCACGCCCGGCCCCGTCCCTGGGTGGGGGTGGGTGGGTGCCGTGGGGTCTCAGCGATTCCGGATGCCTTCGGCTGCTCCGGCTCTGGCCGTTCCACACGGCTTTCGGGATCAGCTTCGGCATTTCTGCGAAAAGGCCACTGGGATTGTGTTGACCCTGCAGTGCGCTTTGCCGCCGACTCAGCAATGCTAGATATTAGGTCTCCTGGCTGCTCGGGACAGGCGCACGGGGCTCTGGTGACTCCGGGGGCAGGAGGCTGAGCTGTCCCCAGCCTCAGTTTCCGCATTTGCACAGGGAAGGAGGCCCCGGCTCAGGAGGCGGGCACAGCCCTGCCTTCAGGGGCCCTGCGGCCCAGAGGGAGGGGCACGGGCAGGTGAAGGAGGCATGATGAGGGAGAGCAGCGGGAACCCGGGCCGAACCCTGGGCACTGGCAGGGAGGTCGTTTCTGAGGAGGGGACACCTACTTTTCAGGTAGAGGGTGACTGGGAGGAAGGAGGTGGGGGCAGGGCAGGTGGCAGGAGAATATTCCAGGCAGAGCTGTGGAGGTGAGGGTGAAGGCGGGTGAGGGGTGGTGCTGAGTTGACGCGCTGGGGACGGTGGGTGGGGAGGGCAGCAGTGGCCAGGCCGGACGGCAGTCTGGGGGCCTTGGTCTGGGGAGGGGGCAGAGCTGGGTCTTCAAGTCCTCACTGTTGACGTCGTTCTGGCTGCGGTGGGGCCAGGTGGAGGCTGGGACAGTGGGGCCGGAGGAAAGCAAGGCTGGGAGGCCAGGGCCCCTGCCCAGAGACTACCCCTGTGGGGACAGTGTCAAAAGGCAGAGACGAGACCCCCAGGAGGCATCCGGAGCCTCCACGCCGGCTGGGCCGTCCTTCCAGCCCCTCACTGGCCCGCGGCCTGCCTGCGCTCGCTCGCTCCCCTGTTCTCTCACTCAGTCGTTCAACAAACGCTCACTGTGTGCCCATTTGGGGCCAGCCTGCCGGCTGGGGGAATCGGCCAGGCCTCCTCTCCGGAACACGTGGCTGGGGGTGGCGGAGGCTGGAGCAGGACCCACGTGGGAAGCCGGTGTGGAGGACAGCCCACAGCCCACACAGGAGGTGAGGCTGCTCGCCCTCAGGTGCCCCTGGTAAGGGGCTCCCTCTTCCTCCCACCCCACCTGGGCAAGCGGGGAGAGCAGTACCCAGGTCACGACTCCCCCAGACCACGGGGGTCGTGGAAGGAGGGAGGTGGGCTGGGAGCTGGAGGAAGCCATCAGAGGGCCCCAGAAATGGCCCTAGGGCCGGAGTGGCATGGGGGCCCCCCTGGCCTGACTGTGCCCGAGGCGGCAGGCAGGAGGCTCTGAGTTAACGCCCCAGTTGGGACGGTGGGTGGGGGAATTCCCCCAGCCCAGCAGCAAGCTGGGTTCCGAGAGAAAAGGGATTTCTCTGAATGTGACCGGCTGGGAGGCCCTCGTGGGATCCGGCCCCGCCTTTGGACGAGTGGGCCCGTTTTTCTTTTTGCAGCTGGAGGTCCCCTGCTGCTCTCTGGGAAGGTGGGGGGGGGCTGTGCGGCATCTGGCCCAGTGGAGGGGTGCGGGCAGCGGGCTTTGGACTGCTCCAATGACGAGAACCCTACCGCCGGCCCTTGCTGTCTGGAGCAAACTTCGGGCCTCCAGCTTGTGGGTACCTTGCCTGGCTCTTGGGGCCTGCAGCCCTATGTCCTTGTAAGAGGGCATGGGGGCCCAGCCTGGGTTTGTAATGGAGCAGCTGGCACCTCCAAAGCTGCCTTTCTTTCTCCAGAGAATGCTGAGTTCTGGGCCCAGCTCTGTTCACAACATGCTGTGTGACCCCAGGCACTTGCTTGCCCTCTCTGGGCTTAGGCTTCCTCATGTAAAACAAAGGCATTAAACTAGGAGATCCCTAGAACTCCTTCCAGATGCATCAAAAACAATGAAAACATTTCTTCTACAAACTCTTTATTTCCATTTTGTCAAAATATAGACTTAATGGCAATATAGAAAATAAAATATGAATCATACGGGCAGTTTTAACTTTTCTGGTAGCCGCATTAAAGAAGTAAAAACAGACAAGTATGATTCATCAAATATTTATTTAATCTAATATATCCAAAATAGTATTTCAGCATATAGCCAGTATCAAATATAATTGAGACACTTTACATTTTTGCGCTGTCTTCAAAATACGGCGTGCACTTTACACTTAAAGCGCATCTCAATTCGGATACTAAATTTCCATTGTGAATACCTGAGCTGTATTTAGGTATCAAAACATACAGTTGAAAAAGTAGATTTGCACACCCGAGTGGTTCCAAACTTATTTCAGCATTTTCCAGGAGCTGAATTGAGTGTGAGTTTTTAGATTTAAAATTCGGTTGCTCAGTGGCACTGGCCACGTTTCCGGTGGCTCGTGGCTGCTGTCCCACAGTGCACCTGGCACTGGGGAGTCAGCTCCTGCCCAGTTCGTGGGGGGCCTGGAGGTAGGGGCTCTCCTTCTCCAGGTCAAATTCCAGTCTCCCGCTCGCTCAGCTCAGGTGCTGCCCCCGCCACCCCACCGTCCCCTGGCGGCCTTCCCAAGCCCATGTGCTTGTCTCTCCTGTTTCTGAATCCCATCTTTATTCCTGCGTCCAGAAAGCATTTATGGAGCACTGACTGAATACAGGGTGTAGTGAAGGAGGGGTAGAGAAGGGTAGGGCCCGGCCCCGGCCCTTTAGTGGGCCCCGAGGGCCCTGGCCAGCTGTGGTTGTGTCTCTGAGGACAAGGGTGAGTGGTGGAGCCGCACATGCTCCCCTCTGCTCCCCACAAGCTGTTCCCACGATGGGGCAATGCCAGTAGTGGGGGGAGCAGGCCCACGTGCTGGGAAGACTGCAGTCCCAGGTCGAAATCAGCGCTGCCAGCTCCTTGGGAGCCTCAGTTTGCCCATCTGTAGCTTAGGAGCCCTTGTCCTCAAGCCAGTGTGAGGACGGAGGGCTCGGGCTGGCCGCGCACTTTCCACCGGCCCACCCACCTGTGGCCCTCGCTGCCCAGAACTGGAGCCGGGCTTGGTGGTTCCCGCCCCTGGCGGCCGCCGTGGGATTGAGGACTCATCTGCCCGGCACTGGTACAGAGGCGGCTTTGGCTTCAAACAGCTTCTCCCAAGCCGTGTTCCCAGGAAAGTCGTCTTCCCAACGGTGTGAGCAGCTGATTCTCAAGTCAAGGATTCTGTTGTCAGAGACTCTTGGAAAGCACTGGGGTAAACGAAGCTCAGCAGCTTCTTCCTAGCATCGTCATGGTTATTGGGGCTGTTAGTTGCAGTACTTCTCAGAGCCTTGGACGTGGCCGTGAGAACTGTGGCCGGGTAAGGCAGGGAATTCCCATCTTCCCGGAACATGTGCGTTGGGGACTTTGAGACAGGGGCCAAGTTGTAGTCCTCTTGTGTCCCACATCACTTTTGCACCTGGTGGGCCCCGAGCTGGTACCCTGCACGCGGCAGGGCCCTGGCCGTGACCACTGATTAAAATGGGGGCTTAAAAGAGGAGCTGAGATGAGGAGGTATTGGCGTTCAGAGGAGGGTCAGTTGTTTGCAATCAGAGGATCAGGGAGGCCTGCCTGTAGGAGGTGACATGTGAACTCAGCAGGAAGGATGGTGCTACCAAGAGCAGGCTGAGGGTGGGGAAGGGATCTCAGGCACACGCAGGGAGAGGTTGAAGGCTCCGAGAGAGCTCGTGTGTGAGCTGCTGCTGCTGCGGGGGCCGAGGGTGGGCACGGGATTGTGAGGGACCGAAGAGGACGGAGGCCCCGGCAGGAGGCGCGGGAACTGCCGGTGAGGCACAGAGGCTTTTCCTCGGGCTCAGTGCTACTCGAGTGAGAGCCAAGCACCGCCCGAGAGCCTCTTCAACCTGCACTGCCCAGCCTGCCTCATCTCCAGGGCAGGAAGCTCCTAGGCCCCCGTCATTTGAGGACTGATTCCGAGAGCCACTGGGGCAGGCTGGAGGAGCACCTGGGAACAGTTGACACCCTGCGTGGACAGGATGCCCGCTCCTGATCTCTGGGTTTTCTCCCCCCCGGCACACGGAAGAGGGCGCTGTCAGGCCATTGCGGGTGGGGGGAGGGGCAGGTGACCAGCTCTGGCCAATACAAAGTGGACAGACATGAAGTGGCCAAGGCTCCAGGACTATGACACGAGCATGTGGGGACACTGTAGCTGCTCAGCCTGGGTCCCTGAGTGACTGTGTGGAGTATGTAGCATGAGCAAGAAATAAACCTCAGCTGTGTCCGTCCAGCTGTGGTTGTGGGACTGTTTGTTACTGCTGGTGACTCAGCCTGTCCTGATGAATACATACCCTCTCTCCTTCACCTGGGAAGAGCTTACTCAGGTGGCACATTTCCAGATGTTTGCAACCAGGCTTTGGAGCAATTTAAAGGGTTCACGGTTTCCTCCCTCTCTCTTTTCTAGCCTGAGGAGTGCCTCTGAGGGAGATGGGAAAAGACACTCCCCATTCCCTCCTCCCCCCAGGCCTTGGCAACCACGAATCATTCCTGCCTCTGTGGCTTTCCCTGTGCTGGAATCATGCCAGCCGTGACCGTCTGTGGCTGCCTTCCGTCACGGCGTGTTTAAGGCTCAGCCTTGCTGGCACGCGGCTCAGAGCTCCGCTCCTTTTTATGGCTGAGTGATAGCCCCTGGTAGGGATGCGCCCCATGCTGCCTGTGCACTCATCAACTGGTGGCCATTTGACTTTATGAGTGATGTTGCCATCGACATTCAGGTTTCTGGGAGGACATGTGTTTTCAGTTCTCACAGACCGTACCCAGGAAGTGGAATTGGGGGGTTACAAGAGAGTCGTGTTTTTGAGGAGCTGCCAAACAGTTTCCAAAGTATTTGCACCATTTTACATTCCCACCATCAATATACGAGGGTTCCAGTTTCTCCACATCCTCACCGACACTTGTTATTGTCCTTTTTTCTGGTCTTGGGCCTAGAGGATGTGACATGCTCTGAAGAGGCTTTGTTTTGCGTTCCCCCGGTGGCTGATGATGTTCGGCATCTGTCCACAGGCTTGCTGGCTTTGTGGATCTTCTCTGAAGAAATGTTTACTCAGATCCTTGGGCTCTTTTAAAATTGGGTTATCTGTCTTTTCATTGTTGTCCTAACAGTTCTTTACATACTCAGGGTATGAGGCTCCCATCCGATACGTGATTTGCAATGTTCTCCCATTCTGTGGGTCGGCTTTTTACTTTTTTGATGACGCCCTTTGGAGCAAAGCTTCCATCTTTGATGAAGTTATTGACAGGACTTTTGAGCCTAAAATGATAACAGTGGTGCCTACCCCGTGCCATGACACTGTGTGTTGAGTCCTGACAGCTTCGCATTGGCCCGTCAGGTCAGGACTGCTATTGTCCCGGGGTGTAAGTTCGGGAAACAGAGGCACAGAGAGATCAAGCCAGAGGCTCAAGGAATGTGAGAGAGGTAGGCACTGAACCCAGCAGCTGCTTCCAGAGCTCAGGACTTTAGCCATGACACTGTAGGGCCCTGGAGCCTTTTCCATCATGGGGAGAGAGATGGGTGGGCGGGTAGCTGTGCTGTGAGTCACTACTGAGACCAGGCTGGGGCCTGCAGGGGAGGGAGGCCTCTTTCCAGGAAGGCAGCGTGAAATCCCTCAGCTGCCCTGGCGTTCCTGGGCCTCACCACACCCGGGCTGCCCACGCTGCCCTCATCCCCTCATTAGATGCCATCACTGCCACCGTATTGCTTTGACATTATTTATGAATCTCCAGAAAAGAGAAAAATTATGTTTGTAAGCTAGCTTGTTCCTCTGGGTGTGATATACTTTGGTTGTGTTAAATTCAAATGTTTTAAGGTTACTTGATAAAAGATTGGGGGGGGGGAATATATATATATATATGTTAGAACTTAGATTCGACCACGTCAGTAGAGTGTGGCTCAGGGTTGAGTCCCCGCCCCTTGGTATATAAAGGGACACTCACATGGGAAGAGAGAGCGCTCCACAGATGCCAGAGGAGAGAAGGCTCAGACAGCTAAAGCCTGGGGAGAGATGAGCCATTTGCCTCATAGTTTGCAGCTGAGCAGCTGCGAAAGGCCTGGAAGGAAACAAGCCCCATGCCAGACTGATGCAGGAAGCCCTGAGAGACGAGCCCTATGCCAGGCTACAGCCGAGATCGGAAGAAGCTGGGCCCATGGAGCCTGAAGAGGAAGAAGGAAGGAGAGACCAGGAGAGGCCTCCCGCCATCTTGCTTCAACACCTGGCAACTGACTGTGTTGAGAAAGCAGCCTTGAGTTGGACTCTTTAGGGCCTGGTAACTGTGAGCTTTTACCCCAAATAAACACCCTTTATAAAAGCCCACAGATTTCTGGTGCTTCGCATCAGCACCCCTTAGGCTGACTAATACAATCACCATCGTCATCGCCATCATCATCATCATCATCATCATTCCATCACCATCATCACCATCATCACCACCATTACCATGATCACCGTTTTTGTTTGCTAAGCTGTTCAAAGCAGATACCATGAAATGCATTTGCTTTAAAAATGGGAACTTATTAGTTTACAAGCTTATAGTTTTGAGGCTGAGAAAAGTGTCCAAGTCATCATCAGGATGATGCTTTCTTCCTGAAGACCAGCTGCAGGTGATCCTGGCCTCTCTGTCACCTGCAAGGCCTATGGCAGCATCTGCTGGTCACTCCCTCCTCTTCTGGGTTCCACTGCTTCCAGCTCCTTGCTTCTGTGGCTTTCTCTCTTTGTCTGAACTTTATTCTCTTATTAAAAACTCCAGTAAGAGGATTAAGACCTACCCTGGGCCATGCCTTAACTGAAGTAACCACATCAAAATGTCCTACCTAGGGGGAATAACAATGCGCCATTGTTTGTAATGGATTGCTGGAGGAAATTCTTCATGCTTGTGAGTCATCTGTAACAAACTCAATCTCGGGTGAAAAATGTTGTGTATATGAAAATATTATCCTACCTCTATAATAGTAAATCGTCAGCAGATGCTACAAGGGATGAAGATTGCTATTGATGACTTTGGAAGAGAAAAAGGCCTGTGGGAAATTTTGATTCAGAGGGAGGACACAATAGTTGCTCAAGTCCTGCCTGTTCGGCCGCACGGAGGAGTGAAGTGCTGCATGAAAAGCAGGAAAGCACAGTGTGCACGAGCGCCTCGATCGGATTCATCCAAGCGGATGGGACCTCTCCTCCCATGCCCGCTTGAGGGAGACTGAGGCAAGACTTCCCGCCTTCGGCTAAGTCCTGAGTTCTGGGGGGCTTGGGGCCTCAGTCCTCCTGTGCTGGCGGGTAAGGCATCTGGGCATAACAGTCACGCTCAGCCAGGAGGAGCCACCATTTGATGTGCGCAGTCTGCGCTAAATTCTCACCTCTTGTGGGAGTATTCCAAAAACTCAACCCTCAGGATCAACAAATAAGCCTGACCCATCTACCACCCAGCAGCTCTTCAGGTATTTGAGGATCGCATCACGTCCCACCTACAGCAGCTTTCGAGCACAGGTCAAAGGGCTCCCAGCCTCCCGCGACCACCTGGGACTGTATAGGACGTGCTGGACAGCTGGCTGGCCCAGGAAACTCCCCAGCCACCAGCTGGTTTAGGAAAGGGCACGTGGCCCAATTCAAGCTCCTGAAACACAGGGAGAGGTTTGCTGGAAGACTGAGAAAAAAAAGCCTCCTTGTATTTTTGCAAAAGGTTTCCATTGCTTTGGACTTTATAACGTGTGGCTGGGAAGCCAGAAACTGTTATCTCTTTTTTGACTCCATAAAAGAAGCAATCTTAAGACAAGGATAAAACAAGAGGAGAGCACAGATGAGGGAATTGCAGACAATGGACACTGGAGCCGTTACAGGAAGCTGCCTCTAACGGCACCTTACACCTGGGCTTCAATTTATATGAGCCAATGAATTTCCTTATGGTTAAAAAAAAAAAAGTTCCTACTTACAATAGGTTTACAACCCACAGGAGTGGATTAGAACATGATTTTAAGAACATGATTTTCAGGGGTACATATAATTTTGAAACACCATAATAACCATCAGCCTCCTCACCACCACCATCACCATCACCATCACCACCATCTCCACCACCACCACCACCACCACCTCCACCACCTCCACCACCACCACCTCCACCTCCACCACCACCATCACCTCCACCACCACCTCCACCACCACCACCACCACCTCCACCACCA
>JAKSZT010052319.1:26015047-26061019 GCA_026826555.1 Tolypeutes matacus | reverse complement strand
CCACCACCACCTCCACCACCACCACCTCCACCTCCACCATCATCACCACCACCACCACCATCACCACCATCACCACCATCTCCACCATCACCATCACCATCACCATCATCACTAAACATCACCATCATTGTCACCACCGTAATAACCATCAGCATCCTCACCATCCTCACCATCATCGTCATCACGATTATCACCCTGACTTCACCGTCATCACCGTCATAGCTGTTATGATCAGCATGGCACCAGAACTGTTCCCTAAGCCCTCACTGGTGCTAGGCCTGGAGCGCTACACCTGTCCCCTGACTTAGTCACCCCCACTGCCCTGCAAACTGGGCCTGAAGCTCAGAAAAGTGCAGTCACTTACCCCGCCATGGCAGAACCTGAACTCGGTCCTGCTGGGCTCCGGCCTCTCCTCTTAGCCAAGTACCCCCTGCGCGTGCCACAGATATGCGCACAGATGACCAGCGGCAGAGACTGAGGGAAGAGGCGGGGGTGACTCGAGCACTGGCAGAGTGGTCCCCAGACTGGGACCTCCAGGAGGAGCTGCTCCAGGGGACCCCCAGGGAGGGAGGTTGGAGGCTGGGCTCCCAGGCGTGAAGCCATCCTTGACGAGGGCAAGGGTTAGATGGGGACTGCGGCCGCCCTATCAATTAGTGCAATTAGGCGTCAGGAAGGAGGCCCTGGCGCTAATTGCCTGGTGGCCACCAGAGGTGCTCAGTAATGGATTAGCTGAGTGGCCTGGCCGCCGCAGAGGTGGCCTTCGTGCCTCCGGGTCAAGGCCAAGTGCTCCAGCGATGCTCCCTCTCCCCTGGGCAGCCCAGCCCTCCGCAGCTGTGAGCCTGCCCCTGCCCACTCCCCAGGACTGAGCTGGCTCTGGGCACCTTACCCCACCCCAGGGTGGGCAAAGGTGGTGGTCAGAGGGGACTGAGGCCCCAGGCCCAGCTCGGGGAATTTCTGCCCCTCCTCTCGAGGAAGAACTGGGTGTCAGGACCGCAGGGAAGGCACATCTCCTACCTGCACCAGTGCCTGGGGGTGCAAGGGCCTAAGCTCCTGGCAGCAACTCACGCAGGACCTGGTCCAGGACTCAGCTGGTTGGTGGCATCTGCTGGCTCGGTCTCCCGGCCCACCTGGGACGGCCCCTGAGCCTTCTTCCAGCCCTCAGGCACCTGATGGGTCCACAGGGTGCAGCAGGGCAGGAAATCAAGTGAGGCTCAGGGCTGCCCTGAAGGCCACAGGTGCCGCTGAAGGGGCCCGAGCACTGCTGGGGGCCAGGAAGGGCACTGCTGAGGAGGGCAGCTGGGAGGACCCCAGGGGGCAGGGCGTGTCCTGAGCCTGGCTTGGGGTGGGGTTGGGGTGGGGAGCAGGCACAGGTGTGCTAGACCTCAGGTGAGAGTGTGGTCAGCCCCGGGGCCTGGCTGGAGGGAGAGCACCCCTACTCCAGGAAGCCTTCCTGCTCTGCCCCCGCCTGCCTCTGGGGCCTCAAACCCTCAGCTTCTCCATCCTCATCCCAGAGAGCCCCACAGCCTGTGCCACTGAGCCCCTCCCCTCTGGGCCCCAGGCCCTGTGTCTCCTCCACCTGCTCCCCATGCACACCTGGCCTGGGGGGAGCCCGGCCCTGGGAGGCGGAGCTGTCTGGCTTCTGCCTCCGCACGCAGCAGCTCCCGGGGTGCACACAGCCGTCTTGGCGAGGGCTTCCCTTCGCCTCCCCCTTGGCGCAGCCTCGCACGGGAGGGTCGGCTCCACGCCATGTGCCCCCGCTGGCTGGGGCTGCTCTGGGCACCCCGAGGCTCACGCCTGTGTCTCCCGTGGGGTGTGAGAGGACCATGGCCAGAGAGGCTGGTGGTGGTCCAGGCAGGCCCGGGTGGGCCCCTGGGCCTCTTGGCTCAGGCACCGTGAGTGCCGCCTGGGTGCCAGGTGCCAGGGCTTGCACCTCACTGTGGGTGGGATGTGAGGACCCCTGGGGCTGTGCTGAGATTAGGCAGAACCGGGTGGGAGCAGGTGTTTCTCCTCATAGTGAGCGGGTGATATGCTCTGGGGATCACAGAGCGACAGTCAGGGAGGGCTCCCTGGAGGAGGTGAGCTGGATAAGCCATGCGGAGTCAACTTCCGCATGTCCCTTCCCCCTCCCTGCTCCCCAGGCCCTGCCGATTCCAGCCCCGACACCCTTCTGGGCCCTCGTTTGGCTGCCTCCCCCAGCTCCTCCCTGGCTCCCCTGCCTGCCCCTTCCCCACACCTGTCCCACCACGTCTATCTCCACATGGCAACCAGAGAGACCGTCCCAAATGCGGCCCTGCTCACAGCCCTGCCAACCCCATGGCCTGCTCCCTCCTTACCCTCCACGTGGCTCACGAGGCCCTGCCCCATCTACCTCGCCTCGCTCCTTCATTGGGAGGGGAACGGGGTTCCTAAGACCGGATCCCTCCTGCCCTGAAGCAGAGCTCGAGACAAGAGGTGCAGGGGGACCAGTGGGAAGTGGGTGGGGAGTGAGGCAGGGCAGGGAACACTGCTGTGGACGCAGCCCCGTCCCACCGGCACCCTGGGAGCCAGAGGGAAGAGGGAGCTGAGGTGCCCACATATCAACTCCCCCATTGGTCAAGGGCTGTGGGGGGGTCGCCTCCCTTGGGCCCCCTCAGGCACCGACAGTGGGAGGTGGGCCTCCCGACATGGACGTGGACATGGCGGGCCCCTGGGTGACGTGTGGCGTGGGTTAAGGAAAGCCAGTGGAGGACATAAGCAGGCCAGGCCGGCCGGCGCGGGCTCGAGGGGAGAATGAGAACGAGCAGGAGTCTCCGCTCTCGGCTGAGTGCCAGGGGCGGCACCACGACAGCCACGAGTGGGTCCTGCCTCCACTTGCTGGCTTTCCTCCGCCGGCATCTCTGGGGCTGCTCGGCCACCGTGCACAAGGGCCAGGTCAGACCTGAGGGTGCCCGGTGTCGCCTGGGAATTGGCAGGAGGCCCTGATCTGGGCTGCCAGGGTCTGAGGTAATGCCGTAGCCCAGCACTTTTCCAGCTTTTCCGTGCCCACGGACTTGTTAGAATGCCCAGGCTCTACACTTCTACATTTCTAACAGGCTCCAGGGGACACGAGCCGCTGCTCCAGGGACCACGCTTGGAGAAGCGAGGCGACGCAGCCGTCGTGCCTCCATTCTGAAGTGTTGCCAGAACCTTCTAGAGGCAACTTCGAGAAAAATAATGGCTTCTCTTCCTGGCTCCAGAACTATGTCTGCGTGACTTTGGGAAAGTCATGGACCCTCTCTGGTCTACAGTTTCACCATATGAAGATGAGAGGCTGGGACTAAGCCATAAAAATAAAAGTTCTGTGGTTTGAATGACAGCCAGGGTGGCTTCTGTTTACTGGGTGAGGCAATATTCATTCATGCTCTCCAACCTAGACAATATTGCCCCCCTTGGACAAATGAGGAAACTGAGGCACAGGCAGCTGAGGTCCCCCATGAGAAAATACCACCAGGCTGCTCGGCAGCAGAGCCCGGCTTTGAACCCAAATCGGATTGCTCCAGAGCCTTGTTCTTCCTACATCAGGCTGTCTCCTGATTCACCTTGGGGTGGAAATAAAACTTTCTCCCGATGAGAGACGAACTGTGAAAGGATTTGAATTTCTAAGTCCAGAGAACAATCATGACTTAGGCAAAGGTATTTGTGGTCTCTCACTGCTCCCGCCGATCTTTTTGGAAGTTGATGAGAAAACTGCGTTCTCTTCAGTAATACAGAAGCGAGCCCACAAACAGTAAAATCAGCGTCTTTCAGACTAGCCCTTGAGCTGCTCGACGTGTGAAAGCCAGCCCAGGTTCCAGCTTGCTCCCTGCACATGCTTCCTATACAAATCGGAACGATTTTGGACAAGATTTTTGAGTTTTGTCAGATGTGAATTGTTAAGATTTAATTGAAGAAATGAACAGAACTCCGCCGCTATTTCAAAGGGAGTGACCCAGAACCAATTAGAATTCGGGAACAATTGACCATTCACCACCGAGGTCTGAGTGGGGAGAATCAGGTCAAAAAGCCACTCTGCTTGCCCCCTTGTCCCAGAGCTCAGAGCACCATTACCGGGAGATCGCCCTGAAATCTATTTGGCCGTCAGCTTTCCTGGTTTTAAAGGTGAAGTTCAGCTGGCGGGACCGGTGCTGGGGGCGTGTGTGGGGGGTGACGGCCGATTACCTCCTGGGCTGAGGTGACACAATATAGGTTACCGTCTCGGAAAAACAGGTCAGACGGAGCAACGCTCCTCGTCAAATCGCCGCCGACAGCCTCACAGGACATGGACGAGGACCACAAACAGGGCCTGTCATGTGGAGACGACGCAGCCGATAATTGCTCATTCTTCCCTTCTCAGCTGGGGCCACATTCCCAGGCACAGCCAGGGCTTCCTGAGGCAGCGCCCTAATCCTTTACGGTGGGTGCTCCTGGGGAAGTGTCAGCTGAGAGAACGCGGCAAGGCTCCAGCTGGGCTTCCGGAGGTGCCGTGTGGTGTGTGGCGCGTAGTAGGTGCTTGTTAAAAGCTCGGGGGAGGCTGGCAGAATAAACCGGCGAATCACGTGAGGAGGCAGCAGCCTTCGGCTGTCAGCTCTGCTCAGAGAGCCAGAGCAGACGCGGCGTGAGCTGGTCTGGGCAGAATTGCTTTTCCGACTGCTCCAGCCCTCCTCCAAAAGAACCCAAATGTTCCCCTGCAGCGGGCACCGGAGCCACAAGCCGTGAGAGTGAGTCTGCTGACGGCTGCCCAAGCAAAATCCCACAAATGGGTCAGGGTTTATAAGGGGAGTTGATGAGGGCAAAAGCTTACGGTTCCAAGGCTGTGAAAAAAGTCCAAATCAAGGTAGCATCAGAGATCCTGTCTCACTGAAGGTCAGCGCCTGGCAGATCCTGGACTCCTGCCAGGGGCGAGGCAAAATGGCGGCCAGCTCTGCCTTCCCCTCCAGGCTGGTGGTCTGCACGAGCTCAGCTGGGGGCCACAGGCGCACGGCTCGTCTGGCCCCTCTCTCCCGGGCCTCCTTGTTTCAGCTTCGGCTGCTCCGCGGATTCCAGCATCTGACCTCTCTTATTCTCCCGGGGCTGGAGGCGATGCTGGATTCCAAGCTTCCTGGCGAAGCGGCAGCTTTCCTCTCCTCTCTCCTCTGTTGATAGTTTCCAGTAAAGGATTAAGACCCACCGTGGGTCTTAACTGAAGTGCTTTAATCGAAAGGGCACAGGAATGGGTTAGGTAAGAATATGAGTTTCTGGGAGTGGATGCAGCTCAGTTGTTGAACGCCTGCTTCCCATGTACAAGGTCCCAGGTTTAATCCCTGGTACCGCCTAAAAATAAAAACAAAACATTAAGCAAACAAACAAATGAAAAAACCAACTCTCACTGGGGAGTGGATGTAGCGCAGTGGTTGAGCTCCTGCTTCCCATGTACAAGGTCCTGGGTTCAATCCCTGGTATATCCCCCCAAAAAAATAAGAAGAAAAAGAATATAATTTTCTGGGGTCCACAAAAGACTCAAACCAGCACAACGTGAAACAAGTTTCATGGGGGCTTCAGAATCTCCCACTATGCCCTGGTCTGCCCACCCCCCTCCCCAGACCCCCAGAGAAGGAAAGGTGGTGTGGGTGGTAGAAAGGGCAGGTCACTGCGTGAGGTAGTGAGCACTCTGTCCCTGGGGGCGTGTAAGGAGAAGCTGGTGGCAGGTGTTCCCTTTTCAGCCATGTGGAGAGCGCGGAGCCCTGGGCGGCGGTGGTGGTGGGGAGTGGCCGGGAAGGATGGCTGTGAGATCTCTCGCACCCCAGAGGGTCTAGGGTTCCCTTTGTCTGTTAGAGGCTGAGCGCTGCAAACGTGCTCCTCATTTGATGCAGTGCGCCCGTGACTCCTCGAGGCCTCCCAGGGCAGACTCAGCGGCTCGGGCCTGGTCTGAATTAGCGAGCCGTTTAGGGAGGAAGCCCGGCTTCAGCGGGAATGAGCTGCTGAATTGTGACCCGAGCCTTGATGGAAGAGAGGCTGCCAGCCAGCCGCGGACCCCGGGCCTCCGGGACGAGCAGCCCGCCCTGATCGGGGTGGGGAAACCTGGGGGCCTGGGGGCCTAGCCAAGAGGCAGCACGTGCTTGGGGGGGTGCCTTCAGGAGGGGTCCCTGGCCAGAGGAGCCTTGCGCCCAGTGGGCCAGGGGCCATCTGTGCGCCCTCCTGTCTGGCTTTGGCCAGCTGCCCGTCTGAGCAGCTCCTGGGGCCGGGGCTGGGAGTTCAAGTCCCACCCTCACCCTTTACGTCAGACCCGAAACCTCCCTGAGCCTCCGAGGCCAGCTGGGCCACTGCGGCGAGCATACTCCTCACGCCCACCTTACCTGTGGCAGGTAGGCTGGGGTGCGCACCTGGGGATGATGGGGCTAAGAGACTCCCACTTCCTTGAGAGACCCAGTAAGAGCCGTGCTCCGATGGGGCGGGGGGATTCCGAGGCGCTGTGGACGCACGAGCAGAGGCTCCCTGCTGCAGGGGCCTCCGTGGCTCGTCACTCTCCTCCACTCTCCGAAGTGTGCACCGTTATCCCAACGCTGTCACATGTGCCAAGCAGACATGGAAGGTGCCGGGCCAGCAGGAAAGGAAGAGTCACCAAGTCACTGCACCCCACGCACAGCTGCGCTCGCGGCAAGGGCTTCTCAGTGCCGCTGAGGTGCCAGGCCGAGGCGGATGTGGTGCCGCTGACCCCCCGTGGACCCTGCAGGTTTCTGGTTGTTGTGCAATTGATGGGATCATTCTTCATCACGCATTCATTCATTCCTTCATGCATTCATTCCAAGCCAGGAATGCAGTAATTGATACGGCCTCAGTGTCAGGGAATTTCCTGGGTCGCTTTCTAATTCCCATATAATCTAAGTATAGAGACATCCTGTACCTACGACGTCTGTGCATTACCTTGGCAGGTGCAAAAGACACACTGCTTTCCCTGCTTAGGATGTTTTAACTTAACATTAGGTGATGGACGTCTTCGTCTTTCGCTCCGTCTGGCTCCACACGAGCCATTTTAGGTAAGCGGGTGCCGTCCTTCGTGCCCCTCCTCTTGCTGGGGCCTAGGCCAGGGCTGGGCAGGCAGAGGTGCCCGTGCTGTCCTGGTCCCTGAGGGGCCCACAAGAGGTGGGCCTGGAGGACCGAGGAGTGGCCTCAGGGGCCTGCTCCTGGCTGGTCGCCTTCTCGTCACCTCCGCTCTGGATGGAATTGCGTCCCCCAAAAAGGCATGCTCAGGGCCCACCCCAGGCCTTCTCTGGAAATAGGGTGGTCACAGGTGGAACTAGGCAAGTTAAATGGGGTCACGAGTAGGGTGGGCTCTGAGCCCACCTGGCTGGGTCCTCCGCCCAGGGGAAGGAGCCCGGCTCATTTGTTTACGGAATGATGGTGTGTCCCGGTGAAAAGAAGCTACAGAGAGGCAGGGGCCAGCAGCCGGTGAGTCAGAGCCCTTCGGGGCTCACGTCACTTAGTTTCCATTCTGGCCCCGCCTCTAGCTTATGATGGGGCTTGAACCTGAGCCTCAGTTTACCCATCTGTAAAGTGGAAATAAGAGTTTTCCCTTCTGGGGTGTTTGGGAGGATTGAGTGAGTCCGTTCCTACTGTGCTTCTGGAAGGGTACGAGGCTTACAGTAAGTGCAGCCGCTATGCACACCCACTCTGGTTTATTGAATTAAAGCCACAGCCGAGGAGACAGGAAACCGGGACTGGCAGAGGCAGAGCTGGGAACCCGGGTCTGCTGGCTTCTGCGGGCGTTTTCCAGGCAGAAGGCGGAACCAGAGCAAGCCCATCTCTGCCAGGCTCTGGCTGGCTCGTCTGTTTAGGGCTGGGCGGAGAGGAGCCGGGGAGAAGAAAGGCTCGAAGCTGTAGCCTCCGTTGGTTTGGGGTCAGGAGATCTGACCCCCACACTTTCCCCACCGTCAAAGCCCCCTAGGATTTTCTTGAAGTTAAGTTTCACATCACATGGCTGAACATTTGGAACATTTTAAAGAGAAATTGTAGAAAAAATGAAAAGTATTTTAGTCCGGGAACACAATACCTTCCTGGCAGGGGGCCACAGGAGAAATCCAGCCACTGGCTCGATGCCGGAGGAAAAAATGGTCAGGATTGTCAATCTGGATTAATCTGGGTGTTCTTCCGTTAACCCCGCGTCAGGCTGGGCAGGCTAATCGGGGGCCAGGAAGACACTGTCTTTTATGCCTGCACCGGGGTCTGGTTTCGCACATGGGCCAATTCTCTGATCAGATTTCCTTAATTGTAAGCTCGGCTTAGTGGAGCCCCAGACGAGCCTGAGCCGTCCGGAAAATGCTAATGCCCTGGGCAGGGTTTGCCAGGACTTCGTGGCCGGGGAGTCGTTTGGAAATGTGCACCAGCAGCCGCTGGGAGACTTCAGCCGGAGGGGCCAGTACTAGGGAGTCTCAGTGACCCCCCACTGTAGAGAGCAGGGACAAGACTGGGGTGGGGTCCCCTGGGTGGGGGGCAGGAGGCAGCCTCTGTCCTGGCTCGGGGGCACAGGGTGTGCCGTGAGTCTTCCCCGGCCCAGCGCGGCGTCCAGGGCCGCAGGAGGAGCTCAGGCCCAAGGCCGGGCCTGGGGACCTGGAGGGCCTGCATGGAGCTGGTTGAAGACCCTCGTCCTTGGAGACGCTTCCGCTCACTCCCGGGCAGACTTTGCCCCCCCAGCCTTCTCCTCCCGGTCCTTTCTCCCTCCCCTGGCTCCCTGCCCTCTCGGCACTGTCCTCACCCCATCCTGTGGATGTGGGCATCATCGGAAATTGTGATTCATTAAGATGAGGCCAGACAGGGCTGTAAATTAGGGTGGACCCTGATCCAGTATGGTGACCTCAGGCGGAGAGGAGAGAGACTCGAACAGAGACGGAGGGAGGTACACAGGGGAGAAGGCCAGGTGACAGGAGGGAAAAGGCCAGGTGACAGCAGGGAGAAGGCCAGGTGACAGGAGGGAGAAGGCCAGGTGACAGGAGGGAAAAGGCCAGGTGACAGCAGGGAGAAGGCCAGGTGACTGCAAGGAAGACAACCATGGGATGATGAAGGCAGAGGTTGGAGTGATGCAGCCACTGAGCAGTGGTCTCAGGGATGGCTGGCTACTCCCAGAAGCTGGATAAGGCGAGAACGCCCCCTCTCTCCGAGCGTCTGGAGGGAGCGTGATCCTGCCCGCACCTGGCCTTGGGACTTCTGGCCTTGGGAACCATGAGAGAATAAAAGTCTGTTGTCTCCAGCCTCCGAGTTTGTGCGTTTTGTTCCGGCAACCCCAGGACACTTGGGCCGGTGGGGAGGGCGTGAGCCGAGGGTGGGTGGGGTCTGCAGGCCTTCTCCAGGGACCCTGCCTTTACACTCAGGACTCTCCCGGGGGGGGGGGGGAGAGGCCGACGGGCTTCCTGCGAGGCCAGGGAATTTGCGGTGGGGGTCCCCGAGGCCCTGCCGGCACACCCACTGCCTCCACACGCCAGGGCCGCAGGCCAGCTGGACCCCAGCCGTGCACCCCCGGCTCTCCTGAGGTCAGAGGAGGCGCTGCGGGGCCCAGGGTGAGGCAGCACCCCCGGCGCCCTCCCTTCAGGGGCCCTCCCTTCCCCGGCCAGGGTGGATGCCACATCGGGCCTCGTCTGACCTCTGTGGAGGTTGCCCCGAACACAGGTCAGGGCGTGGTCCCAGTTTCCCTGGGTCCTTTTTAGGATAAGCCTCTCCTCCTCAGGCCAGGCCTCGGGCCCTGGGGCCACGGAAGTGCACCGGCTGTCAGTCCTGCCCTCAGAGAGCGCGGGGGCTGGGAGCCATTCCTCCAAACCAGAGGGGTGCTGGATTGTGGTCAGAGCTGCCCACAGGCAGGGCACCAACTCTGCCTGGCTCCCAGGAAGGCTTCCTGGAGGCGGTGTACTTAAGAGAGTCTTAAAGATTGGAATTTGCTAGATGGACAGTCTCGGGAGGAGTGGGAACAGAGGGACAGGAATGCCCAGCCTTCAGGGACCTCATGGCTCAGCCCGTCCCAAGGCGGAGGGGCAGGCGATGTGGTCAGAGGTGGGCCTGGAGGTCAGCCCAGCCTTGATTCCCTGGTTCAGAAGGGGGTTGTCCAGCAGGCAATGGCAAACCCTGGCAGGGTACTGTGCCTGGGAGTGGGGGGCATGGTCAGACCCCACTGGAAGAGCCCCCACTGGCCCGCATGAGGATGGTGGGCTTGAAGGCATGTGTGGAGACAGGTGGCCAGTGAGGGCTACCCACGACCCAGGAGGACTGATGGGAAAGATGTTCTGGAAGCCATGCCCGGTGGAATGTCAGGCAGGGGGCAAGGCAGGCAGGCAGCAGGGGCCACTTCCTCGTTGGCCTGGGTGACCGGATGGATTTAACGTGGCAGTCTCGGGGCAAACAAAAGGGGCTGCCCCAAATGCTCCAGTCCCCCAAATGTGTCTCTGAGACCTGGGGAGAGCTTTGCCAAGGTGAGGACGCTCATCAGCTGCTCCCGGGCCACCCAGCCTTCGCCAGGCTCGCCGGCTGCCTTTGGGGAGCCCTTCAGACATTTGTACCCCAGAGTCCCTCTCCCCGGCTCCTCCAGCACCCCAGCCCCCACCCCTGGCACCCCACGTGGTCCAAGGAGGGCCCGGCTGGGGATGGGGTCCACACCTGGCCAGCTCCCTGGTGCTGCTAGAAGCCGGGATTAGTGAACACTCTGCTCTGGAGGGCCTCGGGTAAAGCCCTCGGCTCAGGTCCAGGGGCGCTGATCTCTGCAGACAGAGCCGACAGGAGACGAAAGCTGGCTCGCGGGTCTCCCTTCACCTTGGGTGCTGAGCTCAGATTTCCAAACCAGCGCCCACCATGTCCCCTGCTCCCTTTGGGACTGCCAGACGCCTCTTCTCCCGAGCACTTCCGCGTGCCACGGGCCGGCGCTGGGCACGGTGGCCAGACCAGACCCCTGCCCTCCTGAAGCTCGGGTTTCTGTTTTTGTCTCACTTGCCCTGCCTCACTGATGTTTAGTCCTGTTTCGTGCGGTCTCTTTGGAAAGAGGTGGGGAATGCGTCCCGGCTACCCACTAATAAGTGTCCCTGACGCCCTCTGCTTGACCTGGTGCTTAAACGGAGGTGCACCTGCTGGGGCGGAGCTCGCTGAGCCTTCGTTGTCACCAAAGGGTGCACGGATCCCAAACCACGCTGTGCAGAGACATACCTGGGTCGCCCTTTTCCTAATTTCCAGCCAGCCTTCTCTTGACTTTCTCCATCGCTTTTTCAACTATTGTCCCCTCTCAGCATGTTTTATATGGTTTGCTAAAAGCTGCTGGGAGCAAAATGCCAGAAATATGGAATTGACAATGGACATTTATTAGATTAAAAGCTCACAGCTCTGAGGCCATGGAAGTGTCCAAATCAAGACATCGTCAGAGATGCTTTCTCTCCAAGCTCAGCTGCGGGGGATTGCGGGGGGTGGCTCTGCCATCTCTGCCTTCTCCTCCAGGCTCACCTCCCCGAGCTCAGCTGTGGGCGATCAGGCACACGGCTCGTCTCTCCCCTCTCTTCTGGCCTCGTCTCTGTCAGGCTCTGGGGACCTCTTTCCCTGCCTCTGTGCTCTGCTGAGTCCAGCCTCCAGGCCCTCTCCCTCAGCCTTTTGGGGTTTCTCTGTCTCTGCTGCTGCTTTCCCGTGTCTGAGACTCTTATTCCTCCATGTATAAAGCACTGCGTCAACAGGGCCAAGACCCACCCTGGGTCATGCCCTACAGAAGGGAGCAAAGGAAGGCCCCTCAGCTGAATCTAATCCAAGTCCATGTGCAGTAGGTTCACCCGCACGGGAATGGATTAGCCCTAAGGACATGATTTTCTGGGGTCCACCCAGCTTCAAAATGCCCAGCCAGCAGCCTCCCCCCATTACCAAGGCTGGGAACGGCAGATGGTGGCAGAGGTGACCCCAATTCTCTACCCTTCCCTGCTTCCTCAGCTGTGCCTGGGACGCTGCAGCATCTCCACACGGAGCCGGAGCCTGTTCCTCCACCCTCAGCTCGGCGCTCCTGCGACTCGCTGTGGCCCAGGCGATGGCGAGCGGGTTCCCAGTTGAGGCCTCAGGAGGCAGCGGGAGTTTTAACAAAGCCTGAGTTATTAACCTTCCCCTTTTGTACTTTTTGTACCACCTTAAAAAATTCTTCCCTGATCTGGGGTCTTAATGATATTTTTGTATACTTCCTTCTGAAGGTGGTATCACTATTTTCACATTTGTGATTTAATCCATCTGGGTTTGATTTCTGTGTACAGTGTGAGGTAGGGATTCAGTTTTTTTTCCCCACGTGTGGGAAGCAGACTGTTCTGGAGCCGCTGTTGATTGCCTTTGCTTCCCACTGTTTTGTGCTGCAACCTCTGCCAAAGGGCAAGTTTCTCTACACAGATGCATCTTTTCTGGGCTTTCTAGTCTGTTCCCTTGGTCTATTTGTCTGGTCCTTCTCCACTACTGCACTTTCCTGATTACCATCATTTTAATGTAAGCCTTCACATAGTTTTATTTTCTAAAATATTAAAAGTTATTCTGACCCTTTTTTCTTCTATTACACCTTTTCTTTTATACTAGCTTTCCAAGTCCCATGGGGTAAAATTCTGTTAGCTTTTGATTAAAATTCATTGACTGTAGAGGTCAGTATGGGGAGAATTGACATCTTCATGATACTGAGTCTTCACATCCATGAACCGGGTGTATTTCTAATTAGCCCATTAAAACTCTTACACAGTCCTAAAGATTATAATTTTGGTTGCTTTTATGGTCAGAATCTTTTCTGTATTTTGTTATTGCTTACTTGGGGACATAGGAATTCTATGGTTTTTGTACCCAGCAGCCTTGCTGGCTATTAGTTTTAGTTGTATTATTTTTGGTACTAAAGATATTCATCTGTCCAGAGAGTACCCTGGATTTTCTATGTGAACTATTGCGGTCTTGCCCCGTGTTTGTCCATTTGATTAGTTTTCTTATGTTTTCACAATGCCAAACATAGGTGGGGACAAAGGGCCCCTCATTTTGATCCTGACGTTATTTTTAGCTACTTTTATCATTTAATGATTAATCAGCATGATCAAGGGCATCTATGAAAAACCCACCACTGACACACTCAGTGGTGAAGGACTGAAAGCTTTCCCTCTGGGGTCAGGAACAAGACAAGGAGGCCCCCTGTCACCATTGTTATTCAACATTGTACTGGAAGTTCTAGCCAGAGCAATTGGGCAAGAAAAAGAAATAAAAGGTCTCCAAATTGGAAAGGAAGTAGTAGAACTTTCACTATTTGTGGATGACATGATCCTATATAGAGAATGTCCCCAAAAAATCTACAACAAAGTTACCAGAACTAATCAACGAATTCAGCAAAATAGTGGGTTGCAAGATACATGCAAAACTCAGTAGTTTCTTTCCACTAGTGATGAACAATCTGAAGAAATCAAGAAAAAAATCCATTTATAATAGCAAAAAAGAATAATGACTAAGCTCAATGTCTGCTCTGTTTTGACAGCTTTTCTTTACCAGATATGGCAGAGTCAGCCAACCATCCTTTGCTATCTGTAGCAGTTTGATATCAATGATGAGTTCCAAAAAGTAATATTGGATTATGTTTGGAAACTGGTCTTTTCCTCTGGACATATTAGAGTGTATTGGATCCAGAGGTTTTGCTTTTACTTGATTAAATTATGATTAAGGCTTTGATTGGGCCACGTCAGTAGGATGTTGCATCCCTGTCCCCTTGCTGGGCGGGGACTCACAGAGAAGGGAGTTTGGGGTTTTGAGCTGGAGCCTGGGAAGTGAACACACAGGAGAAGATCACAGAGGAATAGAGACGGCTCCTTAGACACGGCAGAAGCCCCGGGGGGAGAGACAGAGCCGTTCACCTGATAGTCTACAGCTGGCCTTGTGGAGCGAGCACGGCAGCCGAGCCCAGAGAGAAATGCAGCCCCGGGAAGGGAAGATCCCGGGAAGCCTGAACCCTGGCAGACGTCGGCAGCCATCTTGCCCCAGCACGTGGCAACAGACTCTGGTGAGGGAAGTAACTTATGCTTTATGGCCTGGTAACTGTAAGCTTCTACCCCAAATAAATGCCCTTTATAAAAACCAACAGATTTGTGGTGTTTTGCATCAGCAGCCTCTTGGCTAATACACTCTCCATCCTCCTTTTGGTGATAGAGCTCCTTTGGCCACCCAGCTGGAAACTAGTTTCCCAGCTTCCCTTCCATCTCGGTGCGGCCATGGGACTAAGCTCTCATTACGGGGACATGGGGGAAGCGACCACTTTCCCTCTTGCCCTTTCTGTGGAAGTGGTGCCAGCGAACCTGCTTTGAGCACGAGGGCGAGGACGGCGCAGGGGAGTGCAGGATGTGGTGGCAGGAGGAGCCTGCGTGCCTGGGTGAGCTCCCAGGCACCCGGCCTCCGGCTCCTCCGTCCTTGCCAGCCACTCCGTGTTCAGCTGCTCAGCCTGCACCTCGCCTGATGTACCCGAATAAGGACATGTCTTTCTATTCCTAGTTTGCTTAGATTCTTTTAGTTAAATCATGAATAAATGTTGAAATTTTTTAAATTGCTCTTTTGGTATCTATTAAGATGACCAAAAATTCCATCACCCCTCTTTCATCTCTTAATAAGGCACTGTTTATTACTAAATTTTCCACGTGAGACCTCCCTCTGCTTGTCTGCGATAAACTAAAATGAGCAGTAATTATTTTAACACACTTCTAGCTTTGCTTTGCCTGCCTTTCATTTAAGACTCTTTTTCTGCATCTATGTTGATGACTGAGATTGGTCTAATATTTCCTTTTCATGAACTTTCATTTAGCTTTAGGCACCTCCCTCACTTCTGCAAAGCCAATCTCCCTTTTCTCCTGTGTCCTCCTGGAAGCCCAGCAGTCTTTCTAGAACTCTCCAGGCCCAGACTTCCCAAGCCATCACAGGTCCACCGCTCTGCCTGTTTCTCAGTGTTTTGTATGCCCAGCCTGGCTCTCAGGACCTCCATCAGGCACCTCACTGGCTTCCTGGCTCCTGCTCTCTCCTGCTCCAATCCAGAGGGGGCAATGCTAACACATCTGGCCTTAAACCCTCAGTGGCTCCACATCACCACCTGTACATCCAGCCTCATTTTTCCCAGCAGCCGGGGCTGCAGCCATTACAAAAATATTTGCTATTTCACAATTCTCCTTGCCCGAAAATCGTTGTCCACACTGCTTCCTGTATCTGGAATCCTTCCCTCTTTCCCTGATTTCTACCCATCTTGCTAGACCCAGCTTCAGATCACCTCCTCCAGGCAGCCTTCCTGGGCTCCAGACTGGGTTAGGGGCTCCCCTCCATCGTGGCTATTGTACTTGGCCACAGCCCAGCTGGACAGAGAGGACCTTGAGGGAAGGGTCAGCACCTGCTCTGTACCTCTGACCCCCGCTCTCTGTCCCATCCCGCCCCCCAGGCCTGACCTCCTGAGGCTGCTGGCCTGTGGGCAGATGTCTTGGGTTCCAGATTAACCGTCAGGAGAGTTCTCTGCTCTGGGGAGCGCTCTGCAGGGGAGCAGGCAGTGGCTGGGCTCTTTCCTCTCTGTCCAGCCTGCTGCCCAAGGTCAACGCCCTTTCCAACGGCCCTTCGTCAGCGTGCAGGCATCTTGCCGAGTCAGCAGCGACCTCTTCATGGCCTCTGTTCAGGGTCACTAGGTCCCAGAGAAGTGGCCCTGGGGGCATCCGTGGGGCCCCGGGACCACTGTCCCGCCTGCCGGGGCGGAACCAGCCCAGGCCCATCTGGACAGGGTCAGGGGCATGACCTCAGCTGACCCCAAGACCCTGGGCGCAGCCAGGCTGGCGAGATGGAGCCCAGATGGTGCTGCAGTGGGTGGGGCTGAGCATTCGGGGCCCAGTTTTAGGGTCAGAAGGGGCAACTTCACCCCTCTCTCCCCACGAGTGAGTTCCCGCCACTGCACGTCAGGTGAGCTCACCCCTCCCAAGGGGTCCTCCCATCTCTGGACCCTGGGAGCCCTCCCCCACACTGGTCGGGGTTCAGTCGTGTCCCCCACACAAGACACACTCAGGTGTGAACCCGTCTAGTCAGTGTGTCCTTCTTTGGAAATAGGGTCTTTAAAGATGAGATTAGTTAAGAGGGGACCAGGCTGGGCGGAGGGCACGGAATCCAACACGGTCCTTGTAGGAGGAAATTTGGACACAGAGACAGACACTGGGAGAAGCCTGCATGATACAGGCCAAGGGACAACAAGGGTGGCAGCACTGGCAGAAGCTGCAAGAGATGCGGAGATTCCTGATGTTTTAAGCCTGGCCTGGGGTCCTTGGTTCCGGGAGTCCCAGGAAGCTCGGGCAGGACCCTCTGGGATTTCCCTGCCAGGCCCTCGGAGATGTGCCCCGGGGCATTTGCACCCTCCCTCACTCCCTACCTGCGTTGCTACTGTGCCTCCCAGGGGCCCCTCACGGAGGAGGCTCGATCCCCCACCCCGGCCCCCCTTTGGACACGGTATCAGTTGGCAGCCAGCGCAGCCACACTACGCGCCTGGGAGCATTCACCAAGCGGTGGTCAGCGCATAGGTGTCCACGAGCACCGGCTCAATCGGTCCTCCAGTGCCTCTGCTCGGGGCACGCCCCCAGCCCCTGACGAGAGAAGGACCCTGAGGCTTACCGAGCAGAAGCGACTGGCCCAGGGTCACCCCTGCCAGCTCTCGAGGGCAGTTTATGCCCTTGCCTCAGTTTTCCTGCTTGGATACTTCACCACTGCCATGGTTTGGCTTCAGAGGCTTTTTGTGTTTCAAGAAATAAAAGTTTGTGGGCTCAGCTGAAGACCCCATCCCCATCCTTCCCCAGCCCCCCACCCCAGAGGTCGCCCCTGTTCTGCGTGTGTGTGTTCAAAGCCTTCACGTGTGGCCGTGGTCACGGGCAGTCTGTGCCACTGATTTGGGTGTTTGAGGTGTTCGCCTAAGCGCAGGCATTGGTAGCAGGTTATGATGTGGATTGAGGCCCGTGGCGGCAGGGGCCTGCAGCTCGCCGTCTAAACTGGAGCTCAGGATTCTATCGGATGAGTGGAGACTTAGGCGTGGCCTCGGCTTTGTTGATGAGGAAACTGAGGCTTGGCGGGGCAAGGGCTGGCGCCTGCTCATGAGGCCACCCGCCCGTCCCCGGGGCTGCAGCAGCACGTCCTGCAAGTGGAGGTGACCGCTCCGGCCCCTGCTTCTGGACCCCCCCGACCCCTGAGCTGAGTCTGAGCTCCCACCAGGCTGCCCCGGCCACCCCTCTTGCCTGCTCCCCTACTCCCCCAGCCCTACTGCTCTGGAGCTGTGTTCCCCAAAAAGATATTTCCAAGTCCTAACGCCTGGTGCCTCCAATGTGAACTGATCTGGGAATAGGGTCGTTAGAGATGGAATGAAGCAAATGAAAGCGAGGCCATGCTGGAGTCAGGAGGGCCCCTAACCCGACAGGCCTGGGGTCAGTGAAGAAGGGACAGAGAGAACGACGGAGGCAGAGCACGCCCAGGACAGGGGCGCAGGGCAGCTTCTCCCCTCAGACTCGGAGGGGGCACGGTGCTGTGGACACCCGGAATTTGGGTTTCTGGCATCCAGAGCCGTGGAGCAGCACATCTCTCTGCTTCCAGCAGCTCGTGTGGCTTCGTGGCGGCATTCCTGGGAGACCAGCTTGCCTGCTCCCGCTCTGCTGTGCGGGGCCGGCCGTGCCCCGGCAAGCCCACGGGGTCCCATCGCAGCACCTGCCAGACGGGCCCTCGGCCCGCACGTGCCTTTGCTTCTCCAGTAAGGCCCAGCTGGGACACCCCCACTGGACCCCTTGGCCCTCATGGTCACTCTCCTGGCCGGGGCCACCAGCTGGGCCCAGCTGTCCTCCCCAGGAGCAGTCTCTGCCCAAAGCTCCCAGGAGCTTCTGACCACCAGCTGGGCTTGGGGACATCGCCCTGCTGGACGCCTGCCTGGGAGGCTCAAGCCTGTGCAAGCTCCTGGCCGAGGCCTGTCCCTCCCTGCATGCTGTGCCGGGAGCCCAGGGCTGCTCCAGGGAAGGGAAGCCAAACCTGGGCTCGGAGGGGCCCCTCCGGGCGTGCACGTGCTCTGAGACGGCGGCGACACCAGCAGAGGGACGGCGCCTCCGGTTCATCCGACAGCCGCACAGGGAAGTCCGGATTTCCGGCTCAGTCCCATCCGACAAGTTAAGAGATGTCTGGGGGCTCTGGCTGCTCCGGAAAAACCACTAATTAAGATGCCTCTTGTCTCATTTCCCATCCTTGTCCTGCTGCCGCTTATCCGGTTACAGCGAGTGACAGCTCGAGGGTGCTGTCTCCAGGGCGGAGGGCGAGACCTGGGCTGCTGCCGTGGGTCAGCCCGGCCCAGGCCGCATTTGGGGTCCCAGGTCCGATCTGCCCACCTGCTGAGTTGGCCCCGCCAGTGGGCCTCACTCCGCCGGCGCCTGTCACCCCCTGACTCTGCGGCAGGCCCCCCGAGGTCTGTGGGCCTTGCCTGGGTAAAAGGGCAGTTGGTACCTCGTGCAGGATTGCTATTCTGCTGCACTGGGCGCGGAGACGACGCGGCCTCTGCCCCTCAAAGCTCTCCCGTGTGCTGGGGAGCTAGACGCCAGCACGCAGCCCGTGGCATCAGGGAGGGAGGGGACCCCACCACGGGGACCCCGAGGGGCAGAGCGGGTTCAAGTCCAGACTCTCCCACCTGCCGTGTAGACGGCCCCTTTGTCTTCCTGGGTCTTGGTTCCTCACTTAGGACATCCTCCTCCTCCTCATCCTCATTGAAATCATCATCACCACCATGGCCTTCATCAGTGCCGTGGTCCAGGGCAGGGATTCTAGACCCTATTGCCCCAGTTTTTTTTTTAAAACAGATTAATTTTATTGAAACATATTAATAAAGCATACAATTGCCCCAATTTTAGTCCTGGCTTTGCCAACTATTAAGTTTGTGACATTGGGATAATTTTTTTTTAAAGATATATTTATCTCCCCCGCCCCCCATTGTTTTGCACTCGCTGTCTGCTTTCTGTGTTCTGTGCCTGCTGTTCTTCTCTTTAGGCGGCAGCAGAAACCGATCCTGGGACCTTGTGGGGTGGGAGAGAGGCGCTCAATCTCTTGCGCCACCTCAGCTCCCTGGTCTGCTGTGTCTCTTATCGTCTCTCCTCTGTGTCTCTTTGTTGTGTCATCTTGCTGCACCAGCTCTCGGTGTGGGCCAGCTCTCTGCTCGGGCCAGCTCGCCTTCACCAGGAGGTCCCGGGAATCAAACCCCGGACCTCCTATATGGTAGGCGGGAGCACAATCGCTTGACCCCCATCCGCTTCCCTGGGATAATTATTGAAGCCTAGTTTTCTTGTAACTTTTTCTGGGTCACAAACTACCTTGAACTTAGTGGCATAACACAACCACCATTTCTTGGATTCTCTGGGTCAGGAATTTAGACAGAGCACAGCAGGAATGGCTGTCTCCGCTTCAGGATGGCTGGGAACTAAGCTGAGAATATTAGAAAACTGGAGAAGACTTGATGGCTGAGAGCTGGAGTCATTGGAAAGCTCTGGCACTCACACACCTGCAGTCAAGGCTGAAGGAACTCAAAGGCCAGGGCGAGGCCCCTCGTGTGGCTTGGACTTCCTCATAGCATGGCAGGCTCGGGGCAGCTCAGGGCGCCAAGCAGGAGCATCCCAGCAGATGTGGTGGAGCTGGAATTACCTTTTCCTACCAAGCCCTGGTGTAGCCTCCCTTCCACCACATTATACAGACGACGTACAAGCCACACATCTGTCCGTACGTGAGGGGAGCGTCAAAGAACCTGCAGACGTGTTTATAAACAACCAGTCTTCCCTCTGACCACAAATTATTTATGTTCCTCCCACATACAGAATGCACTCAGGTCCTTCCACAATCCCCGAAAGTCCCTCTGTCAGGGCACCAGGGCCAGACGTGAGCTCCAGGATCCCACCACCTAAACCAGTCGCAGGTGTGGTGCCTCCATCAGGGCAGCTCCTTGGGGGCGGGTGGTCTTGATGGGAAGACTGTGAACTAAAGAGATGGTTATCTGACCCCCACCCTCCACCCTCCCAACCTGTAAGGGTGGGGCGCTCAGGAAGAGGGAATAAGGAAATTCTGGGCCCAGGCACATCCTGATCGGGGCTCAGCTTCCCCTGGGAGTCAGTCCTGGGACCCAGGGCTCTGTCCACTGAGCCATCCTCCCTCTACCATAGGAACGGCCTGTGTTTGTGTCTGAGGAAACCCCTCCGCCGGCTTCTTGCCATGGGCTACTTTTACTGGTTCTGTCCCTTTTAGTGCAGGCGAGTGGCATTTCCATCCCCACAGTGCCTTTAAATCTGCGTGGGTTTCCTATGAACCTTAGGAGGCTCCCGCAATCAGATAAAGGACTCGGCCACAACTGTCTCTGAGGTTAGCCCTTCCCGCTCTTGGGCTCCCCATGAGGCTCCTGGGATTCTTAGAAAACCTGTTGTTTGAGAGGGAGGGTCTGAGAGACACCCCCCAGGAGCCTCACAGGGAGGCGCCCCCGGTTTTCTGAGGTTTGGCAAAGCTCACAGCCCCACTCTGAATTTCATCTCTTCCCCGACGTCAGCTTTTGAGTTGAGATATTTTAAAGTTGATGCTGTTTATAAATCTAGAGAGGCTGGGAATAAGAAACACTTTCATTTTCAAACCCACCGAGTCAGCTCCTTTAAATTTTCTAACTTTTTCTTGGAAATTAAATGATTTGTCTCTCTCCTCTTGCGTCTAGTCACAGGCAGAGGCACTTGCGACCTTTTTCCTGGAACTCTCCTTAGCTACCTCAGTGCTGGCCCAGCCGTGGACCCCATGCAGCCCCCCTGCGCTTGCTAGTAAGGCTCCGTGGGTGCCGCCCCGTGGCCTGGGGCCACTTTTGAGCTTCAGCCAGACTCGCGTGGTCGTAGAGAGGCTGCCTGGCCACGGAGCCGCAGATGTCTCCTCCCGGGCCCCTTGCAGAAAGCGCTTGCTGGCCGCCAGGGTCTGTGGCGCTAGTTAGGGCCCCCTCCTCTCCTCCACGCTCTTGGGGTGACAGCGCTGCTCTCCTTTGGGCGCCTGCAGAACGAGGGGCTCTTTTCCTGCACTTTCCCGTAACATTTTTCTTACTTTTCTCAAGACCCCACTGACAGGGCCTCGAACCCACACGGGGTTTCTGTTGGTGGCCTTTTGAACAACTGCATTGCTAATATTTTTACTGAGATGAATTTCACACAGAATGAATCGTTTTGAAGTGAGCAATCAAGTGGCATTCGGTGCATTCACAGTGTCCTGCAACCGTCACCTCTAGCTGGTTCCAAAAGGTTTTCCTCACCCCAGAAGGAAACCCCGTACCCCTTAGGCAGTCGCTCCCTGCCCTCCCCTCCCCCACCCTGCCACCGACCAGCTTTCTGGCTCTTCTGGACTGTTCTTATAACGGGATCACACGACATGCGACTGCTTGTCCTGCCTCTCTCCCGCACATGATGTTTTTGAGATACGTACGTGTTGTAGCACAGTCACAGCTTTGTCCTTTTTATGGCTGAGTAATATTCCCTTCTGTGGGTGCCGCCTTTTGTCTGTCTAGCCATCCATGCTCGTGGCAGTTTTGTCTCCGCCTCTCCACTCTGCCTTCCTGGAAGCAGGCTACACGAAATGCTGCTGGGTGGCCAGGGGACCCTCAGAGCTGGCGTGGGGACGGCCAGCAGCCATGGGCGCCCTTCCATTGTTCTCCAGCCCTCTTGCCCCTTTTACCCCACCACACGTAAACCACGTCCCAGGAAGGGCCTGGAGCGGGGGCCACGGGGGCACGGTCAAGCTGCTGACGGTGACTAAGAAGTAAATGTCTGTTTCTAGAAGCCACTGAAATCTGTGGGGTTGTTGTTACCACAGCAAAACTGACTGACAGAGTCCTGGGTGAAGACCTTGAAGGCCCATGGGCAGGTGCGTGGCTCAGGGGGACCAAGGTGTGTTTAAACCAGCGTCACAAGCAGGTAGGGACCTGCCATTCACACAGACTCACCTGAGCAAACGGCCGCTCACCCGTCAGGACTAGAAAGCAGGGTACCAGACTCCAGCCTTGTGCTTTCCCCAATCTACTTTTGGTTATTTTATTTATTCATACCCTTGCTCTTTCAAGAAAAGGTCTGAAATGACTTACAGCATGAGACACATATGAAAAATAATGAAATCAAAACAGAATCCACACTACAAATGTAAAAAGGAATGTACATATTATAATACAAGGGACCAATATTGTTGATGTAGTTGACTTTTTCTTACCCTCTGAGCTTCCTGGCAGCCAAGGAGAAAATAAATCACACTTAAGTTTAGGGGAATGGAGGAAGCATGTCACTTCCTTGAACAAAAGTGCTTCAGAGTCAGCTGCTGACAACATTCACAGGCACGAGTGGAAACAAGCCCTTGGATCGGCTCTCCAATTGGGGTCAAAAGGCCTGAATTTCAGCTGCAAAATGGTCCATGCTGCCAGCTTTGCTTTCTGCCTGAGCTGATAAACTCTGAGGCTGGCCCTCGGGGCTGCTGGCAGTGCTGCCCTGAGCATCTGTAAATCTTTTGACAGGAGCCATTGTCCCCGGCCAGGCCCCAAAGGCGTCTCTAAAGGGAGCTGCTCATCTGGCGATAATGGGTGGCGGGCTGCCGGCCCTGTTGACAGGGTCCTTTCACACCGATGGCGCCGCCCCTCGGCAGGGCATTTGCTGACCGATGCAGGTGCGGTGCCTCCAGGGGGAGGGGTCCCCTTAGGTCTGGGGTCTGGACTGTGAATTTGGGGTTCCTGGGGTGGGGGGAGGCGGATACCGAGCCCCTTTCCCTCCGACACGGTAGACCCCATGCTGCAGAGGGAAGGCCCGCCGCGCCCCGGCGCTCCGTGTGACTTGGGGCCGCAGGACGCGCGTCGTCGGCCTCCATCTTCTCATCTGTGAAATGGAGCCTGAGACGCCATCTTGGTCTCTTGGGGCTGCCGTGGCGAAGTTCCACAGACCCGGTGGCTTCAAAGATTGGAAATTCCTTCTGTCTCTCCAGGTGCAGGCAGGACGGCGCTCCCTCGGAAGCTTCCGGGGCAGGAGCCTCCTCCGGCTCCCGGCAGCGGCCGCCCCTGCAGCCTCCGCCTCGCCGAGGGGCCCTGTTTCTGCAAGGACAGCGGTCGGGGCTCAGGCCAGGCCCTCACCTCCATCTAGGTCCCCACTCCGCAATGACTATGTCCACAGTGGGTCACAGCCGGGGCCTGGGGTCAGCACTGGGACGTCTCTTCTTGGGGAACACGGCTGAGCCCCTAACCCACACCCGCCCCTGGGCCTCTGCACGAGAAAGGAGCTGCCCGGGCCGGCACTGAGCCCCGGGAAACGCGCGGCGGCCCCAGTAAGCATGGCATGCACAGCCTGAGGGCCTGAAGAGGACCTCGTGCCCGGACGCGGTGAGTGGTCAATAAAGGGCAGCGTGTCCCTCTGAAAACACTTTTCCAATAGGAGGATGGGATACAGCCGCCAACCACGGACCCTCGGTGGAAGCAGGCGGCAGCTGAGAGGGAGGCAAGCCTGTGCCACCAGCCCGGGGGAGGACAGGGGACGCCAGCCCACCCGGGCACGGCCCCCACCTGAGGAGCCCCGTCGCCAGGGGGCGTGGGCCGGCACGATCTGCTCTCCGGTCCTGGTTGCCCGGGCTCAGCAGCATCCTCGGGCCTGTGCATGCCGCGGCGCGGGCGGCTGGACGTCCCCACCAGGTGACGACGCAACTTTGGGTGCACAGACCACAATCTGGAAAAAGGTTCTTTGTAAAGAGAACAGTCGCCCAGCTGCCCTGACTCTTAAGCACCTGCTGCCCCCTGCCCAGCCCTTTCCTCTGCCAACTGGGCCAGGTGGGGTCCCGGGGACCGATGATGGCCTGTCAGGTGACCAACCATCCCAGTTTACCTGGGGCCGCCCCGTTTTGGCTCGGACAGTCCTGCATCCTGGGAAGCCAGGACCGGTGGCCACCCTGGTGTCTGCTGCCAGTGCCCAGCTCGACCAGCCGTAAGCACGGGGTCCGGCCTGTCCCTCCACTCTCCCTGGGCACTGCCAGGAGGCACAGCTGGAGAGCCTGGGGCAGGAGAGAGGCCGGGGCTGTGGGAGGGCTGGGGGGTGGGGGCGGAGAGGCTGGGAAGGGGCAGGAGAGAGGCCGGGGCTGTGGGAGAGCTGGGGGGGTAGGGGGGAGAGGGTGGGGGGACAGGAGAGAGGCCGGGGCTGTGGGAGAGCTGGGGGAGTGGGGGGGAGAGGGTGCGGGGGCAGGAGAGAGGCCGGGGCTGTGCCCAGCCTGTTTTCCTTTGCCCCAGGCCTGGCTGTTGGCATTTCTGGGCCCCCAGAGTGTCCCACCGCCCCGACTTGTCCTGCTGCCCCCAAGCTGGGGAGGGTCTGCTCTGCCCGACCAGCCCACATAGCATGAGCAGGCCCCGACGCCGGGCAGAACCAGGTGCAGTGAGGCCCTTGGGCTGTGTGGGGCCAGGTGGGGTCTGCCGGCCTCTTGGCCCGGCTCCCCTTTGCTTAGATTGGTCAGCAAACTACTGCCCACAGGCCAAGTTCAATCTGCCAGCTTTTTTTAATTCCTCTTGATCCAAGAAAGGATTTTACCTTTTTAAAAGGCTGGGAAAAAACAAAGGAAGAATAATATCTTGAACAGGTGGAAATGACGTGAAACATGTCCTTATTAAAGTTTTATTGGCACACGGCCGTGTTGCCATGTAGGTTTTCCTGCTACCAGGCCAGAGGTGAGGGCCACAGACCCCGGAGCCTAAAATATCGACTGTGGCCCTGTGCACAGTTTGCCAAGCCTGGGCCAGAGCCACCCCGACCTGTGAACGACACCTCGGCTGGCTGGGACAGGATAAGCTGACCTTCACCATGATTCTCAAAGCTCAGTTTTTAACTGCGAACGAGGCCAAAGCTTGCTTATCTCAAGACATCTGCGTCTCGGAGAAGCCGCTCGAGCTTGTCTTCTTGGGAACCCTGGATTTTATGCCCCTCCAAGGCCTGGCTGCAGAGAACAGGCTTTGAGCTGGTGCCTCCGTCATCTGGAACCACTCAGGCTTTCCTGTGGGAATCGCTGACGCTGCCACTGAGGAGGATTTTCTGTGCCCTCTTGTCCCGAGTGAGCGCCTGGCTCCTGTCCTTTCCTGTCTGACTTCGCCCCTGCTCACCTTCTCCGCAAGGCTGCTTCGGGGCTGGGCAGCTGGAAGGGCAGGGTCACGCTGGAGGGGCCCGAAGGCCGACTTCCCCTCATGACCTGGGCTGGTCGTTCTCTCAGCTGCTGTCTCGGTCAGCCGGGCTGCTGTAACAAATACCCCAGGCTGCTGGCTTCAACCACAGGACCCAGGTTCACCATTTCAGAGGTCCCACACCAAGGCGTTGGCAGGATCGCGCGTGCCCCACAGCCTGTAGCCTTCTGGCAGCGACTCAGTCTGCCTCCGTCACGTGGCCAGCTGGCTCTTCCGGCCCCTTCCTGCTCCTCCTGGCTCCGCATGGGAATTCCCTCTGCCCCCAAGGCCTCCAGCCACATGGGCTTCAGGCGCACCCTGAACTTAATGGGGTCTTGGAAGATCCTGCTCACAAAAGAGCCCCCCCCCCACCTGCTCTGCAGCCCCCTCCTCTGAAATCTCTCACTTAGCAGTGTCATCGTGAGGCTGGAGGAACTGGACCGGAGGCTGCTTGGCCCCGAACTTGGTGCGGACGAGCCCTCGTCGGGGTGAGCTTGGACATGAGTCTGGCTGCTCCAACGAAGACCCAAAAAATAGCAGTGCCTCGAGTAAGAAGACTCCAGCTCTCTCAGGGCCGGGCTGGCGTGGCAGCTGCGTGGCCTGCGGGGCCCGGGGCTCGCTCTGGTTTGTGGCTACACCTCCAGCCTGTGCCTCCACGGGGCGGGGGGCTCCCCACCACCCGTGACCCTGCCAAGCCCGACTGGGAAGCTTCCCACGTCGTCTCTGCTCTCAAACCACGGCCCCGAACGCGGGCCGGCGGCCACATGTAGCCGCGCGGGAGGCCGAACGCGCAGTCGTGGCTCCGGGTGGCGTGTGGTCCGCAAATGGGAGCTGCCCCGTCGCTGCCCGGGAGGGGAGGCGAGGGGAGGCGAGCAGGAAGGCGGGCGGGCCGTTTCCCAGGCTGGGGGGACAGCACCGTCTCAGAACGAGCCCTGGAACGGGAGCCGGGGGCCCGGGGTTCCGCCCCACGTGCCCCCACAGGCCTCCCCGCTCAGACTGACTGTTCACACAGCGCCTCCAGGGTCCTCCCCCACGAGGAAGTGGGAGATGAGACCCAGGCTCAAGAAACCCAGAGGACGGTCAGGCCCTGAAACAAAGACTGCATCTCGAGGCTCAGGCCACAGTGTAGACGCCTGGCATTGTTCTGAGAAATCCAGGAAGGCTTCTTGGAAGAGGCGAGGCAGGATGGGGGCCGTTCTCCCTTGAGGGAACTCTGTCCTTCGCCTTGTCTATTGGGAGGGAGTACCCGTGGCTACAACTCAATCTGATGGGCCGCTGGGACCTCACGCCTGCCACGTTAGGAACTCAGTGGAGATGTAGCAGCTCTCGCTGATGGGGCCAAGAGGGTCTGAGCCGGCCGCCGAGAATCTGCCTTCCTGCCAGCCTATGGGATGCACAGTCGGGCAGTGTCCAAACCAGCCGAGGAAGGGCAGCCTGGCCTGCCTGCTTAGACTTTGGGCTGGTCTGGCCTCGGGAAGGTGCCGCGGGGAGAACGCAGGCCTTCGCTGGCCCCTGTCCGTTTGCCCACGTACATGCCATGGGTGGCTGTGGCGTCTTCTTCCCGTGTGCCTGGTCCTTGGCAGCTCCTGCACACTTCACAGGTATCCACAAACGTGTGCATGTTTCTTTCTACTGTGCTCCCATTTTACAGGTGAGCAAACTGAGGCTCCAAGCAAGCTGCTTAGGGCTCCACAGGGTGCTATTTCCTGACTCTACAATCCCACACTTCCTCTGCCCTTTAGGACGTGGATTTGCTCAGGACTTACGTTCATCTGGTTGGTTTATTATTATTTCCTGGGCATATGTGAGATCTTTTATGTATACTTTTGGAGTCGATGATATCAGTTTACCTTTCCTGACATAGTTTTCCACACCTCCTATATCCGTAACTCTTTCATGGAATAACTATGGTGGGTGCAGCTCATTTCTTCCCCTGCCCCGGGCCATCCTGTGGGATGACTCCTGTGATTTCCGCTCTCCTGCAGACTGGACTTGGGCTGGTCTCAGGCTTTTGCAGAAGAGGCCGCTCCGAGTGTCCTCTCACACGTCTCCTGGTGCACAGACCCAGGATCTTTCCCTGGAAAACACCTGGCAGTGAACTTGCTCCTCCCAGCAATTTCCCTCCTCACAAGAGCCCCCCTCTGCAGTGGGCTCACACCCACAGCACGCAAAGACCACGAGTATGTGTTTTTGGGAGTACATAACTCAACCCGCCACTGTGACAGTGCGCTTTCCGTGGGGGGATTTTCCAAAAGTGTTTAGGGATACTCAGGTAGCAACAGACTCAGCTGGCCCGAGACGCCAGGGTCCTGGGCCCACCTGCCGGATGTGCGAGCAGATGACAAGGAAGCACGTGATTCCGACAAAGCCAGTGGAGGGGGCGCGGGCCAGCGTCTCTGGGGGACAGTGTTATTTCACCGGCAGAGTGCGGCGGCACTTATTTAATGAGTCAGAATCCCCAGCAGCTGCCGTGAGCCAGGCTCAGGGGCACACGGGGCCCCTCGCAGAGGTGCGTCCAGCCTCAAGGACGAGCCAGTGTGGGGGGGAGACAGAGGGGGTGTCCTGCAGCGTGAAGCGCAGGGATGGAGGACAGAGGCCCAGCGGGACTCAGAGGAGGCCCCGACCGTGGGGAGGTGGGGAGTGCGCCCAGCAGGAGACGACGCCTGGGCTGGGTCTGCAAAAGGGACCAGGCTGAGGCCACCGAGAGAGGACAGGGAGGGCGCTCCGGGCTGCAGGCTGTGGTCCTTTGCAGAGCCCAAGGGAGGGAGGCGGCCGTGCAAATGAAGGGTGTGCGTGTGCATGTGTGTGTACTTGTGATGAGTGATTACAGACGGATTGAGCAGCAGGGGTTGTCTCGTGAAAGACCTTCTGTGCTCAGCTTAGGAATCTTAAGAATTCTGAACAAAGTTAATAAAATTAGAATGGTTCAGTGCCCTGCTATGTGCAAACCCTTCGCCCTCGCCCTGGGCCTTGGGTTGCCCGGCGGTCAGCGGACCCCAGCTGGGCTCTTGTGGCTCAGGTGCCCTTAGTGGACAGCCTGCCGCCTCGGGGAGAAGAAAGGGCCCCGGGGCAGACGCCGCCGTGCCCCTGGGCCCAGCCGGGATGGCCGTGCTGGACTCTGACCCGGGCCCTGGGGCAGGGGACAGCCACCTCCCCGGGTGTAGGGAGAGCCTGCCGCACGGCCCTACAAAGCCAAGCACCGTCTTTCAATCCTGCCTCTCGAGAGGGGCCAGCAGTGCCTTGGGCCTCCCGCGGCCCAGGGGGACTTGCGGAGCTACGGCTTCCGATGCCACCCGCCGGGCGGAGGGGCTTTGGGAAGGATGACCCCAACTGCTGCACCCCAGAGTGGGGGGGAAAAAGCCACCCCCTTTCAGGTGTTTTCAGTCACTCTTTAGAGAAGGGGGTGGTGGGGCCAACCCGTACGCAATTTGCCTAAGAAGCTTGATATCAAGCGATTTAGGGGCAAACAAAAATCGCCACCAAGCCCCGACTTCCATGCGCTTCTCCGCGGTCTCGGAGCCTTCTCAGATCGACTGTGTTCCCAGGGAGGAGGCTGTTGGTCGGCTCGAACTGAAGGGAGGCAGTTACACACAGAACTTTGGAATTTTTGAAAATTTGAAGAGCTGGTGGTTGACCTTGCGGCCGTCCCCAGGGCTCCCTTGGCTCCCCTGGCGGCGGCAGGGCCCTTGGCCACAGCCCACTGGGGCCTGGCTTTGATCGGCTCTTTCTCTTCTGTCTCTTGCACTATGAGAGGGGTACAGCTGCTACGCTCGTGAGGGGTTCTTTTAAAAAAAAACAAATCAATTTTATTGATACATATTAATAAAGCATACAATCCATCCAAAGTGTACAATCAGGGGGGTCGGATGTGGCTCAACTGGTTGGGTGTCCGCCTCCCATATGGAGGGACCCGGGTTCGATCCCTGGGACCTCCCGGTAAAAAATAAATTAAAAAAAAAATAAATAAATAAATAAATAAAGTACCTCCAAAGTGTACAATCAGTGGTAGTTAGTGTGATCACATAGGTGTGCATTCAACACTTCAATCATTATTTGAGCATTTTCATTATTTCAATAATAATAATAATAAACAAAAAACAGGCGAATAAGAAAATTCTTTCACCTCTCCATCTCTGTTCTCGCTGGTGTACATGGCTGCCCTTTATGACTATTCTTGCACAATTATTTATTTATTCACTAAGCAGTTTTATTGAGATACACTCACATACCACACCATCTATCCAAAGTGTTTAATCAGCAGCTTTTAGGATAATCACAATGTTGTGTATTCATCACCAGAAAACATTTGAGAACAATTCCATTACTCCAAAAAAGAAGAGCTCCACAAGGGGGTTCTTTGACGGTTGTGAGAAAGCAGGAGTTCTGGACCCAAACGGCCACGGCCACAGCCAAGCGCTCCCTCTATTTGGAGGTGCTGAGGTCCTGGAGGAGAACCGCCCACCCCAGGGGGTTTCACGCTCTCCCCGCCAGCTCGGCTGCCCAGCTTTGCGCTGTGGTGCGGACAGGGCTGGGGAGACCCATCCTCTGCCTGGCGCCTCGATTTGGATCCGCGTTGGAAGGAGGTCCCAGTGTCGCGGGACTCCTGGGCTCAGAACCCGGAGGCACCTGGGGGGGGGGCGGGACCAGCCGACGTGGGTGCCCCCCGCCCCTTCACGGCTTTGGGCAAGGCGCCGCCTCTCCGGGCCTCGGCCTCATCACCCGGGAAATGGGGCCGCGGCGCCGAGCCCTCCTCCCTCACCCCCGCCCCCCTCCCTTCCTGCTCTCCATCCTGAGTGTGTCCATGGCCCCGGCTGCTGCCACCAGCCTCGCTCCATCTGCCTCCGCCGAAACCGGCCCTCCTCTGGGCGGCGGGCGCCTTCGGGCGGGGCGGGGTTAAGGACGATGCCGCTTGTTGGACGAGCGCTGCGTGTCGTCACCGGCGACAGGCGCGCCTGCACTGTCCCCTTTAACCCCAACCACAGCCTGCACGTGGCTTCCTTGGCGTCATCGTTTCACGGACGCTGCGGGCACTGGAAACCTGCGGGGGGCGGTCACGGTGTCCGGCTGGCTGTGTCCACCCCGAGTCCCTCGGTCCTGATGGAGCGGGGCTGCGGTTTTCCAGACTGGAGACCCCCGAGGCTTGGAGGACGCGTTGGAGCCAAAGCCGGACCCCTTACCGTGGGACCGAGGCTGCGACAGGCACGACTGCCACGAGCAGACCCCGTTGTCCCCCGCTGGCACACTTAACACCTGCAGCCCCCCAAATACTCACTGGACACTGGTCAGGTGAGCAGACAGGCAGGTCTGCTCCTCTTCGGACAGCTGTGCCTTTAGCATCTGGGAGACCAGCAGTGGCGGAAACTTGGTGCGCCCCAGAATCTGTGCGCTCGTGCCGTCAGGGAAACTTGTGACGTGTAGCTGAGCGCTCGGCCACCCGGATAAAAGCTTCCTTTCCAGCCTACCTGGCAGCAAGGTGTGGCCATGAGACTAAGTTCCGAGGCTGGGACAGGAGGGCGGTGACTGCAGTAGCTGGCCACAGCAAAGCGCTGCGCCACGGGTGCAGGAAACAACGGGAAGCTGTTGTCTGGGGCTCTGGAGGCCAGGGGGCCGAAAGCCAGGTGTGGACGGGGCTGGGCCCCCTGCAGAGCCTGGGGCGGTGGGTGGGGCCCTTCCTGGCCCTCCTGGCCCCGTCCAGCTTCTGGTGGCTCCAGGTGTTTCTGGGCTCTCAGCATCAGCGCCCCCACCTCTGCCTCCCTGGCCACACCCTGGGTCTGTCTCTGTGTCCCCCGATTTCCCCTTTTGAGGGCACCTGTCACATGACCTGGTCAAGTTTCATCTCGTGCTAACTAGTCATGTCCTCAAAGACCCTGTTTCCACGCAGCGTCTCATTCAAGGGGCCGGGAGTCAGCACTTGGCCTTATCTTTTTGGGGAACACACGTCACCCCCTAACAGGGCCCGAGGGGGCGAGCAGAGTGAGGGCGGAGGGGGGTCTTGATAAGGAGCAGAAGCTCCCAGAGCCTTTGGCTTCGCCCCCTACCAGATAGGGGTTCTGAGGATGGGCCGAGGCCTGGCAGGCTCAGGGGCGCAGCCAGCCTGGTCCCACACCCTCCCGGACCCCGTGGGTCCCCAGGCTTGCCCGGGCGCTGGGCGGTGGCCCCTGAGCCGAGGCGCTGGAGCACAAAGGCGTCGATGCCCTGCCTGGGCTCCGCCTGCGCCGCGACCAGCTCTAGAAGCGCCAGATTCTCTGCACAGAAGGACGGCCCGGGACCCTCTTCCTGGCCTCTGCCCTCAGGCCAGCGGAGCTGTCACCGGGCTCCCGCTGACCTCGCTGGGCTCAGGCCCTCGGACTGGGCCGTCCCTGGGATCAATAGCCGAGCCTACCCACTGGCAACGTGACACTAATGGACACAGAATTAAAACGCCGGCATGGGCTGAGGTGCAGATTAATCTGGACAGCGGGGAGGGGACCCTGGGCAGGGCCGGGCGGGGGCGGCCGGGAGCGGCCCTAATGGAGCCGTATTGACCAGGCCCAGGGAGACCGCGGCGTGGGTTGGATGTCACTCTGCAGCGCGGAAACTTGAGGTTTATGGATTTCACTGTTTTATAGGTTCAAGCTTAAAAAAAAAAAAAAGTGACCTCTCTTTCCCCCCCAGATCAATATGCTCATTTTAGCCGAGCACGATCACCAATATTCCATCAGCGCAGCCTCTGGGGAGGTGTGTAAAGCTCTGTGTTGGAAACATTCGGGTCTGATCGTAGCCGGGGCCACGGCGACAGCAAGTGGGGCTCGAGTCAGCTCCCCACGACCTAGAGGAGCGGGCCCTCCAGCCCTCCCAGTGTCTGCAGACTTCGTCCTCTTCTTCTTTGGTTTTAACAGATTTCACTTTTCTGAGTGCTTTTAGGTTTGCAGAAAAATGGCGCAGCAAGTAGAGCTCAGCTGTCTCCCCCCACGCACTGCTCTCGCTCCCCCGTCACACGCCTGGCCCTGGTGCGGCAGATTTCTCGCAGCTGGAGCCAACACTGATGTGATCGGTAGCTGAGGCCCTGGTGGCGCTGGGGCTGCGCCTGTGAGTGGCTCTACAGGCTTTGACAAATGCGTGGAGTCGTGTCTGCCTCACCGTGGCATCCCACAGAGTAACGTCAGGGCCCTGAAAGCGCCCCGGCTGCCCCGGCTGGTCCTCCTGCTCTCCCTTCTCCCTCTGAGCCTGGCAGCCACTGGTCCCTTTCCTGTCTCCATCGGTTTGCTTTTCCCGGAACGTCAGCTAGTTGGAACGCTATGGTACGTGGCTTTTTCCAAATGGCTTCCTTCACCAAGCCACGTGCGCTGAAGGCTCCCCCGTGTCTTTCGGTGATGCTTTTTATCACTGAGTAGTATTCCATTGTTTGGCTGGGCCAGGCTGGTTTATCCATTCTACTGAGAGGCATCCTGGGGGCTCCCAGTTCTTCTCAATTTTGAGTAAAGCTGCTCTAACAGCGTGTGCAGGTTTCCCTGTGGACATACGTTTTCAGCCCGTTTGGGTAAATCCTAGGGATGCAATTTCGCTGGTTGGAATGGTAAGACCGGGCTTAGCTTTGTTGGAAGCCGCCAGCCCGTCTTCCCCGGTGGCCACACCGTTTTGTGTCCCCACCGGCCATGAAGGGGGGTTGTGGTCCCCCGACGTCCTCCCCAGCGTTTGGGGTCTTGGCTGTTACAGCAGGTGTCTCATTTTTGTCTTAATGACATGGGATGCCGAGCAGCTTTTCGTGCTCTGACTTGCCATCGGCAGATCTTGTCTGGTGAGGGGTCTGTTTAGGCCTTTTGCCCATTTTCTAATTGTTGTTGACTTTCAAGCATTCTTTGTATATTGGATGTAGGTCCTTTACTGGACACATGCTTTGCCAATATTTTCCCCCGCCCATGACTTGCCTTTTTATTCTCCTATTAAGCATATTTTACGTCACTACAAAAAGGCAAATGGGCATCTGGGTCTCCGAGGACTCCAGACGGGGGGGCATCTACCATCCTTTCCAAATTCAGGTACTCTACAGTTAGCAGAGCCCCCAGCTGCCTCGGATCGCACCCCTGCCCTGCGAGGGAGGTGCAGCAAGCTGCCACCCCGTTTAAAGGCGAGGAGGCGGAGGCTCTGACATCCAGTCACGTGGCGAGGTGACGTGGCGTGTGGGTGCTGGGCTGAGACAAGACACACGCTGGCTGGCTGCTAGGGTGGCGCTTGCTCTGGTATTGGCAGGAAGACGCTGGCGGAGGAGTCTCCTCAGCACGGGGCTGTCGTCACGAGGCCGGGACATGGAGCTCCGGGTCCCATTTCCTGGTCTCAGTTCACCTGGCCCTCCTGCCCTGCGGTGCGCTGAGAGAGTCAGCGCCAGGGAAATCTGGGGCCTTGTCCACCTCGAGGTCAGCGGCCATGTCTACACACGGCCGTGCCCGGTCGCACCACGGCGGAGCGCAGGCTCAGACCCCAGGAAGGTGCTGGAAATGGGAGTGGGGTGGGTAGCAAGAAGGGGCCGCAGGGCTTACCGGGGGTGGGTACAGAGGTGGGGACAGTGGGGGTCTTAGCGGGGGTGGGTGTGGAGGTGGAAAGGAGGTGGGCGGAACTGAGCACCTACACACGGGTAGAGGGAGGAGCCAGGGAGGGAGATGGACCCTCAGCAAGGGGTGTGTGAGACGGGAGGGCTGTCCCCAGGAGGCGGGGTGCCGGGACGCAGCTCAGGGGGAGCCCCGAGGCCTGGGGCATGGGTGGGGGTGGGGCTGTCCTTCCTGCCTGGACAGCCGGGCAGCCGAGGGTCCTGTGGCCTCGAGCTCAGCCGAGAGCCTCCGCCCCCTCGGGTCCAGCTGCCACCCCTGCCTCACCCCTCTGTCCCCCCGCAGTGGGGTGGGCTCAGGTGCTCCCCTCAAAGCCGAGCCCCTCACCTGCCCTGGAGGCGTTGCCACTCGCCCCCAGCGCTGAGCCCCGCTGCCCTGGGAACTGAGCCCAATGAAAGGAGGTGGCGCGTGGAAGCCACGGCGCCCGCCCCCTCCCTGCCTCTTCCAGCCCCTTGGACGGCGGCTCCTGGGCCTCGGTCCCAGGCAGGCTCCCTGGGGGCTCAGCCACTGCAACTGCATTTTAAGGCTCCATGAATCGCTCCTCTGGTTTTTCCACGTTTCTCACGCAGCACGCATCAGGGGCTTCAGGGTGGGGTGGGGGGAGATGCCTGCATGGGAGGGGAGACTGAAAACCGTGGAGCAGGTGTCCACCGTCCAGCCCCCCCGCAACCGGGCTGCGCCCCCTTCCCAGAGAGGAGCGTCAGGCAGCCGCCGGGGGTGGGTGCCCCCTCGGCAGTGGGACTCCCAGCAGGCCCCACAGGGGCTGGGGGCCCAGGGAGAGAAGGCGCACGGTGACCCTGGCAGGGTCCCCAGCTTTGGCTACACCCCGCGGGGTCCTCCGTGGTGGGTGCTGGGCCTGGCGGGCTCCGAGGGGCAGCAGGATGCTTCCTTGCTCCTCCCCGGGCCTCGGGCTCCCCTCTGCACCCAGGGCCCTGCGAGGGCCATTTCTCCGGCCACCCTGGCTTGGGCCGTCTGGCCACCCCAGGGCCCAGCCGCCCCCACCAGCAGTTAAGTGAGCGAAAACATGTTCAACGCTGAATAATTAATTTTCATTCGGCAATAAAAACGCTGTCTATTGATTTACAACCCCTCCCGGCAATAAAGCTCTCGGATGGAAATCTGATTCTTAATTATAGTCCCGGCGGCCGGGGGGCGTGTCCAGCTGCCGGCGACCGCTCCTGTTGCTGGGCCAGCTGCTGCCTGCAGCGCCCGCTCAGCCACCCAGGGGCCCACCGGGGGCCGGCCCAGGCCACGGGGATGGAGCCTCTTGAGCCTGCCGCCGATGGCAGGGCTGGGCCGAGGGTCCGTGCGGAGACGAGGAGGATGAGGCTCAGCGGCGGAGAGGAAGGCCCAGGCTGCGTGGCCCCCGGGGAGCTGCTGCGGGTCCCCAGCCCGGCCTTGGCTCTGGGTCTGCGACAAAGGAGACCCCAGGGCTGCGGGCGCCGTGTTCGGGCCCTGCACCTGCACCTGGGGCACCTCAGCACCCCCGCCCCCCATCCTTTCCCAGCACACCTGGGCCTGGAGATGGACCCTCAGCCGCGGGGGCCCCCATCTGCAGGACGCCGGCGGGTGTCCTGGGCTCCCCGTGTCGTTCCCTCCCTCGCTTCTCCCTCCTGGACACGGCCTGGAGCTCTCCTGAAGGTGTTTGTGGAACCAAGAGGCCAGTGGACAATGCTCAGAAGAGTGAGACACAAGGAGGCTCGTCAAGCAAACGCGCCCCCCTTAGCCCGGAGAAGCTGCCAGAGTCTTCGGGAGGCTCCCTTCCTGCCGGCGGGTGCAAAGAGCTGTGGGCTGCATATGGGGTGCAGGGGGCACAGGGGCCTGGCGGTGCCTGACCTTGGCACCTGCAAATCTGTTCCGTGCCCTTCACTCTATGTGGGTTTTATTTCACAGTAAAAGACGAGGACGACGACTGCAAAGAATTCGGTGTTATAAATGCCCGTGTAAGGCCGTGTTTGTGTGTGTGTGTCTCAGGATTTCATTTTCACAGAATTTGCTGATGTCTTGAACCTGTTCTGCACAGAACTGGGCTGCTGGTTCCGACAGCTCACACGCAGCCTCGGCTCCGTCCTGTGGAGACGTCTGTCCGTCCCACGCCTCGGGGAGGAGGGCGGGACAGGCTCCACTTCGGAGCTGAGGGGCGGCGGGGGCTGCGGGAAGTGCGGACCCCTCCGCACGCAGCACACAGAGCCACGGGGTGACGCGCTGTTCTGTTGAAGGGGGCGCAAACCGGGGCAAGCGTACTTCGAGGCCCTTCCTTCCAGGCCTCGCCAGAGCCGTGGACGCAGCCAGCGGCGTCTCTGGGGAAGAGCGCAGGCTGGACAAGTGGGCGTCACATGTGCTCGAGTGCCTCGTCCCCAAACTCTTACCACATCAATTAGACCAAAAGCTTCTTCACAGCCGCAAGGCACAGGCCTGTGCTGAGAGGTGGCAGCTTTGGCTGGGTGACAGGCAGCGGATTTTAGGCTACACCTGTTCCGAGGAAGGCGCTAGATCCCGAGCACACCCTGGGGACAGCCCAGGCTGGGGTGCAGGGACACTGGAGCCCTGGCCACCCAGGCCCTCAGGGCATTCGGAGACAGTTGTGGGCTCAGTCCTGGGGGCACAGGTGCTGACGTAGGAACCAGTGCAGGCGGCAGGGGCAGTCGGTAGTGGTTCTGGAAACTCCGCCGTCTGTGTTTCTGTAGATGCCTAAACTTCCACCGTTAGCGCCGGCTTCCTTAGAGATAAGGGGTATCTTCATACCTCTTTAAAGTGCCAATGCCCTGCCCAGGGGTCCTGTGCTGGAAAGACCCCACCCAGGTGTAGGAAATCACCCTCACACCAGAGCTTCTGTACAGGGGACAGCCATTTACTACTACTTCAATCACACCGCGTGGCAACCTTTGCTCAGTGGGCTGTCACCCAGGTAGGCTGCGAGCTCCCAGAGGGCAGGGACCTCGACTTCTCCTAGCACATGGTAGGATTCCGTGGACGCTCAGCACACAGAGGTGCCAAGCGAAAGCTTATTGCATGAGTGAATGCAGGAATGAATGAATGACTTGAATGCACGAGTAAATGAATGAATGAATGACCTCCACTCTGCTGTATCACCAGGCATGGAACCCTTGGGTGCCTCCTTCCCAGCCTTCTCTTCTTCCATCTCCCCTTGCCCCTGCCCTGGTTAGACCTCAGCATCACCTGGGACCTGACTTCTCTGACCTTCTGTCCCTTCTTCTATGGGGATCAAATTGCCCACTGCCACTGGCTGATGGTGGGACCAAGTGAGAAGAGTTTGTACAGCCGGGCATGGCAGTGTCCTTCCCTGCCTGCCCCTGGCTCAGGCTGAGTGACTAATAGTTGGCAGCCACGCCCTAATTACAATGCAGAGATAACCCAGAGTGCTCTGTTTCAGGGATCAGACTTGGGCACTGAAACGGCAAGAATTTTCTAGAATTAGAGTTGTAAGATAAGGAAAATCAAGACAGGAACCTGCCTGGGGGAGGCTAGGTGTTCTGCTTTGGACAGAGGAAGTTTCCAGCACCTACTAGACCATCCCATGGAGACGTGGCATTCAAGGCTGGAAGGAAAATTGGGCTTTGGGGGGTGAACAGGGATCGGGCAGTGGAGAGGCGTGAAGCTATGAAAGCAGAGCAGACTCCCGATGGGCCCTGGGACATTGGCGAGTGGGACAGGAGGACGCTGACAAAGTACTGGAGGGTGCAGGAGCAGGTGAGCCCCGAGGCCGGGAAGAGCTCGTGACTGGGACGGCCGAAAGCCTGGCTGGAGGGGACCCAGAGGGAGTGGAGGTGAAGGGGAGGTGCAGGGCAGAGCTGGCCTTCCAGGCATTTCACTGAGGAAGGAGACGGGCAGCTGGGGGTGGGGGCGCCAGGAGACCACTGGCTACTGTTCTCAAAGATGCTTGTGTGATGGGGAACCGAAGGGCCAGGGAAGCTTCTGAGCCAGGCCCTGGGGGCAGTGGGAGAGCTGGAAATGGGGTTGGGGGAATGGGGGGGGGTGTAAGTGTAGGGGGAGAGGAAGGGATGAGGAGGGCGGGGCTTGGGGCTCAAGCAGCCCAGGCTTGAACTTTGGCTCTGTCCCATCAGTCAGCTCTCTGTGCCTCAGTTTCCTCATCTGTCAAAGGGTAAGCACTCCACCGTGAGGGTGGCCGTGGGTGTGAGCGAGCAGCGCCCGAGTCAGGAAGCCTGGCCCAGAGTGCCACGTCTGGGGGACCGTGGAAGCATGGTGGCCGGGGGTGACTGGCCCCGGAGACCCTGGTGCAGCCCCTTCTCTCCTTCCCTCCTGGAGGCCAAGGGGCGCTTGGATGAGCCCCCTGCCTCTTGGGACGCGGGGGACGGTGTGCCTCAAAGCGTTATTGCGAGGCAGGCACGGGGCAGAGCCGAGGAGGCAGGGAGGGGGTTCAGTCCCGCTGCCCCCCAGACAGCCCGTCCTGCCTCGGGCCTTGGCATCCCTGGGAGGGCTCGAGAGCTCACGCTGTCCCCTGGTGCCTCCTGGTCGTCCTCTGATCTGCTGCCCTGGCCCCTTCCTGGCTCCTGGGTGTGGCCTCGGTGTCCCCCACGACCGGGGACCTCCCCACTGGACGCCAAGGGAGCAGCCCCTCGTGCCTGCAGGACCCGGAGCTGCCTGCACACGGGGGCGGCGTCGGCCCCTCCCTCCCCTCGCGGGCTCCGGAATCAAGGCTGAAACCTGAACTGTCCACTTTCCGATTACATTTAGCAAATGACTCACATTGACCTCGGCCTGCTGCCCAGAGCGGGGGCAGGGGCTTAATGGTGGCAATGATGGGATTTCCAGCGCCTTCCGTGTGCTCAGGAGGGGGGCCGCTGGCTGCTCTGGGGCGTCAGGGCCTGGCCGTCCACTCACGAGTGGGGAAAGTCACTGGCCATCCCTGAGCTCTGGCTCAGGGAGGAGGTGGCGGGCAGGACCCCCAGCGGGGCAGAGGCCTCTCATGGCCCACCCAATGGGTGCCATGCCAGGTCCGGCGCCATGCCAGGTCCGGCGCCATGCCAGGTCCGGCGCCATGCCGGGGACACCAACTGGGGCAGCCACGCTGCAGGGCAGAAGCGACTGTCCTGACTGCGGGGTCACGAGCCCCGGCTCAGAGCTGGAGAGAGATTCCCAGACCCAAGGTCATCCTCATGAGGGACTTTGATCCAGGGGTCTTGTTCCCAAGGGGACTGAGGGTCCCAAATCGGGCAGGGACCCCAAAGAGAGCCATTCCCCGTTAGGGACCAGTCTCAGGGCGCCCCAGGCAAGCTCCACCTCCACTCACCCCAGCAGCGGGGAAGGAGCACACCCCGCATGTCAGACACGAAGAGGGTGGCTGGGGGCTGGCGGGGCAAAGGAGACCCCTTCCCAGCCTGGCGACTGTGGGGCACATTCTCTGGAAGCGGGTAAGAGTGACTGCGGAATGCTGGAGGCGTGTCCCCGTGGGCCACGGACTCCAGATGGTCCCAGCAGGCTCCTCGCTCCCTCTTTCCCTCCCTCCCTCTTTCCCTACTCCCCTCCCTCCCTCGTTCCCGCCCTCCTCTTACCTGTAGGACTCTCCCAGAACCTTCCTGGCACAGGAGTAGATTTCCAGGAGGGCAGAGGGACAGAAGGAACACCAGTTCCCTCCCTCTCCCTCCTCCTCCTTCCCCTTCTACCTCGGAGCCAGTGGCACCAAGGATGACGACCCGTGGGTCTGGGGGCGGGAGACTGTGTGGTGGGGGCTGTGGCGAGAGATGAGAGGTACAGGAGCTGGAGGACACAGGGACAGAGAGCTGGTCACCGGGGGACGGAGGCCACCCTCCATCACAGCAGAGACAGGGACTCCAGGGAAGGGGGCCCAGTGCCGGCGGTGGCCCAGGGCTCTGAACAGGTAGAGCCGCCCCCCAAGGCCTGGAGAGGCGATGAGGAGGTGGGGGCTGTCAGCTGTCACAGGCCCCCTGGCTTCCTCCTTGCAGAGGCTGTACCAGCCTCCCCACCGGGGAGAATCAGAGAATCAGGGGCTGCAGGGCTGCAGGGTTTCTGTGCCGGAGCCCACTGCACAAATGAGAAACTGAGGCCAAGGTGCAGATGGGTTTGTCCACAGTCACAGGAGACTTGTCATGTCAGGCCCGCTGAAGGCTGACAGGTGTGTCGATGGCTGCCCCACGCCACACTGCACCCCTCCCTGGATGAACTACCTCTGAGGTGGGGGCTGTGGTCCCCACTTCACAGGTGAGAGAGGGGCATCCCAAGGTCCCACAGCTGGGATGCAGGGAGCGGACATGAACCTGGGGAGGGGTTCTTCAGCTCTGCCTTCTGCCTTTCTGGTTCCAGCACTCTGGGAGCTTCCAGGCTCACCACCTTCCAAGAGAAGCTCTGGCTGGCTTGGCAAGGGGCAAGAGGGTAAGGGGACAAGGGGCAAGGGGCAAGGGGCAAGGGGTAAGGGGGTAAGGGGCAAGGCTCAAGGGCGCAAGGGGGCAAGGGGCGAGGGGACCACAGCCCCCTCAGGCAGGGCCGCCAAGACTGGGAAGAGGAACAGGGGAGGGAGGGCTCCTGCAGCCCCTTGGGGGTGGGAGGGCAGGGGGAGGAAGTGGGGGCTCCCCCAAGACCCCGCAAAAGCACAGCCACTCTGGAGCTGCCGAGGACGGAGGACGGTGCCAGCACGGGTATAAGTGCTTTCCTTCCCCCGAGGTGGGGGGAGGAGGTGGGGGCTGTGGGGCTGGGGGAGGCTGCAGAGCACTGCCTGCTCCGGGTCCCCTCCAGAGTGCCTCCCAGGACCCGGCTGCCTGGGCTGCGGACGTGAGGTGACCTCAGCCCCTCTCCTGCCCACGGTGCTGAGAAGGAGGCGGCGCCTTCTGGGGAGACGGGTGGGGGGGTGCCCTGGGCTGTGCGGTGGCATGGGTGGGGGAGGCCTTTCCAAGGAGCATGCCACTCACCCAGCCCCGTCACAGGCCAGAGCAGGCAGGGACCCGGAGCCCACCCATGCCCCTTGCTCTGGGCCGCTGCCATGTCACCCCTTCAGCAGCAGCACCGCCCCCCCGCCGACACCCCTCTTCCCAGCACTCAGCCCGCACTTCCCGCTCTGGGGGTCGGGTCTGCTCTCGCCAGGTGGGGCGAAGCTACCCCCCACTCCCTCCTTCCAGTCTCAGGAGACTTAGCCCCAGACAAACTGATTACCATAGGGCAGTTCTCGCACTCGTTTATCTTGGTACTGGTGAGGACTCGTACAAGAGTGCAAGACTGGCCCCTCACAGGCACCCCGAAACACGTGTAGGAGGGAGGGAGGGAGGCAGGCAGGCATGAACGAATGAATGAGCAAACGAATGAATGGGCAATTGAATGAACAAATGAACAAGTGAATGAATGAACAGATGAATGAATGAATAAACGAACAAGTGAATGAATGGATGGATGAGTGAGTGAAAGAGCAAACAAGTGAATGAATGGAAACTGGACAAATGAATGAACAAATGAATGGATGGATGGAAGGACGAGCGATGAGCAAAGCGATGCCGGATGGGGTCCGGGGGGCCTGTGGGGCTGCGGGCTTGTGGCTGAGGTGAGCAGGTGCGTGGGGTTCGGAAGGAGACTTGGGGAGAGCCCCTGCTTGCCCGCAGAGCCCCTGCACGTCCTGCACAAGCATGAGGTGGTCCCTGCTGGGAGATGCTCAAGGACGTCGGTGCCCGGGGGCGGGGAGCAGCTTGCCCTCCTCTCCCCCAGCCTGGGGCTCTCAGGAGCCCCTGGGCGCGCTGGGGCTTTGGAAAGGAGTTAAGTGATTTACCCGCAGCCCCCGGGGGCCGCTCCCGGCCGGATGAGGCCCCGATGATCACTGGCTCCGAGTCCTGTTTTCAGGCCCTGGCTGATGGTCCCGTCTCCACGGACCGGGACGGTAATGAAATAATGTTGCTGTGACATGCCTCTTGTCGCCTGAGAGTGTCTAAGTGCTTTATAAACAATTAATCGGGGCTCAGCCACTCCAGCGGCTGAGCACAATGGCTCGGAGGCTCGGAGAGAGACGGCCCGAGGGGGGTGGGAGGCCCCGGAGACCGTGTGGGCGCCCGCGGCTGCAGCGCCAGCCCGGGGCCCACGCCAGCTGGCCCTTCTGGAGGACAGGAGCCTGGGGTCTCAGGACAAAGGACGTGGAAGGCATAGAAATGGGAAATAATGACGCAGAGAAGCTGAAGATCACAGAATCACGACATGTGGGAGCTAAGGGGTCTGAGTTTTACTGCAAAATCTTGGGCTTGTCAGGGGCTCGGCGTTGGCCCGAGCTTCTAACCCAGCACCGCTGCCCCCTGTCTTAGCCACCATGGGCTGGTTGCTTCTCGCCCGAGCCTGCTTCCCAGTCTCAAGCATGAGAAGACTGCGGGGAGAGTGAATATATGAATTCAGGTGGTGCACCAAGTACAGGCACACCAAGATGGCATACAGTAGGTGCTCAATAAGGAGGAATTGCTATAGAACCTTAATGTGGAAGAATCTGGAATCACAGACAAATGCACTCTATGCCCCTCCTGGTTTCGCCCATCACCTGTCTCTGAGCTTGTCGAGAAAGGAGTTCTATCGTTCACTGCTTTTCCCCACAGTGGGTGCACACAGCCGGTGTCTAATTTATGTCTAGCCCCTGCTCCAAATGGAGCAGTGGCCTTGGAGAGCGAAGCCAGCCCCCTCCTGCTCAGAGGGGAAGGCAAGGAGAAGTGGGGAATCGCCTTCGATGAGGAGTGTGATTTGAGGGGAGGACTGCAGAGCAGAGGTGCCCCCGCCAGGCCCCGCGCCAGCTCCCCGGGCCTCGCCTGGACGTGGGGGTGACAACGGTCGTGATGGTGAGAATGTCTGAGAAAGTCAGCTCCTTCCTCCTCTAGCAGAAATGTGCTCAGCGCCTCCTTTGGGTCAGAACCAGCGCTGGACGCTGGAGATGGAGGGGTAAGGGAGCGGTCCCCGCCCTCAGGCCCTCACAGTCTGATGGTGGAGACAGGCATGGAAGCAGGTGCAGGGGCTGTGAGCCCAGGGGAGACCGGGCAGGGCGAGGGACGGCCCCACGCAGAAGAAGCCTTCCTGCCGGTTGGTCCAGCTCGCTCTGCCTCGGGCACGGTGGGCCGGATGGGCCCGGAAGCCGCCTGCGGCCTTTCTGCCCGGAGTTCTGGCTCGTCCACAAGGCCCAGCTGTGCGCCTCTTGCCCGACGCCTGAGTTTCCTCACCGGTAAATGGGATAATAGCATTTATGTATGCTGCCGCCTCAGAGCACTGCTGAAAGAACTTTTATTAAATGTTATGTGCATGCCAAAGACGCTTTGCAAGAATCGTGAGTCTATGATTAATGAAACAGAAAACAGCAAGTGTTGGCGAGGATATGGAGAAATAGGAACCCTTGCACGTTATTGGCGGGATGTAAGATGGCGTGGAAAGCAGTCTGGCGGGTCCTCAGAAAGTTAAACATAGAATTACCATCGGATACGGCAATTCCACTCCTAGGTATCTATGCAAAGAAGCCAAAACAGGGACTGAAACATACTCGTCCGCCAGTGTTCCCAGCAGTGTTACCCACAGTTGCCAAAAGGTGGGAGCAGCCCAAGGTCCGTCGACAGATGAGCAGGTACTGTGGCCTGCCCACTCAGTGGACCATTGTTCGGCTGTAAGAAGAAACGAAGTTCTGAGACCTGCTGCAGTGTGGAAGCACCTTAAAGCACGACGGTGAGTGAAATAAGCCAGGCGCTGAAGGGCAAAGCCTGCTCTGCCCGCCGCGGGATGCGTGCCCTGCGTGGGCCATTTCAGCCTCTGCACCCTCACGTGGGGATGACAAACGCTAGCGCTGCGGTGACACTGAGCGCTCGATGGGGAGCCAGGCGCGCCGTGGCCTCGCACCCTCCTGGCCCCCTAGGGCTGCCGTCGCCATGGCTGTGGGTGCAGCAAACATCCTGTGCGGAGTTGAAGCCTGTCCCCCAGAAAGGCACGCTCACCCCTGACCCCCAGGACCTGTAGGGGACCTCATCTGGAGAGAGGGTCTTTGTAGAACAGAGCACAGGTGACGTCACACCTGAGCCCAATGCCTGGTGTCTGCATACGGAGAGACAGAGAGGAAGGCCACGTGGCCACGGAGGCAGAGACCAGAGCGAGCGGCCGCGAGCCAAGGGTCTCTGGAAACCAGAAGGGGGAAGGGAGAAAGGAGCCTCCCCCCGAGCCCTGCCCTCACCTGGATTTGGGAATCCCGGGCTCCTGAACGAGGAGAGAGTGGATTTCTGTCGTTTGAAGGCACCCAGCGTGTGGTACTTATTACAGCGGCTCTTAGGGAACTAAGACGCGTCCCCACTTCCCCTCAATAAATCCCAGGAAAGGGGCGTTATTTGGCAGCAGAGAGGCTCGCTCATTGGGAAGTGCCATCGCTCTGGGCCCACCGGGAGAGCTTCACTGGGGGTCCAGAAAGGCAGCAGGTGGGGGCTCCCCAGAGCCCCGGTACCTTCGCCCTCAGCCCTCACCTGGCTCAGCGTGGAGGGGAGCTGGGGCGGGCTGCGGCACAGGGGCTCCCTGAGGAAGAGCTTGTCTCCTGCGTTCTTTTCACTTGTACCTGAAGTTAGTGACTCAGAAACGAAGGGGCGCCTCCGACAGGTCACAGGTGTGGACAGGTAGTGGGGCTGCGAGAGAAGAGGCAGCGGCACTGAGCGGCGAAGGCCTGGCCCAGTGCCCAAGGGGAGCACGCAGCCCCCCAGCTCTGGGCCGGGAAGGCTTCTCGGGACTGCATTCCGAACGACACCACAACCTACAGCTGTCCAGCCCTGCTTGTTCCCCTGCAGGGATGGGAGTGCCTCCCTCCCAAGGCAGGGCGATGGCCAGGACTTTGGGGTAAAGAAGGGGTGCTATCAGTGGGGGGGGGCCTCCCCAGCTCCCCCAGCGGCTCAGGCCTGCCCTGGGGGCCCTGCGGCTAGCTGACTCCAGCCATCCTGGAGGAAAGCAGGCTTCCTCGGGAGGACATTTCAGGGGACTGGGGGTTCTCGATCCCAGGCAGAGTCGGGTTGCAGCTAAGTGTCCTGGGGGCACCCCCTCCTCAACCCACCCCCACAATTCTGCATCGTGGCTTCATCCAGTTTTCCAGGCTCCCCCCCACCCTTTTTAGGAGGTACCAGGGATCAACCCATGACCTCGAACAGGGGAAGCAGGTGCTCAACCCCTGAGCTACATCAGTTCCCCTCCCCTATTCTTTTGTTTCAAGATTTATTTCTCCTCCCCACTGGTTTTGCACTCACTGTCTGCTCTCTGTTCTTCTGTGTCTGCTTGTCGTCTCTTTAGGCGGCACCGGGAACCGATCCTGGGACCTTCCAGAGTGGAGAGAGGCGCTCAGTCTCTTGCGCCCCTCAGCTCTCTGGTCAGCCACGTCTCTTATTGTCTCTCTTCTGTGTCTCTTTCTGTTGTGTCATCTTGCTGTGCCAGCTCTCCCTGCAGGGCAGCTTGCTTCTCACCAGGAGGCCCCAGGAAACGAACCCTGGACCTCTCATATGGTAGATGGGAGCCCGATCACTTGAGCCACAACTGCTTCCTCTCTCCCCTATTTTTAATAATCATTAAAATAGCCAGATTCCCAAAGGCCGTCACAGAAAACCCACCTCATTCTCAACAGAGCCAGACGTGGTGTGTCTCAGCAACGTGGCACCCCCGACAAGCGACTCGGGGACCTGCACCCCAATTCAGTGCCACTGTGAGTCATTTTCCAGCCGAGGAGTCCCCCAGTCCAGAAAGTGCAGGTGGGATGGGAGTTTGGGCTCCCCCATCAGCTCTTGTCCCAGCCAGCCAAAGGGAGGAGGCAGTCACACGTGAAGGTGCGAGGTGACCAGGTACGTGGGGTTGCTGGAAGGTGGTGGGGCCGAGCCCAAGAGCCGGGCTGGCGTGGGAGGCCACACAGGGTGCCGGTGCCGTCAGAGCCACCTGAGCCCGGTGGCCAAGGCAAGAAGCCAGGAAGGAGGGCAGAGCCCTGAGCTGTGCAGGAGCCAAGCCCGGCTGTGGGGTCAGGCCCCTGGGAGCATAGACGGGGTCCCGGACAGAGCTCAGGTAGAGACGAGAGGCAGGTGGCCTCAGCTCCAGGGCCAGGTCTTGCATCTCTGGCCACTAAACACCACCTGCGTGGTCCTGGCTCGTTGGTGCAGTGGCCCCAGCGTGGTCCTGGCTTCTTGGAGCAGTGGCCCCAGCGTGGTCCTGGCTCGCTGGAGCAGTGGCCCCAGCGTGGTCCTGGCTCGCTGGCGCAGTGGCCCCAGCGTGGTC
>JAKSZT010052319.1:25939064-26015037 GCA_026826555.1 Tolypeutes matacus | reverse complement strand
GCCCCAGCGTGGTCCTGGCTCGCTGGCGCAGTGGCCCCAGCGTGGTCCTGGCTTCTTGGAGCAGTGGCCCCAGCGTGGTCCTGGCTCGCCGACGCAGTGGCCCCAGCGTGGTCCTGGCTCGCCGGCGCAGTGGCCCCAGCGTGGTCCTGGCTTGTTGGCGCAGTGGCCCCAGCGTGGTCCTGGCTCGCCGGCGCAGTGGCCCCAGCGTGGTCCTGGCTTCCTGGCGCAGTGGCCCCAGCGTGGTCCTGGCTTCCTGGCGCAGTGGCCCCAGGCCGCTTGCAGTGGTAAACCTGCCCCTCCCCTGCCAGGCAGGCGACGCTCTGTGGTGGGGAAGAAAGAAACAAGCAGCGTCGATGAGGAAAAGGGCCCTTGTAGAGTCCAGACCCTGAGCTTAGGAAGCCTCTTTGTCAGTGTCATTGACTGGTTGATTGACTCAATCAACCAATCGATCAATCATTCACACAATCAATGCTTATCGATGCTTCCCATACTCCCAACACTGTCAAAGCTGTCACAGGACATGGCAGGATCAGGACAGAGGCCCTGCTCGCAGGAGACCGGCCAACTTGGGACAGACAGACAGAAAACACATAAACAGATGCTTGTGATGCCCATTGCAAGGGCCGTTGGGGGGAGTGGAGGTGGGGGTAGAGCGACGGGGAGAGCTGTGGTTTAGCTCAGGTTGTTAGGAGCGCCTTTCAGCTGAGGCCTGAGTGACTTGGGGTGAGCCAGCGGGCATCTGGGGGAACAGCATCCAGGCAGAGGGAATGGCCAGTGCAAAGGCTCAAAGGCGGAGGAGCCGGGTGTGTAGAGTGAGGAGAGGGCGAGGGAGGAGCCGGAGCGGCCTGGGGCTTCCAAGGGGCTTTGGGTTCTCCCTGAGCCAGAAAGGAGCCATGGGGAGCACGAGCAGAGGCACCCACAGCCAGGCCCTTCTAAAGCCAGCGCTGAGAGTGTCCCGTGAGCGTCCACAGAGTGGGCCTGGCAAGTTGTCATTTCTTTGATTCACTCCCCAGGAGCTGTTTGAATGCTTAGGAATGTTTTTGTGCTAGGTCGGTGAGAGCCCCTGACGGGCATTTGAAGTTCTTGAAGAAAAACATTAAAAAAGTTACTTTCATAATGCACTTTAAAAGCTGAATAAGGCGAATTAATTACGGGGGTTATAATGAGTCCATTTTGAGTGACTCAGAAACCGAGGCCAAATCAAATGAACTCTTCTTATGCGACAATGGCTGACATTGCAAATAACACAATGACATCTGTCATTTGAACTCAAAGGCTTAAGGGAACTTGGCTTTTGGAATGTGTCGCTTCTATGTTAACTTTGATAAATTTCCTATTCATTTAGAACCCAAGGAGATTGGAAGCTCCTCTTCCTGCCCCTACTTCTGCCGCTGCTGGCGGTAAAGGGCTCCCACAGACACACCGGGCGCCGAGTCCAGGCCCAGGCAGTGGCGTGGGCTGAGGTCCCTCTGCCGATTGGAGAGAAAAACAGGTGCAAGGGCCCTTGAGTGACCGGACCAGGGGTGGGGGAGGGGAGTGGGCATCTGTCCTCCGTTCCAAGGGAAATGGAAGCCACTTGGGGTCTTTGGGGGGGATTGAATTGCATCCCCTACAAAGGCATGTTGGGGTCCTGACCCCGGTCCGGTGGGCGTGGCCCAAGTGTAAACAGGACCTTCGAAGGAGCTGCTGTTAACTAAGGTGCAGGCTCACCTGGGCATGGTGTCTTCAAAGAGCCCATTTCGGTGAGGCCGAACCACACGGGGTGGGTCTAAGCCACCTGCCTGGAGCCCTGCTGAGCAGAGCCAGAAGAGGCCAGAGTCAGAGGAAACGGGAGGGCCAGGCGCAAGGAGCGAGACAGGCTGCGTGGCAGGGGCAGACGCAGGCCCGGGGCCCCCAGGACGGGCGAGCCTGCCCCAGAGCGCAGTCCGAGGGAGCACGGCCTGCCGAGCCCGCGACGTGGGCTTCCTGCCTCGGAACTGCGCGTGGCACTTGCCGTGGCAGCCCTGGCAGAGGGGTTTAAAGGGGGGACGCGGTCACCCTACTTTTGCCAAAGCCCACCCGTGCGGGGGCGTCTCGGTGTTTACTAAGTGCCCACGGTGAGATCCGCTCGGCCTCCTGACCCGCGCCCGGCTCCCGTCTGCACTGCTTGGAGGACGCCCCCGGAGGCCCAGCCCCGGGCGCCGAGCAAGCCCTTCTGAAGGTTGGTCTAACTTAAAACTGTCACACCCTTTGCTCCCAGCAAGGACACACTAGCCCTTAAACTCCAGGGAAGTATGTCCTGGCCCTCCTGGTCACCGCTGGCCCCCACGTGGGTGGCAGATGGACAGTCGCTGCCTGCCCGCTCTCCCTTCTGGCCTGCAGGGGAAGGCGTGAGGCCCAGTCCAGGACACGGCCAGGCCTTGAGTTGGGATGCCCTTGGCGGGCAATGGGGTCAGGAGAGATGGCCCCTCCCTGCCGATGTCCACCTGCAGGTCCCGTGGCCTACAGAGCGCTGCCCCCTCCTCAGCTTCGCTGTGATCGGTTCCTTGGCATCCCCTCTCTTCTCTGGTCAGGGAACCCCACACGGACGGGGCCGCCTTGCCCGACCCCGGCAGGTGCTCACAGCTGTCGGATGAAGGAATGAACGAATGAGCAAATAAATGAACATGGGCAGAGCAAGGCCCACCCTGCAAGGCTGCCAAGCTGGCACCTGAAGGCATGTGCCCGCCCCGCCCAGAGCTGGGCCACAGCTGAGGGGCTCACCTTCCTTCCCTTGCCCTGGGCCACAGAGAAACAGGACAGGTGTGTTCTGCCCAGGTGGCCAAAAGGCTGCCTGGAGAGGCCAACACAGCTGCCCCCGGCCCCTGGGGCCAGTCTGCGTGCACCTGCCTCTGGAGATTCAGGTGCTCTCCTGAGCACCTCTTTGGCGAACAGTGGGAATAACAGCGTCTGGGGACCATCACTCACTGGGGACCTGCCCCCAATGCCTAATGACCCCCCATCCCAGCAATAGCAGTTTGTACCCCGCCTGTGCCAGCTGGGAGGGGCAGCAGGAAGGGGTCTCCGAAGGGCCTCTGGTCAGCCGCCACCGGCCAAGCCTGCGTGTCCTATCGGAACAGAGCAGGGCTCTGGGGACAACCAGCCCTGACCCGAGGCTGCCGGGCAGCCTGGGGCTTCCCCTCCCTCACCTGTAAGAAGAGAGCGGGCGGCAGCGGGTCAAACGAGACGCTCGGTGCCGTGCTCTGTCCAGTGTGGGACACAGACAGCCGTGGTGACGGGTCTTTCCATTCCCACACGGACAAACAGACCCCGTCTGCTCCCTTCCCGGACGCTCAGCAGACTGGGTCTCTATCAGAGAGTCTTTGTATTATAGTAAGGATGGGGCTATCACCTCACCTGGGCCATGGAGGCTGCGCTGTGGCGATACAGGGCCAGGAGACGGCAGCACTCGCACCTGGTACTCGGGACCTCCTGAGGGCCTGTGGCCAATTTGGGGCCCCGTATTGAGGATGGGAATTGATGGCCGGCCCAGAGAGACAGCAAGTAGCTGCAGTCAAGACCAGGGCTTCCCACCGTCCCCCTGGGACGCCTGGAGCCAGACAACCCTTTGTGGGGCCGCCCCGTGCACTGCGGGGTGTTTGGCAGCAGCCTGGGCACCCCCAGCTGGATGCCAATAGCAACCCCCACACCTGTGACAACCTAACACGCCTGCAGGTTTTGCCCAAGGTCCCCTGATTACGACTCACTGATCTAAGGAACTGAGCGTGTTTGGTCCATAAAAGAAGATTCTGGAACGTGGACTCACTCCAGTGCCCGGCTGCTGCAGGGAGAGGGAGAAGGATCAGCCCACTTGGGACAGAAGACAGAGCTGGGGACGACGGGGGAGGCAGAGCTGCACACACACAAAGGCTGTTTTAAAAGCAGGTTGGGTGGTCCGAGACGGTGGCTCCTCAGGCAGCAGGGACCCCCTCGGCAGGGACTCCACCTGCCCGCAGTGTCCCTCTGCCGCTCTGTCGAGCCTGCGCGGCCGCGGTGGCCCAGGGGGAGCTGGCAGAGCCGACGGCCTGGCCTTGGATGCGGCAGGAGTGCGGATCGATGGCCTCTCCTCGAGGCGCATCTTCTCCCGGCCGCGCTGAGTGCGGGCCCACTTCCCAGGCCAGCTGCACGCCCGAGTGCTCCCAGGCAGCCCGTGGGGACGGGGCTGTCTCGAGGACGGGGTCACCTCTCCAAAGTGCTCAGAAGTGCTCGATCGCTCCCCGGGGCCTCCAGCTTCCCCTGCTAAGTGTCGCGTGGCCGGCCCCAATCCCGGCGGGGACCGGGGACGGGCCAGCAACAAGTTCTCCAGATGCTCCCGGCTGAATGCCGACACCCGAGGCTTCTGGGCACAGAAGTGCCGGAATCTCACCCAAGAGGTGGTGGGGGGGTGTCTCCAGGGCTCAGCCCCACCCAGGGCAGCTGTGGCTTCCCCTGTCCCGGCTCTTCTAGAAACTTCTCCCACTCCCAGAGTGAAAAAAAGAAAGGAAGGCAATAAATAAATAAATAAATAATCAAACCGCACACAGGTGTATCAAGCTGAAAGTTCCCTGTGCCCCTGACCCCAGGGAGGTGGGCCCTGCTGCAGCCCCCTCCCATCGCTGTAGACAGAGGTAATATTAACAAGCACTCCTGGAGATCCAGCAATTAGAGGTCTCACTTAACGACAGGCAGCGTGCGTCTCCCCACCTCCGCGGACGGCGTGGCGATAGGAAGGTGGGCTGGGTCAGGGACCCTGCCCCCTAAGCACTGAAACAGCCCTCTCTGGAGGCGATTTCATTGTCTTCAGGTTCTCAGCATTTCAAGACGTGCTGCAGTGAGCACGCTCCGGCCACGTGCCCTGCATGGCCATGGCTGCTGTCGTCTCCGGGGGCAGCTCCAGCTTGAGCTGGCGTGAAGCCCACCCTCAGGGTGCTGGGCAGGGGTTCGGAAGGGAGAGATGGAGGGGAAGATGCCCGAGTGGAGGGTTGCTCCTGGGGGGTGAGGAATGTGTGCACAGCTCTCCCCAGCCGCGCCAGCTGGCCGTGTAAATGTGATGCCAGGAAGCCTGGGTGGCCCAGTGGGCACCCACGGCCCGGCGGGCACCCACGACTCAGCAGGCACCCACGACTCAGCAGGCACCCACGGCCCGGCGGGCACCCACGGCCCGGCGGGCACCCACGGCCCGGCGGGCACCCACGGCCCAGCGGGGACCCACGGCCCGGCGGGCACCCACGGCCCGGCGGGCACTCATCTGCACAGACTGGCCTGGAGGGAAGCTGATCGGAGGAGCTGGGCCTGCAGAGCTGCCTCCGCCAGGGCCCCTGCTGAGGCAGAGGGTTGCAGGCATCCAGCTCAGCACTCCCAGAAGACGGGTGGGGTTCTGGACTGAGATGGGAGTGAGAAGCGCGCTGCAGGCACCAGATGTGGCCCATTTAACAGGGTCGGGAGGGAGGCCGCAGCGGGACCCCGGGCAGGCGGCAGCTGGCTTCGCGCGGCAGGGCAGGCTCCTGCCCAGAGGTCCCCTCTGCACCTGCCCGGCCTGGGACCTGGCACAGACTGCCCTCGAGTAAGGGGTGGGCTGAGAGCTCCTACCCCTGGTTGGGGGACCCTCCTTTCCCACCATGCCTGCTCAGAGGACCATGTGGCAGGGTCCCAGGAGGCTCCGGCCTGGGCTGCTACCAGGAGGCCTCAAAGAGCCCGAGGATCAGAGAGCAGCAGGACCCGGCAGCGGTCTCCTTGCTAGTTCAAGACCACGGGGAAGCTCTGCTCGCACGCGGGGAGGCCGGGCATAGAGCAGGGGCTGGAGAGAGGGGACCCCTCTGCCTCGGACGGGCGCAGCCGCCTTCTCTGGGCTTCTAATGGCAGGGCGTGCGGCCTCCGGTGGTCTTTGTCACACCCTGACAGCTGGCCATCCCCCCTCTGAGGACCCGAGTAGACGATGCCCCCGCGGCTCCTGTCAGCCGAGCCGGCCCTCCAAGGCGAGGGGCACGTTGAGCACAAAGGGGAGGGCGAGGGCTGGGCAGCCGGAAGCGAGGCTCCTCCAGCCGGCCGGGCCCACAGGGTGGGCTGCGGTGCTGGGGCATCCAGAGCGGGCTCTGCTGGGGGTGTGCAAATGGGCATGCAGGTGGGGCCACGGAGGCGAGCTCGGGCGCCGTGGCCTGGCCTCCACCCCGGAGGGCAGGGCCAGGCGTGGCTCTGGGGCTGCTTGTCCCCCAGCCTGCTCATTCCAGGGCCCAGGCTGAAGGAGCAGGTCGTTTTGGGGATACGCTGTGCCTGAGTTAGAGGGAAGAACAAGAGACAGACTCCAACCTGAAATTGCGTTTTTAATTGATTTTAAATTTGCATGTGGTCAAAACCCCCCGGCCTGCAGTTTCACGAGTTTCGCCGAATGCAGAGTCGTGTAACCGTCAGCACGCTCAAGCTGCAGAGCTCCTTCACCGCCCCCCTCGCCTCCCCACTTCCCTCTGCAGGCCAAACCGCCCCTGACCCTTAACCCCTGGCCTTCACTCCTGGTCCCCGTCCCTACAGCTGCCCCTTTCCCAGCACCTCACAGAAGTAGAATCCCGCAGTGTGTGATTTGGGGTCTGGGTTTCTCCACCCGGCACTGTCCCTTTGTGCAGCTTCCATGCTCTGTGAGTGGTGCCTCTCGGCACCACTGAGCAGCCTTTCGTCCTGCGGATGTATCAGTTTGTTAATCCAGTCTCCCACCGGGGGACAATTTTGTTGTTTCCAGTTTTGATCAGTTGTGAATAAACAGTCATGCACAGGCTGTTTTGGGAACGCAGGTTTTCATGTCACCCGGGCAAACATCTAGGACAGTAACTGTGGGGTCCTGGGTTAAGTGTATGTTTAACCTGATAAGAAACCGCCAAACCCTTGTCCTTACCCTCCCACCGGCTATGCGTGAGAGTTCCAGTTGCTTTGCATCTCTGTTAGCACTTGGCCTTGTCAGTATTTTCTTAATTTTAGCCATTCTAGTCAGTGTGTAGTGGTATCTCATTATGGCTTTAATTTGCATTTTCCTAATGAATAATGTTGACCATCTTGTCGTGTGCTTATTTGCCCTCTGTGTTGGTTGGAGACTTTTGTGGACCCCAGAAAATTATGTTCTTAAATGGGTCCATTCCTGTGATTGACTGGCTGGCTTCAGTGTGGCACGGCCCGGGGTGGGTCTTGGTCCCCTTGCTGGAGCCCTTGATAAATGAATGACTGAAAGGAGAGACACCCAGAGGGAAAGTTGCAGAGAGAGAAGGGGCAGCCTGGAGACCAGAGAATGGAATCAACAGAGCAAGAGGCACGGAAAGAGGCCCCTGAGAGGCCCACGGAGCAGCTGGATGCTGAGGAGGAGGGGGAGAAGAGCCCTGCCTTGTGCCGATGGCCCCCAGCTGAGCTTGGGTAGAAAGCATCTCGGATGACGCCTTGATTTGGATGCTTCCACAGCCTCAGAACTAAGCTGCTGACCTAATAACTTCCCACTATAAAAGCCAACCCACTTCGGCAGCCTTTTCAAGCTAAACCATCATCCGTGTATCTTGACTGGCGAGTATCTATTCAAATATTTCACCCGTTTACTTATTGGGTTGTTCATTTTCTTCTCATTGACCTCGAGAGCCCGGATCTATTCTCGATACAGGTCCTTTACGAGCTATGTCTTTGCATCAGTTTCTCCCAGCCTGTGGCTTGTCCTTTCACTCTCCCAACAATGGCTTTTGCAAAGTAAACACTTTTAATTTTGATGAAGTCCAGTTTATCATTTTTTCTGTTATAGACCATGCTTTTATTGCTGTGGCTAACAAATCTTTACTTGACCCAGAGTCACGAAAAGTTTCTTCTAAAAGTCTTAGAGTGTCCACAGGTGATGGGAAGGTCTATAGTCCATTTTGAGTTAATTCTTGTATAAGGTGTGAGGTATGGGTGGAGGTTTGTCGTTTCCCATCACCCCGTGTTGACAAGGCTATCCTTTCATCCTTTCTCATCCAGTCACCTTTGCATCTTGGCAAAAAACCAACTGGCCATATGTGGGGGCCTCTCTGTGGAACTTCTGTTCTGTTCCACTTATCTGCGTGTCTCTCCTTGACTGCTGTGGTGTCATGGGAAGCCTTGAGTCAGGCAGTATGAGAACTCCAGCTTTGTTCTTTTCTTTTTTTTTTTTTTAACTCTTAACTTGGAGATAAGTTTAAATTTGCCAGACTTGTGAGCACAGCACGGAAAGTTCCCCAATCCCCTTCAGCCAGCTTCCCCTAACGCTGACATCACACATGACCGCAGGACGGAGAGACGTTGATAAATGACGCGTTCCATTCAGAGTTCACCAGTTTTTTCCAGGAAAGTATTTTTTTCTTCTCCCAGATCTAATCCCTAATTCCACGGGGCAGTTATTTTCATGTCTCCTTAGTCCCCTCCGATCTGTGACAGTGCTTGAGTCTTTTCCTTGTTTTTCCTGCCCTGGAGACTTGGAAGGGTGTGGGTCAGCCGTTTTGTCGGCTGTTTCTCAACTTGGTTTGTCTGGCGCTTTCTCGTGCCTCCCCACAGGTTCTGCATTCCTGAGACGGAAGCCCCAGAGGTCAAGGGCCGCCGGCTGTAGCGCGCTACCCTGCCTTTGACTTTGATCATTTGCCTGCTGTGGCGCCTGCCGGGTTTCTCCCTTGTAAAGTTACTATTTTTCTTCTGTAGTGAATAAATAGGAAGAAATCCTTTGAGGCTCTGCAAATATCCTGCCTTTCCTGAAACTTTTGCTTCCTAAGTTCAGCATTTGTCACTGGATCTTACCTGTAGCAAGTATCACTGTGGTGTCCTAAGGATGAGTTTCCATCTTCCTCGTTCCTTCTATTTTTTTTTTAATTTAGATTTCTCCTATAAAAAGTAATTGTCTTTTCTCCCCTATGATCTAGTCATTCATCCATTCATGCACGCGTGCATCCATTCGGTTCTGTGCTGGTGTCAGTACAGACTCGTGGCCATTTGTTTTATCCTTTGGGTCACACTCCAGTCTATGGTTATGCATTCTCTTGCTCACACTATTTCACCTTTGGCCATTGGATACTATCCCAGGTGAGCTCCCGTGTCCTTGCAATATGCACTATCTTTTTTTTTTTTTTTAAGCATTGGCTTGATTTCTACCTCTACAAGATGTTCCAGGCTCATCTGGGTTTTTCTGTTTGTTTGCTTTTTGGTTTTTTTCCTCCCTTAAACCTGTTTGTATGCTTACTTGTCATGGACACATATTCTTTGCTGAATTGTCTGGATCTGTTGCCCTTTATTATTATCTTGTTGCTAACTTTTGAGATATATTCTAAATATAGTGTTTTATCAGAAATGTGATTGGAAAATATTTTCTCCTGGTCTGTTGCTTATCTTTTCATTTTTTAAACAGGAATTTTTACAAACCAAACGTTCTAAGTTTTGATAAATGTTAATTCATCACTTTTTTTTAAAAAAAGGACCTTATCAATGGCGTCTTAACCTGAGAATTCTCTGCCTAACTCAAGGTTACGCAGATTTTCTCCCATGCTTTATTGTAGAGGTTTTACAGTTTTATTCAATTTACAAATGTTCCCTTTTGAGTTGATTTGGTTATAAGGTGAAGAATCAGTCGAGGTTATTTCATTTATCTATCAATCATCTTCCTTTCTCTGTCTCTTTTTTTCTTTCTCAAATATGGATACACTATTTTTTCAGCACTATTTGTTGAAAGAACTGTCCTTTCTCTATTGAATTGCCTTTCCACCTTTCTAAAACTCACCTGGCTCTCCTGGGTCTTTTCTGGGCTCTGTCTCCTGTTCCAGGGATCTGAGGCTCCACACACCTGTCCTTTCACTATTAAACACTCTCTTCATCAGTGCTGCCTGCAGGAAGTCTTGAAATCAGGGAGAGCGTTTCCTCCAACTTTGCTATACTTTTCCAAACTCGTGGTGGCTGTATCGATCCCTTCACCTTTTCGTGTAAATTGTAGAGTCATCATGTCACTATCTAAAAAAAAAAAAAAATCAAAAAGGCCTGCTGGGACTTTGATGAGAATTACATTAAATCTCCAGATGAAATTTTAGCAATCTCTAGCCTTCTAACTCGTAAATATCTCCAATGATTTCGGTCTTGTTTGATTATTTTTTCATCAGTGTTTTCAGTTTTCAGACTACAGATCTTGCAGGTATATTTTTATAGTTGTATCTAAATATTTCTCCTTTGGGTGCTGGTTGTGTGTGTGTTGTAATTTCAAATTCTAATTCTTCTTGCTAGCATATGTAAGCAGTTCATTTTCGTATTGATTATACATCCTGGGGTCTTGCTAAGTTAATTGATTAGCTCTATGAGCTTTTTTGTAAGTTCTTTGGACTTTTCTGCATAGATGATCATGTTGTCTGTGAATGGAGACAGTTTTATTTCTTCTTTTCTCATCTGTGTGCGTTTTATTTCATCTTCTTGTCTTATTGCACTAACTAGGATGTCCACTGCAGCGTTGAATAGGAGAGGTGAGGGAGCACATCCTTGCCTTGTTTCCATCTTAGGGAAAAACATCCAGTCTTTCACCATTGAGTGCGACATTTCAACGTTCTTTTTCAAGACAAGGACTTTCCCCACCATTTCTAGTTTGCTAATATATACCATTTTTAGGCTGGCCAGATGTTGAATTTTGTCAAATGCTTTTGCTTTATTTATTGAAATGGTCGTGTGGTTTTTTCTTTAGTCTGTTAATACAATGGCCTATGTTGATTGATTTTTAAACCAACCTTGTAATTCTGGGATAAGACTTACAAGATTTGCTCAGATGATTTTTTTTTTTTTTATATAGCTGGATTCAAATTGCTAATAATTTAGTGGAGCTTTTCACACCTACATTCATGTTATTTTCATGAGGAATATTGAGTCTGTAGTTTTCTTTTCTGGTTTGCCTTTCTGTGGTTTGCTATTAGGGTATTGCTGACTTCATTAAAATGAGTTGGGAAATATTTCTTCCTACTCTATTTTCTAGGAATGATGGCGTTGAATTGGCATTATTTCTTCCGTCAGTGTTTGGTAGAATTCCCCATCTGTGGTGGGAATTTTATTTTTCATAAGATTTTTAACAACAAATTATTTTTCATTAATAGACATAGTTCTCTCCAGATTATCTATTTCTTCTAGAGCAAGGTCTGACAGTTTGTGTCCTTCAAGAAATCCCTCCATTTCATGTAAGTTGTGGAATTTATGGTCAGAGAGTAGGTGGTAGTAGTCTCCTATTACCCTTTCTGTGTCTGTGGGGTCTATAGATTTAACCACTCTTTTGCTGATATTGGGAATTTTGACTTCTCTTTTCATTTTTGGCCGTTTGTGGTAGAGGCTAATTAGTTTACTCATCTTTTCAAAAAACCCAGATTTTTGTTTTATTGGATTTTTTACTGTTTTTTATTTCATTGCTTGTTTCTCTTATTTTTGTGATTGTCTTCCTTCTGCTTGTTTTGACTTTGGTTTTTTCTTCTTTTTCTAGTTTATTAAAGTTGAAGCTTACATTGTTATTTGAGACCTTTATTCTTTCCTCGTGTAAGAATTTGGCACTATAAATTTTCCTCTAAGCATTACTACATTAGCTGCATTCTGTACATTTTGACTTTTTTTTTTCCATTTTCATTCACTTTAAAGTATTTTTTAAAATTTCCTTGACACTTCCAATTTTACCTATGGGTTATTTCAAGTGAGTGTTGAATCTCCAAATATTCGGAATTTTCATGATACCTTTCTATTTCTGATTTCTAGTTTAATGTTGCTACAGATAAAAACATACTTTGCATGATTTCTATTCTTTTAAATTTGTTTCATTTTATGATCCAGATTATCCTTCTATTATTGAGTGGAATGTCCTATATATGTCAATTAGGTCTAATTGAGCGTTAGTTTTGTCCAAGGCTTCTTTATTCTTACTGGTTTTCTGTTTACTTTTCTGTCAATTATTGAGACTGAATTCATATCTCTTAATATAATTGTAGACTTAACTATTTCTCCTCCAAGTTCCATCAGTTTTTGGCTCAAATATGTATTTTCAATCTTTTTGTAAGGTGCATACACATTTAAGATTGTTGTGAGTTCTTGGAGAATTGACTCCTTTATCATTATGTAATCTCTCTCTTTATTTCTGATAATATTCCCTTTTCTAAAATCTCCTTTGTTTGGTATTAATATAGTCATTCCAGCTTTCTGCTGCATAGTGTTTCCATGGTCTATCTTTTATCATTCTTTCACCTTTAACTTATTTATATCATCATATTTAAAATGGGCTTCTTGTAGACAACATTTGAGTCTTGATTTTTTATCTAATTTGAGAATCTCTGCCTTTTACTTGGTATATTTAGATGATTTACACTGAATGTGATTATTGATATGGTTGCATTAGAAGCTACCATTTTGCTAGCCATTTTCTATTTGTTCCATTTGTTCTTTGTTTCTTTTTCTTGTTTTCTCTTTTGTTGATTGAACATTTTTCATGATTCCATTTATCATCTCTACTGACATTATTAATATTTCTTTTAAAAACTTTTAGTGGTGTCCTTGGGTTGAAATACACATCTTTAATCAGAGTTACCATCAAACAATAGTATACTACTTGATGTATGATGTAGAGACCTTAGAACAGTATCTTCCCAACTCTCCTTCCCATCTGTTGTGCTGTTTTTGTCATATCTTAATGTCAAAAGATATGTCATACCTTCTACATATGATATAAAACACAGTACATTGCTACGACTTTTTGCTTTAGGCAGTTTGTCTTTTAAAGCAATCACAAGTTAGAAAAAAGGGAATTTAATTCAATTTAATTTAGCCTTCATTTATTCCATTTCCAATGTTCCTTATTTCTTTTTACAGCTAAGCTTCTTAGACACCTGAGAACTTCTTTAACATTTCTTTTAGACTAAGTTTGATGACCATGCATTCCCTCAGTTTTTGTTTGCTTAAGAAAGCCATTATTTCTCCTTCATTTCTGCAAAGATATTTTCTCTGGGCTTGACTCCTGGGTTGACAGTTGTTGTTTTTCCCCCAATGATTCTGAGATTCACTCCATCGTCTTTAGTCTTTCATGGTTTCTGTAAGAAGTCTGCTGTAGGTAGTGTCTTTGTTCTTCTGTAGGTGATGCTTTTTCCCCTATGGCTGCCTTCAAAATTTTTTGTCTTTGGTTTTCAGAAGTTTGAATATAATATGCCTAGGTATGTGTGTGTGTGTGTGTGTGTGTGTGTGGCTTTTACTCTAATTGGCATTCTCTGAGTTTCTTGGTCTGTGTCTTAGTGTCTTTTATTCATTTTGGTCAATTCTTGGCCATAATTTAAGTATTTCTTCTGCTCATTATCATTGTCTTCTTCTGGGGTCTCAAGCATACCTAAGTTAGAATGTTTGGTTTTGTCTTACCTGAGTGTTCTGTTTTATTTTCATTCACTTTTCTCTTTTTCTCAGGTTGGGAAATGTTTATTGACTAATTTTCAATGTCAGTGATTCTTTTCAGCTGTATTGCTTCTACTGATGAGCCTGTTGAAGACATTCTTCTCTGTTGTTTTTCCTTTTTAGCAGTTCCATTTTATTTTTCACCAGTTTCCACCTCTCTGCTGATATAACCTTTCTGATCATGTGTGGCCCACCTTTTCTATTAGAGCTTGTATTAGTCAGCCAAAGGGGTGCTAATGTGAAATACCAAAAATGGGTTGGTCTTTATAAAGGGTATTTATTTGGGGTAGAAGTCCACAGATACCAGGCCATAAAGCGTTAAGTTTCTTCTCTCACCAAAGTCCATTGCCACGTGTTGGAGCAAGATAGCTGCCGACGTTTGCCAGGGTTCAGGCTTCTTGGGTTCCTCTCTTCCCAGGGCTGCATTTCTCTCCAGGCTTAGCTCCTCTTTCCTCCACAAGGTCAGCTGTAGACAATCAGACGAATGGCTCGCTTCTGTTCTCCTGGGGCCTTCTCGCCAACATCAAAACTGCTTCTCAAAAATTGCTTCAACTCTGTTCTTGCCGTGTCTTTTATTTTTGATTTCCCACCCACCAAGGGTTCCTACTGACGTGACCCAGTCAACGCCCTAATCATAACTTAATCATGCCCAGATTAACGATCAGTTTACAAGCATAATCCAATTATATTTTTGGAATTCATAATTACATCAAACTGCCAAATGGCTACAGAGCTTAAACATAGTTATTTAAAATTCCCTGGCAGATAATGCCATCTGCCATATTTGAATCTGTTTCTGATGATTGTGTTATCTATTATGAGTATTTTTTGTCTTTTTTTAAACAAAAAAATGACTCCCCCCACTTTTTTTATTAGAGCAGTTGTAGGTCTACAGAAAAATCATGCAGAAAGTACAAAGTTCCCAAATACCCCTCCAACACATGCAGTTTTCCCTATTACTAACATTTTGCATTAGTGTGGTACCTTTGTTAAAATTGATGAAGCAGTAGTATTACATTTCTACTCTTAACTATAGCTTATGGTTTATGTTAGGGATCACTCTGTGTTGTACAGTTCTATGTTGTTTTTTAAATTTCATTCTGGTAACATATATACAACCTAAAATTTCCTTTTTATACACTTTCAAATACACAGTTCAGTGGAGTTAATTACATTCACATTGTCACGCTACCATCACAGCCATCCATTACCCAAACGTTTCCGTCATCAGACAGAAACTCTACCAACTAAGCATTAGCTCCCCAGTCTCCAGCCCCACCAGCCCCTGCTAGCCTGTGTTCTATTTTTTTTTTTTTTTTTGGAATATGAATTGGATTATTTTATTTATTTATTTTTATTTATTTATTTATTTGTTATTGAACCTTTTATTTATTTATTTATTTATTTATTTATATTTTATTGTGGGTAAAAATCAAATTTTTTCACAATACATACCAATATTTGTAAAATGATATATAAATATATATGCATATATGTGCATTTGCTTACAAAAATATTATTTATTTGTCTTTTTGTATGCCTCAGGACTTGTCGAAGCCTGACGTTTTGCACAGGCACACGTGCCTTCCGCTGGACTTTTAGTTTGGGGATTTAAGTTAACCTAGTCAGGAGCTGGGCTGGGTCTGTGATTTGCTGTTGCTATGGTTACCTTCAGTGCACTGCTGGCCTCAAACCGCTGTAGAGAAGGCGTGTGCTTTGCTGCTGCACTTTGGTCTTCTTTGCACTGTGCTCCTGGCTCCCCTCCAGTGTCCCCTCCCAGCCGGTTCTCTGTCATTTGCTGTTGGGTTCTTGGTGTGGTAGTGTGACAGGTTCGGGGGTCTGGTCTCTGTAGCTCTGTCCAGGACTCCGTTCTGGGTATGCTTTGGGAACGCTTGCATCCCTGGGCCTGGGGGCTGTGACCTTCTTGATTCTCCTGTCACTCCGCAGAGTAGCATCCCCCCTGCCTGCCTCCCTCCCCTGGCTGCCAGGAGTTCTCAGAACTGCCCCTTGTGGCCCTCCCCAGCCCGCCCAGATTGGGGCTTTCGGTGTACATGGGAAGGAGGCGCTGGCTGGCGTTTCCTGCCCTTTTGTCCCCATCCCCAGGCCTGCTCCACCACCAGGGACACGTCTTCAGGCTGTGTATTAGCCAAAGGGGTGTCGATGCAAAGTACCAGAAATATGCAGGCTTTTACAAACGGTGTTTATTTGGGGTAAAAGCTCACAGTTACCAGGCCCTAAAGAGTCCAACTCAAGGCTGCTTTCTCACCAAAGTCAGTTGCCAGGTGTTGAAGCGAGATGGTCGCTGATTGCCGCCTGGTCTCTCCTTCCTGGGCTGCTGCTTCCTCCTAAGGCTCTGTGGGCCCAGCTTCTGCCTGATCGCAGCTGCAGGCTGGCATAAGGCTTGTCTCTCAGGGCCCCCTATATCAGTCTCAGCTGCAAACTATCAGGCAAATGGTCCATCTCTTCCCAGGACCCCCGGATGAAAATGACAGAGCCCACTCTCTCTTCCTTTAGTGAGCGCTGTTCCTATAGGCTCACCAAGTGGGCGGGGACTCAGCCTGACTCACGCCTCACTGATGCCCTTGACTCAGAGCCCTAATCTTAACAGGCAATTTAACCAAAGCCAGAGCAGCCGAATCTAATGCAATCAAAGGGTATCACACCCAGAAGAATAGGTTAGTTTACATAAACAGTCCTTGTCTTTTTGGGATTCATAAATAAATTCACACTGTCACAGGCTGCTTCCAGTCTTTTCTGTAAGCCCCTGATGGGGTTTTGGGAGGAAGAGCCTGCAAGAGGGGGTGGACTCTCACAAATTCTGCCGCCCCCAGGGCTTCCCACTGGCCAGCCGGCTGCCCTCCCCTCCCCCAGGTCCTCTTTTATTTCTGGGCTCTTCTTCAAAGCATCTTCCCAGGGGAACCTGCGACTGCTTCTCCCTCCCCACAGCCACTGTCCCTCCTGAGATGTGAAGCCAGTTGGCTGCTCTGTGACGTCAAGTCTTGCAACAGTTTAAAAAAACAATTTGTGAATCTGAAGCCAACCTGGCTCTGTTTCTTTGTAAAGGTGGGAGTAGTGCCCTTTCCAGCTCCTACATCCTGAGGTAGAAGCCAGAAGTCCAGGAGTGTGTTATTTTCCTGCCTGTTTATATGCCTCATAAGATTTTGTGCCTGGAAATGGGGGCACTTTCCTTCTGCTGGGCCCATACTGGGGAGGGTTTAAGTAATCATTTAGGAATTGGACAGGATGTGATGCGGTAACTTTCAATGCACCATACGCTTGAAATCCTTCTAGCAGCACCTGGTTTTAGGGTGCAGCCTGGCTCACCAGAAGGTGTTCCTAAATGTCTGCTCCACTCTCAGGTCCCAGAGGGTCCCTTCCCATGCTCCGGACTCTCTCCTGTTCCTGCCAGCTGTGTCTGGCTGTGACTGTCCTTGATGCTTGTCGGCCCGGCAGGGGTGCTTGGGGACCCCTCCTTGGGAGAGGTAAGGGCTCACGCCTCATTTCTCTCTGCAGGCTCCTTAGATTTGGGGACAGCTGGACGTCCGGCAATGGGTCCAATAAAACTCGTGGGTTTGCAGTTTGCTGGCTCTTCTTCATGGTAAGGGCGGGGGCCATACCCCCCCCCCCCGCTCTCCACTCCCCGGAGCAGGGGCCAGAAGTCACCCGATTGCTTCTGGACCTGGAACACGGCACACGGGACAGGCGAGTCCCCACCTGCAGGCTGGCCTGGGAGCCCCCTGTTGCGGCAACGATGGCTCACGGCGCCGACACACCAACGTGCAGGCAAGGCAGAGAAGAACCGGGGCCAGCGTCGCGCTGTGCTCGTCAGCGAGCGGCTTTTCTCACTCGCTTCCGTGCCGCCGGGACTCACCCAGGTACGAGCAGGCGGCTCAGCCACCTGCACCGGCTGCTGGGCTGTGGGTTCCCTTCCAGTGAAGCATGCTGCTAGCAACGTTTCTGTCCTCACCCCCGATGCACACTCGGCAGGTTTCTTGACAGGGAGGTGCTGGGCAGGGACGCGCACACGTCGATGTTAGGCGACAATGGGAGACCGCTTCCCGCGGGGCTGGACAGTGTCCATTCCCGCCGCCGTGCGCGAGAGAGGCTCCCGCCCACGTTCTCACCAGCACGGTTCCCCGTTGAACTTGCCACGTCTACAAGAAAACCATTAACGGTCAGCTGGGGCCATCAAGAAAAGCAAGAGAAGGAAAAGGAGCCTGGCCGCCTGGCTCTGCAGTGTCATCCGGCGCCTGCGCTCAGCGTATGTTTGTTTTGTGGTGGGGGCCCCGGGGCCCCCAGGCTCTGATGTCTGAACCTGCCCCTGATGGATGCGTCTGGCAAGGTGGTTTGAGACAGCCCTGTGACTGCCGCTGTGCGTAAAGGCAAGGGGCTCTCACCTGCAGCGTGTGACCACAACGTTAGCCCTTTCCAGGCAGCTGTGGGCGTGGCTCCTGCATCGCCGTCCAGCCCACCACCCACAGGTGACCCGCAGCCTGACAGCACCCGGGAGGGTCTGCAGCCCCTGCTCTAGGGCACGAGGAGGAACACTGAAGCCCGGCCCACTCTAGCCCCTTCTCTGAGCCGGGTGCTACGAGTAAGATGCCATTTTTAGGTGCAGTTTTGGGGGGAAGAAACAAGGGTTTGGAGAGGCTTAGGGGTTCACCCAGAGTTCTCTGCCCTGACCCGACAGGGTTTGGTCTGTCACCCGACCCCAAAGCTCTGGCTGTTCCTATATTCTTTCTTGTCCGTTTGAGGGGCAGGGGCACACCTAGGAGCAGACCCAGGGCCTCCCACCCCCAGCCCAGGCAGAGGGGCACCGGTGCGTAATAGGACTCTGGGAGATGGCTTGTAGGTGGACGCCGCTGGACAGCCCAGGGCTCGCCAGTTTACAGCTGCACGATTTTATCCCTGGTCGATCATTGCCCAGGCTGCCCAAGGCATTGGTGAGCAAACGACTGTTCTTTTCCCATGGAGACAGTCATCTGGAAGCTTCCATGCGGAAGGGGGCAGGCTGCATCCAGGAGGTCTCGGGGCATCCCCTCTCACAGTTCCCCATCCCCGATAAGGTTTGTGTCACTCAAAGCGCCAGGCGGAGCTTTTGGCTTCCTGTAAGTAGCGAGCCTCTTCGGGTGCTGGGTTGGGGTTAAATTGCCCCCGAATGGGCCTCGGCCGTGTTCGTGCCTGCGCTTGGCCGGCGAGCATCCGGGGGGGAGCTCCCCTGCGTTCCACGTGGCTGTGGGCCTGCTCCTTGCGCCTGTCTGGTCGCATCTCTTCACGGAAGCTTCTGGGGCAGCAGGCTGGCTCTGGGCACAGCTGCTGCCCGGGCCTGCGGGTGGAGGTGCTGGGCCATGGCCCCTGTGGGCAGATGGCGGGGTCACTGGCGGGTCCTTTGAAGACGGGCATCTGTCCATGGGGTGCCAGCGGAGACGGGGAGCAAGGCCAGCTGGGCCTTGTCGGCCTCTCCGTTTCCAGAGATGGAGACGGGGACGGTGGCTGGGGATCAAGTGTGATTGTGTGATCAGTACAAGCTTGGCCCCGTGCGTGTGCATGAGTTGTGTCCATGCATGAGCTCACGTGTGCATGCTGGCCTTTGAGTGTATGCATATGTATGCATGTGTACATGTGTGAGTGTGCACGCGTGTGTGTGTACGTGTGTGAGTGCAGGCGAGCTCTTCTCGTGGGCATTGTCCACGCCTAGCAGCTTCCTGACAGGTGAATAAATGCAGTGAAAGACGCTTCGTCCTCACAGTGCTGTACCCGCCTCCTCCCCATGCCATCGGACAGTCTGCGTGTTCATAGCAGAAACCTGAAGTGCCTACTTCCAAATTATTAGGATTAATGAGTCTTTTACAGTTTAAGATCCTCAAAACATGGGTTGAATCTTGCCCCCCTGCCTCGGAGTCCTCCAACCCCTTAAGACAAAGGGGGCGTTCCCCAGCTAGGTGGTCCCGGCCGTGGCGTGTCCGAGCGGCCTCTTGCCCGGGAGCACCCTCCTCCAGCCCCCGTGAGGGGCCACGTCCCATGCAGATTCAGTGACCGCTTCTCAGAGCCTTGATTTCCCGCCTGTAAAATGGGGATAAAACACCTTCCTTGCTAGACATAAAGGCAGGGGCTGTGCCAGGCTGAGGGAGGCCCGGCACCCGGCGCTCGGGTATCCTGTCTTCTCGCTGGGGGTCGGGGGCTCTCTCCTGTCCCGCGTCCCTCAAAGGGCCCAGCCCCAGGCCTGGCAAACTGCGGGTGCACAGCTCGGGTTTGCCGGGCGAATGGCCGTGGGCTGCTCTTTTCCAGGAGATGCAAACTTTCAGTGACAGCTCCAGCCGCGGAGGCAAAGCGAGGGCTGAGAAGTTAGCCCGGCAGTGGGATGTGGCTGAGCCGGACCTGGTGGAGCCGGGGCCCGGGGCAGGAGTCCCGCCTGCCTTTCGGGTCCCACCTGCCTTTTGGGGCGCTGTGTGCTCTAGCTGCCAGGTTCAGGGCCGCCTGCCTAAGCTGAAGCGCTCGGTGATGGTCTAATTAGATGTTAACACATCATTAAAGTAATTTGCAATAAGCACGGTTAACAGTTTAAGAAATCTGTTCTCAGCTGACTCCATGCTGAAAGCCATCACTCCCCATCAGCAGTGGGCTGGTGACATCCGTGGAAGCACTGGGGGGACACACGTACCATCCAGCAAGCACGTCTGTCCCCATGACCTTCCTCTACCACCGGGAGCAGGAACGTGGCCGTGTGCAAGGTCTGTGGGACCCGCCGTGTGCGGACCTGGGGTGCCACGGCAGGGTTGGGGGGCAGTTAGCCTCAGTGGGTCTCTGGGGGTCCCAGCTGCTGCCAACGCCCCTCGTGGAACTAGGGAAGAGCTGCTTTTGCCCCTGACCTCACTCGACTGAGGGTGGCCTCGTGGTCTGATGGCCGAGCGCTGTTGCTTGTTGATGGGATGGGGTGACTTGCCTGGGAGTTGACTCGGCGTTTCTGCACAGCTGGTGAGCTGGGTGGGCTATGGGAGCCGTTTTTGTTTGAATATGGATACTAAGAATTGGGGGCAGGGGAGAGGTAGTCCGGGGCTTCAGGGACTGTTGGAGCTGGGCTGCCAGCAAGAGAGGTCAGCTCAGAGCCACTCCTCATTTCACAGCAGGGAAACTGAGGCTGAGAGGGAGGGCAACCCAAACACGGAGGCTGAGAACATGGAACCAGGAGACAGGATTGGGGCACGGTCCAGGCTCTGCCTGGAGGCTGAAAACCGTGCTGAGCAGGGACACAGGGAGGTGGCTTCCACCCAGCAGTTGGCGCGAGCCTCACAGGAGGTGCCGACTCTCCCCCACCGCCCTCCTCTCATAAATTCCAGGAGAATGAGGACAAGGTTCAGCTAAGGTTTATGCTTTAATTGCTAGGTGCCTGCGAGTTCAAGTTGAACCAAAGATAATTGACTGAGTTCCAGCGACAGGCCAGGCATTTGAATGACAAGGAAAAAAGAGATACCCTTTTCTCTAGGCTGTACTCTCACATGTCCCCCCCTTGGACTCGGCCTTGTAAGTCTTTCAGCCGCTTGAACAGTGTTCAGTGCTGGGACCACACACAAGTCGTTCCCAACCTCGTCTCGCCAACTCCTTCTAATTCTTCCTTCCGGCCAAAGCTTGAATGCTGCCCCCTCTGAGAAGCCCTCCATGACTCATAGTTCGGGTCCTGTGCTCCCCCAGCCCCATACCTCTGTCTTACCTCTCCTCCTCTCTTCCTTTCTAGCTGGAAACCACTGGGAAGTGCTTCCTGTCCAGGGGCCAGGGCAGGTTACTTCCGTAAGCCCTGGATTCCTTCCATGTAGCCCCTGCCTCATGGAGCTCTGATGGGGGTTGAATAAGACAACGCATTAGAAGCCCTTGGCACGCTGGGGGACACCTGCTAAGGGCCCAGCCCATGTCAGCGGAGAGCCTTGTTACTGCTCTCAGCAGGGATCGCGGCTGACCTCGGATTGCATCCATCGTCGCCCGTGGCTCTTTCTCTTGAGGAGCTCCTCAGGGTCGGAAGAGCAAAGAGCAGCTGTGTGAGTGTGCATTTGGAGGCGGAGAACAGAGTGGGGCGTGTTCCAGGCAAAGGGAGAGCAGGAGTGGAGGCACAGAGGTCTGATGTTTTGTGTAGCGAAGAGCCTTTGGTGTTTCTGAGACATAAGGTACCAGAAGTGCAGTGTCTCCAGGAAGACTGGGGTGTGTAGGGACCATCTCAGGCGGGGATTGGTGCTTTAGCTTCCTGGATGCTCAAGCAAATGCCACACAATGAGCGGCTAAAACAATGCCAACTTAGTGGCTCATAGTTTTGGGGCCAGGAAAAAGTCCAAATCAAGGCATCATCAAGGCAAGGCTTTCTTCCCGAAGACTTTGGCTGGCTGCTGGTGATCCTCGATCCTGGGCTCCTCTGTCACATGGCGAAGCACATGGCGGCCTCTCCTGGCCTCTCCATTCTCTTCCAGGTTCTGCTGACCTTTAGCTTCTTGCTTCCCATGGCTCTCTCTCTCTCTGTCTGAATTTCATTCTCTTATAAAGGACCCCAGTAAGAGGACTGAGACCCATCCTGACTGAGGTGGGCCACCCCTGAACTGACGTGGCCTCATCCAAAGGTCCCACTTACAGTGGGTTCACACCCACAGGAATGGGCTAAATTTAAGAACTTGTTTTTTTTTTGAGGGTACACACGGCTTCCAGCCATCACACTCCACCCTCTGGACCTCCAAAAGACAATTATTTCTATATGCAAACATGTTCGTTCCATCACAATGTCCCAAAAGCCTTAAGTCATTTCAGAAACAATGCTCAGTACAAAGTCTCATCAAAATCAGTTAAGGGTGTGGTTTGTCCTAGGGACAGTTTCCCTCTGGCTATGGACCTGTGAAACCTAGAGAACAAGTAACCTGCTTCCAATAGACAATGGAGCAGCAGGCATAGGATAGACATTCCTATTCTAATTGGGAGAAATTGGAAGGAAAACAGAGGTTACAGGTCCCAAACAGTTCGAAGCCCAGCAGGGCAAGCTCCATTTCAAGGTGTGAGGGTCTCCTATGGGCCAATGTTTTGTCCTCTGGGCCTGATGGAGCAGCAGCCCCACCTCTTCCGAGTGCTTGCACAGGACCATGTTCTCTCCAACCACGGTGAAGGCTCCCCTTCCTTTTAGTGTGGGATGGTGGCCAGGCTCCCTGCCAAGGCTGGGCACAGGCCCTACCATCTCCAAGCACTGGGAGGCAGCACTGTCCCTACAACAGGGTGGACGTCCAGCCCCTCCAAGCGCAGGGGCAGATGGCCTGTGTCCTCTGAGCGCCAGGCGGACCCGCCCTGTCCACACACAAGGCTGGACCCATTCTCTTGATCCAAGGACAAGTCTTCCATCTGGACCTCAGCTCCCATGGTTCTGCCCTTGAAGCCGTTCTTCCTTCAGTCTGTCCCTTCTCTGGCCCTTTCAGTCCAGACTGACATTCAAATCTTGCAAAACACTTGTTGGCTTTGCATCTGGTTAACAGGGATCCAAACCATCCTGACAGCAGAACTATCCACAGAACCTCCCTACATCACTGCACTTCCGATCCTGACTTCCATTGAAATGGCCGGCTGGCTCCATGTGCAGTTGAACCATCACATGGAGCCCTAATCTCTAGGGAATTGCTGTCTGGAAGTCTAGGGAGGTCCCTGATAGAGCTGCTTCTGGTCTTAGTCTCAGAGCACACTGTCTAGAGAGGCTCAGAATCTTCCTAACCATCACTTTCTGGTTTCTCTGTGCCCAGAAGTACAGTTCTCACCTTATCCCTTTGTCTCTCATTTCTCTATAACCTGCAAGGAGAAGCCAGGGTACCTTCCACACAGCTTAGAAGTCTCCCCAGCTAAATATCTAGGTTTATCGCTGTGGCAGTTTGAAGCTGGTTGGACCCCAGAAGAGCTTGTCCTTAGAGCTAGTCCATTCCTGTGTGTGAACCTGTTGCAGATGGGACCTTTTGATTAGATTCAGTTAAGGGACCTTCTCTTGGATTAGATCCCTTCAGTAGGGCATGACCCAGTGTATTAGTCAGCCAAAGGGGTGCTAATGCAAAATACCAGAAATCTGTTGGTTTTTATAAAGGGTATTTATTTGGGGTAGAAGCTTACAGTTACCAGGCCATAAAGTATATACTACTTCCCTCACCAAAGTCTATGGCCGCGTGTTGGGGCAAGGCAGCTGCTGACGTATGCAAGGGTTCACCTTCCTGGGTTCCTCTCTTCCCAGGGCCCATTTCTCTCCAGGCTCAGCTGCTCTGCTTTCTCCACAAAGCCAGATGCAGACTCTCAGGTGAACAGCTTGTCTGTCTTCCCAGGGCCTCTGCCATGTCTAATCAAGCCTTCTCTCTGCTCCTCTGTGTGCTCACTTCCCAGGCTGCAGCTCAAAACTCCCCCATCAAAACTCCAACTAACTCCTCTGCTCTGCTGTGTAGTCTTCTCCCTCTTGGTGGGCGGGGACTCAACATCCTACCAATGTGGCCCAACAAAGCCTTAATCATTATTTAATCAAGTAAAAGTGAAACATCTGAATCCAATACAATCTAAAAATGTGCAAACAGGCCAGTTTACAAACATAATCCAGTATCTACTTCTGGAATTCATAAATAATGACAAACTGCTACACCCAGGGTGGGTCTTGATCCTTTTACTGGAGTCCTTTATACATGGAGGGCTAAAAGCCCCGGGCACAGGGAGAAAGCTGCAGAGACAGAGAAGCTCAAGGCTCAGAGGTCCTGGAGGCCAGAGGTTGGAACTGGCAGAGCACAGAGGCATGGAGAGAGGCCACCGAGAGGCTGAAAGAGACAAGGCCTGGAGGAGAGAGGAGAGATGAGCTCAGGAAGAATGTAAGCTTGGAGGAGAAGGCAGAGACGACAGAGTCGCCATTATGCCCTGCCATGTGCCAGATCACAGCTGAGCTCAGAGAGGAAGTGCCTTTAGATGGTGCCGCCATGTGCCTGATCACCCACAGCTGCGACTTAGTGAAATGGAATCCCTTGATGATGCCTTAATTTGGACACTTCCACGGCCTCAGAACTGTAAGCTTTGAACCTAAGAAATTTCCACTATAAAAGCCAGCTCATTTTTAGTGTATTGCTCCCAGCAGCTTTGAGAAAACCAAAACAATTGCTTTCAAGTTCAGCCTTCCATCCAACATCAGAACTCTATTTTGACAAGTTCTCTGCCACTTTAAAACAAGGATCACCTTTCCTCCAGGTTCCAATAGCACATTAAGCGCTTCCTTCTAAGGCTTCATCAGAAGCACCTTTAGCACCCACAGTCCTTCCAGCCACTACCCAATTCCAAAGCTGTTCCCACATTGCTGGTATTCGCAGTAGCAGCACCCCACTATCCTGGTATCAAAATCTGGCTTTGTTTCGCTGGCTGCTCAGAGAAATACATGGAATGGGCTGGCTTAAACAATTGGAATTTAGTGGCTCAGGGTTGTGGGGCCAGGAAAAAGTCCAAATCAAGGCATCATCAAGGTGATGCATTTTCCCCCACACCATGGCATTCTGGGACTGCTGCCGGTGATCCTCATCCTGGGCTCCTCTGTCACCGGACAAGGCACTTGCCGGCCTCTACTGGCCTCTCCTTCCTCTTTTGGGCTCTGTTGCCCTTCAGCTTCCTGCTTCCTGCGGCCTTATCTCTTTTTTTCTGAATTTCATTCTGCTTACAAAGGAATCTAGTAATAGTATTAAAACCCACCCTACACCATACCTTAACTAAAGTAACCTCATCAAAAGGTCCTGTTTACAATCAGTTCACGCCATGGACTCTTTTAGGATTTTTTCTTTGATTTTGTCTTTTAGCAGTTTTACTATGATGTGCCAGGGTGTGATTTCTTTGTATTTCTCCTGCTTGGGGTTTGCAGAGCTTGAATTTGTGAGTTTATTTCTTTCAACTATTGTGGAAAATTCTAGGTCAATATTTATTCAAGTTTCCTTCTGCCCCTTTCTCCTTTATTTCTCTCTTCCTCTTCTGGGACTATAATAAGACATATATTAGACATTTTTACTGCATACTTGATACCCTTTATGCTATTTTTTTGTATTTTTCCATTCTTTTATTCTCTGTGTGCTATAGTTTAGATATTCTCTATTGACCTGTCTCCCATTTCACTAATTGTATCTTCTTCTGTGTCTCCCTATTGTTAAATCCATCTATTGAGTTCTTAATTTTAGGAATTTTTTCATTTCTAGAATTCTTATTTGGTAGCCTAATAGATTCCAATTTCCTGCTGATACTCTCCTTTTAAAAATCTATTTTCTCCATAAGTTCCTCAATTTGAAAAAAATTAATTGGGACAAAGATAGTAGCATAAGATGCTCCAGGGTGCTATTCCCCCAGAGAATCTTTGAACAACTATCAAAAAATTTCAGCACCCTCTTGCTCAGAACTCCAGAAAAGAGTTAAAGAGCTCAGTAACTAGGCGATTGCCAAATCAAGAAAGCTCAGCTTTAAAAAAACAATAAGAGGGAGTGGAAGTAGCTCAAGTGGTTGAGTGCCTACTAAACCATACCTCCTAAAAAAGAAAAAAAAAAAAAAAAAGCAGTAGGAGACATTCATGACATACTTGCTGGCACCTCAGCCCCCGCTCCCTGGTGTGGTGTGGAGCCAGCCTGGATGCATGTGGGTCCCTGGCCCTGTTCCGGAGGAAGCAGGTAATGTCTATACACACAGTGTGGTACCTGTATGTCAGGGCCAGTCTATCAGGTGGCAGCCTGAAAAACTGAACTGGGAAATCTGCCCCTGGCTTGTCTTCTCAGAACTTTCCCTGCAGGCAAAAGCAGCTTGCATTCAGCTAAAGCGGTGTAAGAAGTAAGTCAAAGTGGCCTGGGACAAGATTGCCTGCTTTAAGACTCATGATAGAGCACCGAGAGAAAGTCTATTTCCTAGAGGGAGCATTGGAATTTCTATAGACAGGGAATTCCTAAGCCCAAGGGCAAGCACAAACCCAGGACAAATACAGGGTCAAAGAAGATGGAGAGGACCCTGCACCTCACTTTTGCCTTAATCTAGTTTTCTTGAGAGGGGGCCTAGACTTTGAAAGAGAGAACCAGCCAATGCAGAGAAAATTTGCAAAGATGGTGGCAGGTGTTTTTTGTTTGTTTGTTTGTTTGTTTTGCATTGATTTGTGTTTATTTGTTGCTGCCCCTCAAGGAAATCTCTGTATTATCACTAACTGGATACAAGCTTAAGAAATATACAGATCAGGATCTAAATCCTAGAGTTAGCACTTTAAAATATTAAAATGTACAGTGTGCAACAAAAGACTACAAGATAAATAAGCAGGAAATGATGGTCCATCCAAAAGAACAAGATGAAAATTCAGAAATCATCAACGAAGGCCAGAAATTGGACATACAAGATAAAGACATTAAACACCTGATCGTCAATAGGCTCAAGGAGATAAAGGGAAACATGGAGAAAGAACTAAAGGGCATAAGGAAAACACTGAAAGAACAATATGAGACTCTCAATCAAGAGACAGAAATGTTAAAATTTAAGAAAAGGAACCAAGCAGAAATACTGTAGTTAAAGACCATAATAACTGAAATGAAAAATTCCCTAGAAGGTGTCAATAGTAGATTGGAGCTGGCAGAAGAAAGAATCAATGAACTCCAAGACAAGACATTTGGAATGATTCCGGGTGGGGAGAAGAAAGAATAAAGAATGGAAAAAGGTGAACAGAATCTAAAAGATCCGTGGGACACCATCAGGCATACCAATATACTCATTATTAGAGTCCCAGAAGGAGAAGAAAGAGAGAAAAAGGCAGAAGAAACATTCAAAGAAAAAAAAATAGCAGAAAACTTCCCAAATTTAATGAAAGACATGAATATACACATTCAAGAAGCCCAGCGAACTCCTAGCAGGATAAAGTTGAAGCAAACCCACCCAGACATGTTGTAGTTAAACTGTCAAATGCCAAGAATAAGGAAGGAGTTTTGAAAGCTGCAAAAGAAAGTCAATGTGTAATGTACAAGGAGGTCCCCAAAAGATTAAGCACTGGTTTCTCATCAGAAACCATGGAGGCGAGAAGGCAGTGGGACGGAATATTTAAAGTGCTGAAAGAAAATATGTGCTAACCAAAAATTTTATATCTGGTGAGATTTTCTTTCAAAATTGAGGGAGAGATTAAGACATTCTCAGACAAACAAAATCTTAGAGAGTTCATCACCATTACATCTGCCCTAGAGATCAGTAACAGAGGGAGAACTTGAAAATGCATAAATATGTGGAAACTAAACAACACACTCTTAAACCACTGTGATGATTAAGTCCATATGTCACCTTGGCTTGGTAATAGTGCCCTGTTCTTTGGGCAAACAAGCACTTGCCTAATTGTTACTGTGAGTAACAGAAATATCGAGGGTATTTCATGGATTTGAATCATTAGTCAATTGATTCCATCTACAATCAATAAAGGAGATTGTCCTTAGCAATGAGAGAAGTTTAATTCAATCAGTTTAAGGCGCTAAAGGGAGAATTGATGATTTTAACAGAAAGGAGAATTACTTCAGCCAACCGCTTTCTCCAAGGGAATTCATCAAAACTTTCATTGGAGTGCCCAACATGTGACCTGCCCTCTGAAATTTGGGCTTGCCAATCCCCACAGCTGTTTGAGCCAATTCCTATAACAAATCGAACAATATTTACATTTATATATGCATTCACATCCCGTTGGTTCTGTTTCTCTTGAGAACCCTAATACAACTACGAATGGGTCAAAGAAGAAAGCTCAAGGGAAATTAGGAAATACCTGGAGGTGAATGAATATGAAAACACAACATACCAAAAACTTATGGGATGCAGAAAAGGCGGTGTTGAGATAGTAATTTAGAGATATAAATGTTTACATTAAAAAAAAAAGAAAGGTCTACATCAGAGACCTAACCTCAAAACTGGGGGACGTAGAAAAAGAAGAGCAAACTAAATCCAAAGTAAGCAGAAGGAAGGAAATAACAAAGATTAGAGTGGAAATAAATGAAATAGAGAATTAAAAAAAGATAGAATCAACAAAGTCAAAAGTTGATTCTTTGAAAAGGTCAACAAGATTGACAAACTTTTAGTTAGGCTGACAAAAAAGAGAGATGTCACAAATAACTGAAATCAGAAGTGAAATGGGGGGTCATTACGACTGGCCCCACAAAAATAAAAGTATTATTGGAGGATACTATGAATAACTGTACACCAACACGTTGGATAATGGACACATTCCTAGAAACACACAAAGGACCTATACTGACTAAAGAAGAAATAGTAGATCTCAACAGATCAAGACAGCAAGATAAGAGACTGAATCATTAATCTCAAGCCTCTCAACAATAAAAGCCCAGGAGCAGATGGGGTCACTGGTGAATCTTACCAAACATTCCAAAAATTAACACCAATTCTGCTCCAGCTCTTCCAAAATATTGAAGAGGAGGGAACACTTCCTAACTTATTCTATGAGGCCAACATCACCCTAATACTAAAACCAGATAAAGATATCATGAGAAAAGAAAGTTACAGACCAATATATCTCATGGACACTGATACAAAAATCCTCAACAAAATACTAGTGATCTGAATCCAGCAGCACATTATAAGGATTGTAGACCATGATCAAGTTTGATTTATCCCAGGAATGCAAGAGTGGTTCAAAATAAGAAAATCGATTAATATAATACACCGCATTAATGGAACAAAGGAAAAAATCCCACAATCATCTAAATAGATACAGAAAATCCAGCATCCTTCTTGATGAAAACACCTATAAAACTAGAAATAGAAGGAAACTTCCTCAGCATAACAAATGGCAAATATGAAAAACTCAGAGTTAGCATCATACTTAATGGTGAAAGACTGAAAGCTTTCCCTCTATTATCAAGAATAAGACAAGGATGTCCACTGTCACAACTGTTATTCAAAAATGTACTGGAAGTTCTAGCCAGAGCAATTAGGCAATAAAAAGAAATATGAGGATCCAAATTGGAAAAGAAAAAGCAAAACTTTCCCTATTTGCAGATGACTAGAGGAAATACTGAAAAATCCACAACAAAGCTATTAGAGCTAATAAATGAATTCAGCAAAGTGTTGGGATACAAGCTCAACATGCAGATACCAATAGTGTTCCTATATGCTAGTAATAAAAAAATGTGAAGAAGAAATCGAGGAAAAAATACATTTTCAATAGCAACTAAAAGAACCAGACCTCTAGGAATACCTTTAAGCAAGGATGTAACAGACTTATACACAGAAAACTACAAAAGTTTGCTAAAAGAAATCAAAGAAGACCATATAAATGGAAAGACATTCCATGTTCATGGATTTGCAGAATAAATATTGTCAAGATGTCTATTCTACCGAAAGTGATTTACAGGGTCAACACATTGCAATCAAAATTCCAACAGTGTTCTTTGTAGAAACAGAAAAGCGAATCATCAGATTTATATGAAAGGGTAAGAAGCCCCAAATAGCCACAACCATCTTGAAAAATACACAAAGTTGGATGACTCACACTTCCTGGTTTTAAATGTTGTTACAAAGCTACATTAATCAAAACAATATAGTACTGGCACAAGGACAGACAAATAGATTAATGGAATTGAATTGAGAGCTCAGAAATAAACCCTAATGTCTTTGGCCAGTTAATTTTTGATGAGGCTGCCAAGACTACACAATGGGGAAAGAACAGTGTCTTCATCAAATGGTGCCTGGAAAACTGGATACTCACATACAAAAGAATGAAAGTGCACCCCTACCTCACAACAATACAAAAATTAACCCAAAGATGGACTGAAGACCTAAATATAAGACTGAAAACTATGAAACTCCTAGAAGAAAACCTAGGGAAGCGTTTTCTGGGCCTTGCGTTAGGCAATGTTTTCTTAGACTTTACACCAAACCACGAGCAGCAAAAGAAATAACGGATAAATGAGATTTCATCAAAATTAAAAATTTTGTGCAACCAATGACTTCATGAAAGTGAAAAAACCCTATAGCTTGGGAGAAAATATTTGGAAACCACATATCTGATTAGGGTTTAATATTCAGAATATATAAGGAAATCCTACAACTCAACAACAAAAAGACAACCCAATTTAAAAAATGGGACAAAGACTAAACAGACATTTCTCCAAAGAAACAGCCAATAAGCACATGAAAAGATGCTCAACATCATTAGCCATTAGGAAAATGCAAATCAAAACCAAAATGAGATGCTATTTCACACCCTCTAGAATAGCTACTATTTTTAAAAATTGAAATTAAGTGTTGGAGAGGATGTAGCAAAATCTGGACACTCTTTCATTGTTGGTGGGAATGTAAAATGTACAGCTGCTGTGGAAATAGCTTGGCCGTTCCCAGAAAGTTAAGTATGGAATTACCACATGACCCGGCAAATCCACTTCTAGGTATATTGAGAGCAGGAATTCAAATAGATATTGTACACCAATGTTCATAGAGGCATTATTCGCAACTGGCAGAAGGTGGAAGCATCTCAAGTGTCCATCATCAGAAGAATGGATAAATTAAATGTGGTCTGTCTATCTATCTATCTATTATCTATCTATTGTCTATCTAGATGTAGATGATGGTATAGATATAGATACAGATTAGTCAGCCATAAAAAGGAATGAAGTTCTGATACATGCAACATGGATGAACCTTGAAGACATCATGTTGAGTGAAACAAGCCAGACAAACACAAAACGATGTATGATCACACTGATATGAACTAATCAGATTCTGCAAATTCATAGAGTCAGAAACTAGAATATGGATTGCCAGAGGCCAGGGTGGGGGTAGGGAATGGAGAGTTAATACTTAATTGGTTCAGATTTTCTGTTCGGGGTGACGCAAAGGCTTTGGTAATAGATGTGGTGATGGCAGATTTACTTCGTGAATGTAATTAACAGCGCTGAATTATATGACTGAATGTGGTTAAATGGGAAAAAATTAGGCTGTAGATATGTTCACAGAATAATTTTTTAAAAAATCACAGGATTGTACAACACACTGGATCCTTATGTAAACTATGGGCCGTAGTTAATAGCATAATTATAATAATACTTTTCGTCGACTATAACAAAAGCACACACTAATGCAAAGAACTCTAGCTGTTTCTTTAGCTCCACTTGACTCAGCAGGGCCTTCTGTCCACGGCAAGCCCACAGGCTAGTTTTGTGTCAGCCTGGAATCAGCACCACCCCGGGGGGAAAGTAGTACCGCGCGTGATCAGCTGTTCTGCAGCTCCGCCTTCGGAAGTCTCAGCCTCCCTGGTCCTCGGTGCCTCTGCGGCATCCGATACCTTTAAATGGACAGATTTGTACTTGGAAGTAGGCCGCTTTGCTCTGCCACAAATTCCTCTGCCCTGTGTAGAAGTAGAAACTGGTGAAGGGTTTCAAACAAGATAACTAAGTCAATTTTTAGAAACTTTTGTTCATTTATGGGTTTTTCCCACTCTCACAAAAAAATCACATCCTTCACTCTTCCTAACAGTCTTGGAAGCGTGTATCTCATGCCCTCACCTCCTGGTCTGCTCAATCGTTTAGTGCCGCAACGACGGCTGCCCACCCTACTGAGAGTTTCACTCCATCCCTGGCACCCCCAGAGCCACATCTTGCCCGAACTCTCTGTGGCTTTCACCATCTAACACAATATGTATTTCACTTATTTGTTTCCATAGCATCTATCTCCCCCAGTAAATATAAGTTCCACAAGGACAGGGATTTTTCATTTGCTTGGCTCACTGCTAAATACTGTGCCAAAATCAGTAACTGGCATACAATAGGTGATCAGTCAGTATTTGTTGAATGAATGAATATTATTAATCTTGTTTAATAGATAAATAAACTAGGGCCAACTTTAAACAACTTGAACAGAGTTCAAGTTTAAATAATTAAAAAACAAGTTTGTGCACTGTCAAAACCAGCAAGTTCTATCTTTTAAGTAGAGTAACTCAGTTAGACAGACTGTAACGACTCTAGTACATATCCTGGTGAGTTGGTTTTCGTTTTGTTTTGTTTCTGATTTGACTAAGCCCCTGTGGCTAACATGTGCTTTTTTACATCTCTTCTTGCACCCAAAAGTTGAGCAAGAAAATTAAAAAAAAATTGTTGATGGAATTAAGTGTTCTGATTTAGAGGTAAATCAAGATGCTTAATGTATGGAGATTGAAAACCTTGTATCAGGCAGTCCAAAACCAGGTTTTCATGAAATCAGCCACAAAAGCTCTGGGAGGCTCAGAGAGGCAAGGGGACTTGTCCCAGCCACTGGCTAGGAGCTGGTCGGCCTGGGTTTGGACATGAAACTGCAACATCTTGTTTCACGTCATTTGCAGAGCTCGTGTGAAAGCACTTCTCCTTTGCTAGCTGTACTCAAGGGTGCTGAGGAGGGCCAGTCCGAGTCGGGTTTTGAAGGCTGAATAGGAGCTTGCAGATGAAGATAATGGGGAAAAGGCACTCCAAGCAGAGGGAACTGCATGTGCAAGAGCCACGACGAGGAAACCAGGAGAAGCTCAGCAGGGCAGCAGGCACGGGAGGACCTGTGAGGACAGATAGGGCTGGAGAGGGAAGCCACGTCCACGGCCCTGAACATTAGCCGAGGAGCTCAGAATCTCCCCTGGGGGTAAAACTTTGGGTTTTAAGGAGGGCAAAGACTTGGAGCCAGCAGTTAAGAGGCCTGAAGGTGGGCATTGGTCGCGGTGACAGGAGAGGGACACAGCTTTGGGTGCTTGAGGGTTGGCTGATTGGGGCAGTGGACGGGAAGGGGCAGGAGCAACTTGAGCTCTTTGCTCGCGTCCATTCTCCCCTGCCCAGATGCATGCTCCTGCCGGGAAGGTCTAGGTCGGACTCCTCTGTGTGGGCACCTGCCAGCTCACCTGGGCTCGCTCAGTCATTCATCATATGCTGCCTGCCTGTGCCGAGAGCTGGGGACCCAGGGAGGAGGGGGCCCCCCCGCGTGTCCTGTTGGGGAGGCAGATGCACATCTAGCCTCTGGGGACTCACGGGGCCCCCAGACTGTCACAGGTGACCACCCTCTTGGTGCCCTTGGGGGCACACAAAAGCTCCAGCAAAGGGAAGCAACGTCTGGAAGCATGAACGGCAACTCCCCAGAGACAGGGAAGAGAGAGGCAAGTCCAAGAAGCATGGCGCCTCGACAGCGGGGGGTTGTGTGTGGGCTGGGGGTGGAGTGGGGCTGGGGCTGGGAGAGGTGAGCCCCAGGAGGGGTCAGTCACGGCACAGGCCTGGGCCCTGGCGCGGACCCTGTTCTTCCCTGGGTCCCCGGTTGAGCGGCTTTGGGAAGAATCCTGATGAGCCCCGGGGGACGGGGAGGACGGGCCGCCGCTCGGGCTTGGGGCTGTGGGGAACGTTTGGGCCTCGGCGTGGGAGAAGGTATTGATCCGCCGCGGCTGGGGCTGCAGGAGCCCGGGCTGATGGATGGAGCCCTCCCGGTCCCTCGGCTCGCAGGCACAGCGCGCCCGCATTAGCCCACTGGCGCCAAAAATGTCTAGAAGGCCCTCCCGTGCCGTCACAGACGGCGCACCCGGTGCACACTTAACAAGCAATTACAGAGAGAGTCATTAATTAAATAAGACCTGCTTCCTGCAGCAACACGCAGGAAAATGCGCGGCTCGCTCATCTGAGTGTTCGTGCAGCGTGGGGCGAGCTTCCAGCGAGCTGCCGGGAGGCCGGGCTCAGGCTCCGGAGGCCTCAGACCTGGGTTTGAATCGTGCTTCTGCTCCCCACCCGCCGCGTGGCTCCCACGAGGGCCTCTCTGAGCCTCGGTGCTGCCCCGTGAGGCGGGGCCCAGAGAAACAGGGGTTCTAGATCAACGCCCCTGGGTGCAGGGGAGAGATGGAGAAGAGCCCAATCCGCAAAGAGCTCCCTGCCGCCACACGTCAGCGATGCTCAGCCTTGCTATGTGCAGAGCCCGGAATGAGGTGCAGAGGGGACCCCCGACTCTGCTGGTGAAGAAAGTGCAGTGGGGTTGGGGAGACGCCTCCGCCGTCCCCCTGTTTGCACAGCACAATCTGCACTTCCGTCAGCTCCATCTCCCTCTACTGCAGCCCCCACAGCCTCTCCCTGCTCCCGTGGCCCAGGGAGCCCTGCCCGGAGCTCAGCCCAGACCCTGGGCCCTGCCGCCGGCAGCCTGGTCCCACTCGGCTCCCGGACCCCACGCAGGTACGCCCCGGGGCCAGCCCAGGCCCCGAGTCCGTCCACTTCAGCCTCTCTGCTGGTTGCCCTGGTCGCCAGCCCCATCCTAAGCCCACCTTGTTCAGCTCGAGTGTCAGTGTGAAGAGTCCTCTTTGCACAACAGAGCTTGTGTGAGGCTTGCGCTCCCCACCTCTGGGACGCCCACCCTTGGGGTTCAGTGCTCCTCCCACCTTTCCAGCTGTTGCTTCTTGGGGTCCGTTCTGGGCTCCTCCTCCTACCTCCTAAGAGGCAGGGGTCCCCAGGGCACTGTTACCCACTTCTTCTTTCTAGAACATCTTTCTATGTACTTCTTTCATTTCTTTCTCCCTCGCGGCTTGGGGATTTTTAAAAATTGAATGGCTTTTATGAAGTTATTTAATGTGTTTGACTCTAAACTAAAGAAAAGAAAAAACAGGAAAGAAAAGAAAAAGGCTTGAGTCAATGATAAGGGGCAATTGAAATCTTATGAAAGAAAGCCTACATTAAATTTCTGAACTCATTGTCTGCAGGGAAAACAACCAAATACAGAATTTGAAATTTTGCACAAGAAGCTGGTAACATGTCAGCATGCTGCTGTAGTTAAGGAACTGAGGCTGAGCCTGCCAGACGTGATCAGACTCGGAGGTAATTTCACCTGTTTCAATAAGAGCAGCTAATGCAGAAGGAAACATTCATGCAAATCTTTTATCTGAATATCTCAAAGACATTTTAAACCATATTATTTATGTAAATCAATAGAAAAAGCTCAGGATAGTGCTAAGAAATTGATTAGAATTGACAAGAAGGTGGGTGAAAGTGAGGATTTCTGAGGGTCTCTTTTAGAAAGCATGTATCTGGGGGTTAAAAGCATTTGGGAAGTGAGCTGGTTAAAGATGCCTCGTCAACTTCAGAGTTGTCCCCATGCTCTGCCGCCAGCTCCCATTTGGAGACGTCAGTGGACTTACCTCTGCCACGCTCCTTTGTGTGAGGTTCTGCCTCTGACACCGCTTTCAGCTCCCTCCTTAGAAACCTAATGGGACTTAAGCCCATATCAGTCAGGACAGGGTAGAACGTGCTGCAGTAACAAGCATCTCCACAACTCACCTTGACTGCATGCCTGTACCGCATTGGGCGCCGTGCTGGGTGCTGGGAGCACGGTGGGGGAGGAGGTAGGCAGCTCCCATGCTATGGCGGAGCATTCATGGTTTTGGAGGAAATGAGCAGACAAAGGAGTATAGAGTGGCAAACTGTGACCTGCGTTGTGATGGAGGGGAGATGGACAGGTGTCAGGCAGGCATCTTGCCGGGGGTGGGGTGGGGCGCTTCCAGCTGGGCTGAGAAGCTTGTGACGGAGCCCCCGTCAGGCAGAGCAGTGCAAAGTGTGCTCCCAGGGCAGGTGGCACGGGCAAAGGCCCGGAGGAAGCCTGTCAACTGCCAGCTGGGATCAGAACCCAGGCCCCCGATTCAGCTTCCGGAGCCCCGTCCACTGCAGCAGACCTTCCCTGGGCTGCAGGGAATTCCGGGTTGTTCCTGGAACCCAGCGAGAACCCAAGGGAGGTGGGTGGTGAGCGGGAAGGTAGGAAGTGTCCCTGCACATCTGGCCGGGCCCCCCTTGCTTGAAGCCCCAGCGGGTCCTGGGCCTTCAAGGCGGGTGGTCCGTCTGCTGCTTGCCTCACCTGCCTCATTGGAGACGATGTGGCCCAATGATTTGGAGCCCAGACTCCAGAGCGAACCAGACTGCCTGGGCCGGCATCCCATCTCCTCTGCCTTCTCCCTGCAAGATCTTGGATGGGATGTGACTTCTCTGGAACCTCATTAGTAGGGTTATTACTCCCAGGACTGCTGTAAGGATTCGGCGTCAGGGGGTGCCAAGCATCCGTGCACCCCAGCTCACAGCAGGCCCAGCCATGTCTGGCGATGGCATGTGTGCACAGATGAATGAGTGCATGAATGAACGAACGAATGAATGAACAAACAAAGGAATGAACGAATGGACAAACGAACGAACAGTTGAAGGAAGGAACAAATGAATGAATGAGTAAGGTCCCCTCCACCCCCCCACTGGCAGCCTAGGCCCCTCTCTTGAGCCTGTGAGGCTTTCTGGCAGGCAGGCCAGCCGTGGCAGAGCTGGGGGCTGGGGACCCCACCCCACCAAGCCCACTCTGGCTCACACCCCACGAGCTCAGTGCTGGTGGCCCTCCCCGAGCAAAGCTGCAGCAATGAGACCTCGCTTATCCCCGAGCCAATCGCAGGCTGCACATCCGTCCCGCAGGGGAGCCCCCTCCCCTGGGCCTCAGGACAGGGGTACACCCAGTCCACGGGCTCTCGGGTTTGGGGTGCAGCCAGCGGGGGCCTGTGGGGCTCTGGCTGAGACGGAGGATGGCGGGGAGGTGCTGGGATGGACCGCGTGTCTGGGTCCGAGGGGACCACGGGGCAGCCTCACATCCCGTTTCCTGCAATGCCCCAGGACTGGCCTGCATGTCCCTGTCCACTAGCTCTACCGATGGCCGACTGGACAGGGATGTTGGCGGCGAGGCTCTAGCCGGGTGTCCTCGGCTGCTGCTGGGGCCCAGCCCGGTGCAGAGTGGAGCTGCTCCCAAGCCCGAGAAGGGCCCTGCAGGACCGCCTGTGCCTCTGGCGCTGCCCCGGTGCCCGCTGGATGTCTCGGCAATGTGGCTGCCGCCTGGCACTCCGCGAGCGCCGGGCGGTGATGCCCCTGCGCTCACGCTGTGCTCAGGCCTGCACCCCCAGAATTCAGCCCAGTGCCTGGCAAAGGAAATGCCTGTTGGGCGATGGGGAAAATGGGGACCACGGACTTGTGGAGCTGGGGAGGACCCGGGGCCCCCTTTAACCTGGTGCTGCTGCAGTTATTTGGGGGCCCCACATGGAAACGCCAGGGGCTCATTCTCCTGACAGTCCTAGAATTGCACCTGGACGGATCCGGTGGGAAGCCCCCTGCCCAGCTTCTCAGTCCCGGAGGAAACTGCTCTCGTGGGAAGTACGCAAATGTCCCATTTCCCGCCCCAGGCCCCTGCCGGAAATCGCCTCTTTAGGAAGCTGTGTAATTATGCGCAGCTATTTCCGGCTGGCTGGCCAAGCTGCAGGGATTATTCTGCTAGTGACTTCCCCAAATCTGTCTAGACTCTCTGAAAGCGGGCAGGACAGGGCAAATTCATTAGTGGGCCTGAATAATTCAGATGGATTTAGAAAGGCAGTGAGCATCAAGGTGTTCCCGCGTGGTCTCTGCACATATAGATTTCCCTTTAAGAGGCAGAATCTAAATGAATAACCGTCTGATCGTTGTTAATGACACAGGCAGGGCCCGGCGTGGCTCCCAGACAGCCACTCTTTATGGAAAGCATTCATTGTCTCCCCCTGGACAAACTTGTTGGTTAAGTTCATGGAAGCAGCCTCGTCCACGCTGGTCAGAGCTGACCGTTACGATTATGAATTGCGCGGTCAGAAGGTTTCGCTGCAGAGAGCTCTCGGTCCAAGATGCTCTGGCTTGGGAACTGTCCTTGGGGCAGGGGTTGTCAAGTCCACAGCCCCCACGACCCCTGCAGCACCCCCTCGTAAATGATGGAAGGGGGAGGGGCAGCCCCTTTTAAGGAGAGAGCTGCTCGTCAGCTTCAGAAAGAGCTACGTATCCCCCCCAAAGTCAGAAATCTGGTGTACTCGTTGAAAAGTGTTCTCCCCGCCAAATTCATGTCCACCTGGAGCCTCAGAAAGCGAGCAAGTTTGGAAATTGCTCTTTCCAGGCATATTTAGTTATGTCAGGGCGAGCTCATTCTGGAGCAGAGTGGGCCCTGAGTCCAGTAGGGCTGGTGGGCCTCCAGGAAGAGAGGGGTTTGGACTGCAGGGGTGGCTAAGGCCAAGGAGCCCCAAGGCGGGGGGCCACCCCCGAAGCCAGGTGGAGCCTCCCTCAGCCGCGGGGGCCGGCCCTGCCCACTCCTGGGCTCCAGGTGTCTGGCTCCAGAGCTGGGAGGGGGGCTCCTGTTGTTGAAAGTTCCCTGACTGGTGCTTTGTTACGGTGGCCCCAGAGACCTGGAGGTGGGGTGCGCTGGGGCAGGCTGGGGGGCTGTGCCGGGCTTGGCTCGAGCCGGGTGTTCCTCAGCAGCTCCTGGCCTCGGAGCTGGCCTGGGGGGCTAGCAGCACAGACCCCAGGCCCACAGTGAGCCCTCGGCCCTCAAGCAGCCCTCCTGCGAGGTGGGGGCTTGGTTTTTGCCAGCTGCGTGAAAGTGGGCGCGGGAGGTTGAAGGAGACCCCTGAACCCCAGCCGGGACGAGCCTCAGGCTCCCCTGCAGCGACCTCTGTGGGGTGCTCTGGGCAGATGGTTTCTCCGACTTAAAGTAAATTTCCCCCAGCAAAGGGTGCGCTTGTTCGGGGGGGGGGGGCTTTGTCCTCACGACGGGGAGGCTCAGGGAGGGTCGGGCCCTGCATTGGCCGCCCCCTCTCATTCAGACCCCGAGGCTCCCTCCAGCAGGTCGTGGGGGCCGGCACTCAGCCGCGCGTCTCTGACCAGGGGGCCCGGGCGTCTTCCCAGAACAGGTCCGTGGGTGGGCGCCCCCGCTGCCCTGCTCCAAGAGCTGGCAGCAGGCCTGAGAGAGAGCCCTGGGACGGGGTGTCAACGGGCAGCAGGAGCAAGCCAGGCCCCCCGAGAGCTGAGGGGGGGCCTCCCATCACCAGGCCGCCGTCGTTGTCCCCCGCAGGGACGGCAGCCCCTCCTCCACTCGGCGCACCGGGCTCAGACCCCGGGTTGGGGACGGCGGGAGCCCTCGGGGCTGTGACGGGCACGTGCGTTTCTGCTGCTAACGCCGCCCAGCTTGTGGTGCCTTGTAGGGGCAGCTCCAGGAATCTCAAGGGGACAGGGAAGGTGCGAAGCCGCAGCCCCACGGTGAGCCCCGAAAGGACGCGGCCGGCTGGGCAGCCAGCGGCTCACCCCTAAAAGGAGACCGACGAACACGTTCTCAGGCTCCTGGGGAACCCACGACCGAGGGGAGCAGAGCTCACGACCACGCTGGGGAAAGTCGCCAAGGTCCCGCCATTTGGCACGGACGCCAGGCAGAGCCCGCCACGTTCGCCACGGCGAGGACCCGGTGGCCCGACGCGTCGCCAGTCCAAACGCCGGCAGCGCCCGGACCCTCACACCCAGATGCCAGAGACTGGACGGGCGCCGGCTTCGCCCTCCGGGGCTGCTGCAGCAATTACCCGCGCTGCGGGCGCTGAAGCCAGTCGTCCACCGTCACCCGGTTCTGGAGGCTAGAGGTCCAACATCGAGGTCTCGGCAGCGTCCACTCTGGCTGGTGCTGGCTGCCGGCCATCCGTGGGGCCCCTCGGCTTCTCCTCCTGCCCTGTCGTCTGAGCCTCTGACTGGATTTCCTCTCCACTTCCACCCGGACTCAGCCTGGCCTCAGGCAGAGGGTCTGGGAGGCCCACACCTCCGCTGACCACTCTTCAGAGGTCGTCTACTAGTGCTTCGGAGCACAGGAGCGTGGACAAGACTGAGCAGCCTTTTAAGGGGGACACGATTCCATCCCCAACACTCAGGTCCCCAAATCTGACAACAACCCCACAATGTAGGTGACATTATGGATGATGAACGGTGACACGGACACGTCTTTAAAGCAAGGTCAAAAACGAACTTGGGTCAACCACGCTCTGCTCTGCAGAGAAGATGACCAAATTGTTGTCATATAAAGAGGGGAAGAGAGTTTGCGACAAAAATACGCAGGGAAAAATGCACCCAGAGAGTGAGTTAGGGAAATGCATACAAACTTTTGGAATTTTTACACGTTTGTGGTGTTTGTCAGCTATTTTAAACTTGCAATTTCTTTCTTTTCTCATTCTAAGTAGGTATTTATTTTTATAAGACAATTTGACTTTAAATTTTGCACTCCTTCTCTGAAAGAGGGCCCTCCAAATGATGTGAACGGCAGGGCCCACAAGACTGGACCCCTCCTGGTAGACCCCCCAGAGGGGCCCCTGGGGTCCTGGAGGTTGCCCAAGGAGAGGGCCTCCTTCCTCTTTGCAGCTGGGGTACGTCTAATCACACCCCACATTCTCCCCCTACCTCCACCCCATCTTCTGGCCAGCATCCCCTCTCTGCTGGGACTCGGTGCAGCCATCACCTCCTCCGAGAAGCCCTCCAGGTGAGGTCCCTTCTCTGTGCTCAGCGGTCAGGGTGAAGTGTCACCCGCAGGCCACAGGGCAGGAAATGCATCTGTCAGTTTGGAGTGTGGGCAGCTGGACACCTGCCCTGCTAGCAATAAAAATTCTCCAGAGGTGGTCAGCGAGGCCAAGCCGGCAGTTGACCCTTGGCCCGTGGAGAGGGGTGAGACCCGTGTAAGCCTCATTTGTAAATGTCCTCCCGTCCAGGACCTGCCAGGCAGCCCAGCCCTGGGCCTAATTGCTTCCAGGAAGTGGCTCAAGGAGGCAGCTCCCTCTGCTAGCAGCGGCTAGTGTCATTCCATGCCAGCTCCCCGTGACCTGTTTGTCGCCTCCCGCGCCTCCCACCCCCACCTGGGGCCAGAGAGGGGCAGGCGGGGCGGTGATGGGCTGGCCGGGGCCACCCAGCTGGGGACGAGGCCTGCCCGCGGCCATCCTCGGATCACATGAGGAGCGATGCCCCAGCAGCCCACCCCAGCTCTCCAGCCACCCCGTGCCATCCACAGCCTGCATCCGTTTGAGGGGAGGACCCGGGTGCTGGGGTGCTGCGTAGCGACCCTGGGCGGCGGCTCTGGCACCACCACGCGCCTGGCAGGAGTTGCCCTTGGCCGCCCCTGGCTGGGAGACGCTGGCTCCTCTCTCGCAGCCCCAGGGAAGGATTCGATGTCCTGGGCAGCCTCCGGCAGCGCGGCCTCCCTCCCTCCCGCCACCCGGGCCGTCCACGCTGGGTCTGGCACTGCAGTTTCTCCGGCCACCTCTCCCCAGGCTTGGGAATCTGGAAAAGGAACCAAAGCCAGAGAGGAGAGCAGGGGAGGCGGTCTCTGACGCTGGAGGAGCTGCCGGGGCCCTTTCGGGTGCCGTCGGAGCCTCCCAGGCTTCCCTAGGGGTTCAGGACACCTTTCCCCCCGGGGGAGGCCTGTGACCCCGAAGCTGGTGGGGACAGTCCATGGGGACGAGGGACCACAGATAAGAGGGGTTTCCTCTGTCTGGGCCCGGGTCAGGAGGGGCTGTCGGAAGTCCGGCGTTTGGGGTATATGCGCAGTCCCGTTGGGGGATGAGGGTCCCTGGGGTCTCGTCTCCACTCTGCCCTGCGGCGGGCGCGAAGGTGGGCAGATGGGAGGCGGCTTTGAAAGGGGCGCGCGGCCCGGCGGGGGGAGGGCAGGGGTCCTGGGAACACTTAGGCCCTTATCGCTGATCAAAGCCCGAGGCGCCGCCCCGACAGGCGAGGTGTGGCCCCACCTGGCTCTCATTAGCAGCGGGGCCTGCTCTTGCTCACAGCCTCCGCTGCGGCGTCCACTGCACCTGGAGAGGGACGGCGGCCGCTGCAGCCCGCTCTCCCAGCCCTGCGCCCCCAGCCCCCTGGCCCGGGCAGCTTCCTGGCCCCCCGCCTGGGTGCTGCTGGCCTTCCCCTGGGAGACCCCGCCTCTCCTTCGGGCAGGGGTCCGCCCTGAGTGCTCCGATCCCCCAGTCCCAGTTTCCTGGGATCCTGCTGTGGGATCGAGATGGGCCAACACGGGTCTCCACCGTCAGACCAGCAGCCCCCTCGGGCAGTGGGGGGCTCCCTCTGCGCCCACTGGAAGGCAACGTTCTCTCATGTTGTCTTGGGGGTCTTCTACCAGTGCAGAGGAGGGCCGACGGGATTAGCCGACAGGGTTACTGGGCAGCCTTGGGCAGGTGCCTTAGCCTCTCTGGGCTTTGGGATAGTTTGTGCATCAAGCAGGAATCAGATATTTGAAAGAAGCTTGCCAACTGCAAAGTTCCAACCATGAATGTAAATTTTTGTTATTATTCATAGCAGGAGGATTTGAGGCTGAGGAAGAGACACACATCAGAGAATACCCCAGGTGGGGAATAAATAAGGGGGAGGACCCTGGTGTGTGAGGAAGTTTTATCCCCTTTTTTGCCAGCCCAGAACCCGGCACACTTGACGTGTTAGTCAAATTCTTCAGAGAGCCACAAGCCAACACATTTTATGGCGAGAGAGGTTTATTATAAGGACTGGCAAGCCTGAGCTCCGTAAGGCAGCTGCCAGCCGGAAATTCTGATAAAAAGTGATATTGAAGCGTCCTTAGTCCAAATTCCCACGGGAAGCAGGCTGCTGGAAACTTCAGCAGGAGCCAGCGCTGCAGTGGAGGCAGAAAGACCTCTGAAACCCGCAGTTCTGGGCTTTAAGACGTGCAGCTGATTGGATGAAGAGGTTCCTCGCGTTGCTGAGCTGGCAGTAGATGCACTCAACTCTCTACAAACACCCTCACAGCAGCAAGCAGCTGGACACTGTAGTCCAGTTGGAGGACGACTTGACAGCACAAAAGGTTGTTGGCAGGACAAAAGGTGGCTGGAGCCCCTTCTGAGGGTCCCTGCGCCCCTCTCCTCTGCCGGGTGAAAGTGCATGCATGGGGAGGGAAACTGAGGCACAGATGGGCATCTCAGGGTGTGGGCCCCCACTTTGCTCTTGGTGTGTGATGTCATGGCGGGAGTGGGGTAAGGGCCTGCAGATCTGCTTCTGCACTGCCGGATGCCCCATGGCCATGCCCAGCTGCCACCCCGAGTGGTCACTCAGGGTCCCCTTGGGGGAAGTCACAGCAGACCCAGTGCATGACCTGATGCATGGGAACCATGCTGGAAGGAGCACGCCATTTTCCCGGGGGACTGGGCCATGGCTACCCACCCCACCCCGGCCCCCAGCTTCAGTTTCTGCTTTGAAGATTGGGTACCCTAGACCCTGCTCTGCACATCTGGAGTCCTAGCCCTCGTCATTTATGGACAAGGAGACTGAGGGTCAGAGTGTCCTGCGGCCACAATGCCTGTCAGCCTAATGGATGGCGATGGTTTTGCACGTGGCGCCTCCTGGCTCAGACTTGAAGACTGGGTCTCCCCAGCTCTCACCTGTCTGTCTCCTCCTTCTCTCCCCTTCCCAAACTGCACCCCGTCCCGCTGGGCTGAGGTGGAATCACAGGGACACCCTCAGCACCGACCCATCTCTCAACACCGTTTATCTGCACTTTCCTCTCCCCCGATCCCTGGGTACAGCTGGGAAAGCATATGCTTCAAAGTCAGGTGTGGCCGCACCAATTACAAAGGGAGGAAAGGCAGGCATTGCTGACCCCGATGCCAGCACACACCTGGCAAGGTTGTCGCAAAGAGCAGAGGCTGTGCCAGGTACGATGCGGAGGGCACGCTGTGGAGGTGTCCCTGAAGGCACCCGTTGGCCAGGGCTTGACACTTGTTTCTAGCAAGCAATGAAAACGAGACCTCCCTGGTGGCGAGTCTGACCGCCGGCCAGGCACTGCCCTCACACGCGCTCTCCTTTGGGAAGCTGGGCTAATTGGCGCCGCGGGTGCTGAGGGTCGATGCACATCCCCTAGGAGGACAAGTCCTGTGTAACTAGATAAGCTGATGTCCACGTGCCCACGTGAAAGTAAGACCTTTGAAGCTGCTATTAGTGAAGGTGAGGCCAAACTGAATCGGGGGTCAAGCCATTGTGGCTGGAGTCCTGGGAAGCAGAGGGAATTTGGATGCCCACAGGGGAGGTGACGGACGGCATGCGACGGAGGCAGACTGATGGCCGCAGCCACCACCAGGACGCCACAGACTTCAGAGAAGGCAGGGCCTGCTGACACCTTGACTCGGGCTCCAGCCTCCAAAACCGAGCCACCAATTCCTGTTCACGCCAACGGGCCTGCGGTATGTGTCACAGCAGCCCTGGCAGGCTGAGACGCACGGTGACAGCCAAGGACACGCAAACACCCTTGTTCCCTCGATGCACCTGTGGGTCAGAGAGACGGGAGCTGACCGAGTCACACCCCTTCTAAGAGGAGAAATTAAACTCGTGTTTTATGACCCCATTTCCAAAGCCTATTTAATTTTTTAAAATGTAAAAAAATAAAGTTTTGTTTTTCCAATTTTAAAATCAACACATGCTCATAGTATAAACACAAAGAAGAAAAACTGTAATAACCATTAGTCAAAGTTTCTATGTGTGGTGGTTTGAAGCAGTGTGGACTCCCGGAAAGAATGTTCTTGAAGTTAACCCGTTCCTCGGAGTGTGGACCCAATGTAAGCAGGCTCTTTTGGTGAGTAGGATGTTAACTTAAGATGTGGCTTACCTCACTCGGGGTGGATCTTAATCCTCTTACTGGGGCCCTTTATAAGAGAATGAAATTCAGACAAAGAGAGGAAAAACCACAGAAGAAAGAAGCTGGAAGCAACGAAACATGGAAGAGGAGGGAGAGAACAACAGACCCGCCATGTGCCTTGCCATGTGACACAGGAGCCAGGGATAGTTGGCAGCCGGTCTTCAGGAAGAAGGTATCATCCTGAAAAATAAGATGCCTTCATTTGGACATTTTCACTGCCATGGAACTGTAAGCTTGTAAGCTAATAAATCCCCACTGTAAAAGCCGACCCATTCCTGGTATATTGCTTTCAGCAGCTTTAGCAAGCTAAAACACTATGAAATATGTATTTTAATATTTCCTTCCAGATTTTTTTCTACACATAAGTTTTTACATAATCATCCTGATAATATAGGCACAATTTCTATCTGTTCAAGCACGTTTTCCTGTTATTACAACTGCCACACAAACATAATTTTGACTGAGTAATATTTTTTCATGAAGATGTTCTATAACATTAAAGCTCTTTCCAGTTGTTCTCCCTACTGTAAGTATTATGCTAATGAGGTAACTTGTTTTTCATATTCTAGATTACATTCCTGAACTAGCTCCTTCCAGGGGAGTTAGAAGTCAGTTTTGTGACCTCAAGAAAATGAGAAACAAGCAAAAGGAAAACTACAACTAAAAATTAAAATGGCAACAATCGATTGATGCAACTATTCTATTTTCTTACAAAAATCTGGAAGACTGACCCACAGTGATTGCCACTCACCACAAATATTGATTAAATCAGAGCTTTTTCAATGCCCTCTCTTCTGATTTCGTGAACATGTATTCTCAAGAAAACATCTCGAGGCCAAGGAGAGACGAGTATTTTAGAAGACACCCAGATTAGCACAATCACGACTGGAAAGTGTCTCTCCCATGCCGTGGTTGTCAAGAAATTTGAACAAATGGTTAGTATTAAAGGGGTTTAAGTTATGGGAGAATTTCATATGCTATGATTTATGCACCCATCATTCCAATCATCTCAAATAAGAAAAATGTTGGCTTTCAATTGCCACCGAGAAGTATCTGGTCTCTTTTAGATAAAGATTAACCACACCGAGTGACGGCTCCACTCTGCAGGCAAAGCTAACACTTTTCTTATTAGGTAGCTGGTAATTCAGACAAGATTCAATCAAACAATCCGTTCCTAATACCCACTTGGTATTAGCGTTCTGTTTTGAATTTGACTCTATATATGTAATATCCAGAAAGACTATCTATCTTCTGTTAAATGTTTTTAAGATCCACATTTTCAACTTATATGTAAGAGATAATCCTATCAGTAAAGTTAAGCCAAGGGAAACTGGTAGAATTATACTTTAAGGGGGCAATTTGCCTTAAAAAAAACACAAAAATTTGTTACATAAAACAAATTGTTGAAATACATAAATATTTGTCCATATCATTTTATCATTATATTTTATTTTCTGTGGTGGGTAGATTTGGGATGGAAAAGTTTTTTAGAAAAATATTCACTCATTTCTCTGGATTTTGTGAAACAAAACATGTTTCCATTGCGATGTGTCATAACTTTTGCAGTCTGAGGCTAATTGTGTTTTGTTATTTGACGTATGGAGTGCTTTTTTACTCAGCCCTCGCCTTGGGCCAGGTCCTGGGTGAAAGCTGATTCCTGAGTATGAACCAGGCAGGAGCCAGTGGGACAGATGCCAGAAAGCAGGGACACCTGAGTCCCACGAGTAAGTGTGGTGGGGGCTTTGCAGTCCTTTCGGGGGGGCGGGGGGACCGAGTCAGCTCGGGGGCTCAGAGGGTGGGGCCGTCTCCGCTGGTCCCTAAGGAGGAGTTGTTGGGGGTGGCAACCGTCTCCATTTCCATTTCAGAAAAGCCTCATCTAAACCCGTTCTCTAGGCTCCGTATTCACTCACCCATTTATTCAGCCAGCGTTTATTGAGTGTTTACTGTATGCCAGCCGGCAGGGTCCAGCTTGGGCTTCGAGTTCTCAGGCAGCATGACGCCTACTGTGTGGGAGCCAACGAGCTTTAAGCCAAAACCTGTTTATTTTACAATGCAATAGGTATCGACCTGCTTTTTGAGTCACTTTGACTCAGTTGAGTTGATTATCCATTCCTCTATTCTTCCTGTCTTTATTCACCCGTTCAAAAATGTTTCTTGAGTGACAGATATTAATAAAAATAAAGAGCTGCTTCAAATCAACACTACTTCCTAACAAGTTTGTGTGTCTAGACACAGTCTCTAGGCTTAAATTTCCAGCTTGGAATCCTTGGTTAAGGTCCTTTTTGGAAATCTCCCAGTGACGAAGATAAATGAGTGGTTGCTTTTTACGGACAGTGAGTTTTCAGTGGAGGCTCCGAAACATCTGGCCCATATGCCGTCTATTTTAAATACCCCAAAAAATGTGGAAACACCTTTGGATATTTTAAAGCATTTTCCCCCCTGAATTTAAAAAAAAAATCTGGAACCACTAAATTAGTACAGTATCTTGGCCCAATTGGATCCAGAGCCTGTACGAGACATTCCTGTGGCATATCCAACTGCATTCAATCCAAGAGGCTCTGGATAACTTTGCACCCAGTGAAAAGGGAAGCCATTATTTGAGGAATCTGTGTCTTTGGGTTTGGGAGAGATGCATTTCTATCTCTTTCTGTTTGACCTAATGGGAAGATTCTTTCGTCCCCATGCCCTTTCACCAGACATTTGTTAAAATGTTCACCCCCCTAGTTTGTTTGGACCTGGCCTAGTCTTGGAGATCAACTTGAATGGATGTTGAAGTCATCTAGAGTGACAGTTGCCCAAATGTTGGGGTTCACTCATTGCCAGCTTTATGGGGAACACTGATTATTCCTGATTTATGGGCCTGTCATATTGCTAATGGGAGAAACCTGCCTATGGGGTACTGTTTTTCCCAAGGAGAACAGAGAAGAGCAGCTAGCAGGAGAGGGGGTGGATGCAATAGGAGGCCGTGTGGAAAGGCCACTGGTCTTGGGGTGTCAAATGCAGATGGCATTTACTAGTTCTGCAACTTTGGGAGAAATAATGTTGTACCATTTTATCTTATGAGAGTATCAGGACATTCAAATGAGATGCGGTTGTGGAAATGCTTTGAAAACATTAAATACTACAAATAGTGAGGGAATGACTAATTACTTATCATCTATATTTATTTGATTTAGTGAGCACCTATTATGTGCCCAATGGGATCAAGAAGCATGTCAGCTTTTCCAGAGGTAAAAAGAATTCCAAGCTTAGGGAAAGGTAAGGTATAAATGAATTACCTGGGATGTTCTCTTCTGGTCATAATGCAATATCTGGAACTAGATTCGACCTCCCAATATAAATAACTATAAGACTGTGCACACTGTATGACGTGGCTGTGTCTGGGCACTGGACAGCAGGCAGAACAGATCTGTGACCCTGAGAGAAGGGGAACCAAGGAGCTGAGCTCTAAGTTCATGCCAGCTCTCTGCCTGTGAGCACGTTTTCTCCTGCAGTGCAGGAAGGAGTCCAAGCAGAGCTCCGCAATCTCCCTGAGCTGAAGAGACATAGATTGGATTTGGAGCCACTGAGGCAGCTGAAATTGGAGGTGGGGGTGGGTGGGGCAGAGATGCTCAGATGAGGGGCCCCATAAGGCACGTGAGTATCAGTGAGACCCTTTGCCCAAGGATTGTGAAGGCCGAGACTCCATGAGCCAGAGCAGCTATTGATGCTCAAAGTGCACTGAGTTCCCAGAGGCATGCAGTGCAGGAAGACACTGGAATTCCGGATCAATCAGAGTGTAGTGCCCAAGGAGTAAGGGTCAAGCCATAAAGTAAGAGAAATGCCCTAGAATTAAGGTCAAACTGAAATAAGTACATTCCAACAAAGAATAAGGCCAAGACCAAAAGGACCTGCCCATAATCTGACTGCCTCCTCAAACAATGCCCTTTAATAGAAAACAACGTAATACACATTTCTTACAACCTCATAACCCACAGTGTCCAGCATAGGATAAAAAATGATCAGCTGTACAAAGAAGCAGGAAACTATGGCCCATAATTTAAAAGAAAGCAGCTAATAGGAAGAGACCCTGATGTGACTCGGATGTTAGAAATAACCGGCAGTGACTTAGAAGCAGCTGTCTCTGCCAGGGCTCATGACAGATCCCACACTGGAATTCACTGTCTCATGGTTTTGGAGGCTCCGACACAAAGGTATTGGCAGGACTTGCTTTCTCCTATAGTCTGTAGAGCTCCGGAATCCTCCGTCACATGGCAATCCCTCTCTCTCTCTCTCTCTCTCTCCCTCCCCTTGTGTTTGGTCCTCTGATTTCTGGCGACTTCTGACTTCCACTGATGTTGTCCACTGAAAAGGACCCCGGTCGCATGGGTGAAGGCCCACCCTGATTCAACGTGGGCTCATCTAAACAGGATCTTAGAAGATCCTGTTCACAACGAGTCCACACCTTAACTAACAGTGACATCTCCAAAGGGCTTATTCCCCAATGGGTTCACATCCACGGGGCTGAGGGCTTAAGACTTGAGCATGCCTTTGGGAGCGGATATGAGTCAATTTCTAATAGCAGCTATTACTATACATTCAAGGAAATAGTCATTGTGAGTGAAAAAAATGGAGAATCTCAGCAGGAAGATGAAAACCACATATACAAAAGTCATAAATGTAAATTCTAGAATTAAAAGTGCAACATCTAAACCGAGAAATTCAAATGATGGGATTAATTGCAGCCTAGAGACTACAGAGGAAATGTTTAGAGTACTTGAAAACAAATGGAAGGAAAAAGTATACAATTCTAACAATAGAGATGGAAAAGATGAAGAAAAAATGAACGAACCCTCAGTGAACAGTAGAAAACAGTGTAACAAAGGTTCAGTTGAAGTCCCAGAGGGAAAAAGAGAGAAATAATGGAACAGAAAAAGAATTCAAAGAAATAATGGCTGAAATTGTGCCATTTAGTGAAAAACCTCAGTCTACAGGTCCAAGAGGCTCTGTGAACCCCAAACAAGATAAATTCAAGGGAATCATACCTAGGCACATTATAGTCAAACTGCTAAATAATCAAAGAAGAAAAGAAAATCTTAAAGGCAGCCAGAGAAAAGGTGTACATTACTAATTACTATAGGGGGACAACAATAGGAATAATTGCTAATCTTTTAGCAGAAACCATGGAGGCAAGAAGACAATAGAACAAAATTTTTAAAGAATTGGGCAAGAAAATTGAGAATCTAGAGTTATACATCCATCAAAATATCCTTTAAAAAGAAAGATACTTACAGACAAACGATAACTAAGAGAATTTGTTGTCAACAATCTGTACATTAAGAAACATTACAGAAAGCTTTTCTGGTTGGAGGGAAATGACACTGGATGAAAACTTGGATCTCTAGGAAGAAACAAAGAGCACTGGAAAAGGTAAATATGTGGATAAATATGTGACTATCTTTTACTTCTCAATTTTTTGAAAGACAACTGTTTAAAGCATCTTTGTCCCATGAAACATTCTGCGATGATGGGACTATCCTATACCTGTGCTGCTCAACATGGCAGCCGCTAACCATGTGCCCCTACCAAGCACTTGAAATGTGGCTAGAGAGACTGAGGAGCTGAATTTTTTATTTTGTTTACTTTTAAATAATTTAAATTTAAATGGTCACATGTCATTAGACAGTACAGAATTAAACCAACAATAACATTGTAAAGCAGTTCTATGTACATAGAAGCCAAGTACATGACAATAGTACAAAGGATGGGGAAGTTTCATGGAATTTTACTATTGTAAGATTCTTACATTGTACATGAAGTGGTATAATATTAACTTAAATAGATTCTGATTAAGTAATCCCTAAAGCAATCGTTTGAAATAATACAAAGGAAAAAAAATTTAAGCTGAGAAAGAAATTAAAACAGAATATTAAAATTATTTAATTAAATCAAAAGAAAGCAGGGAAGGAGGAACAGAGGGAAAAATCAAAAGAGACAAATAGAAAAATACAACAGACTTAAACCCAACCATGTCACTAATTACATTAAATGTAAATAGACTAAAGGTCTGTTTAAAAAGTAAGATCAAATGGCATTCTATCTATGAGAGATGAACTTTAAATATAAAGACAGAAATAATTTGAAAGTAAAGGACTAGAAAAATATTATGGTCATACTTCAAACATAGGAAATCTGTGTGGCTATGCTAAGATGGGCAAAGCAGACTTTAAGACTAAGGGTACATACACACACACACAAAATAAACAGGGGCATTTCACAAAGATGCAAGGGGAAATGCAGCAGGAAGACGAGATAATCTATAGTAAGTATGCATCTAATATAGGACAGAAGGTGGAAATAGACGAGTCTATAACAATAATTGGAAATTTTATGCCTCTCTTTTAGTAAATGATTGAACAAACAGACAAAATGAAGTGAGAATATAGAAGATCTAAACAACTTTATCAACAGTCTTGATCTCCCTGACATTTATAAAACACTATGTTCAATGACTGCAGAATGACCGTCTTTTCTAGTACACATGGAGCATTTACCAGCTAGACAATTTTCTGAGATAAAATATGTCTTCATGAATTTCTAAAGTAGACATTGCGCAGAATAGGTTGTATGACCAGAGAAGAATTAAATGAGAGACCAATAAAAATAAGATATTTATGAAATCCCCAAATATTTGTAAACTAAATATCAGGTATCTAAATAAAGCCTGGGTCAAAGAAAAATGTCACCAGGAACATTAGAAAATATTTAAAAAGTAATGATCATGAAAACATAACCTCTCAAAATTTGTGGGATGCGGCTAAAATGCTTAGAGTGGATTTTATTTCTTTAAATGCCTACATTAGAGAAGAAAAATAGTTTAAAACAAATTGTCTGTTTCCACCCCAAGAGTCAAGAAAAGAAGAGATAAGTAAACTAAAAGTAAATAGGAAATAATAAGAACAGAAATAAGTGAAAAAGAAAACAAGTATAGAGAGCTAATAAAGCCAAAAGTTTGTTCTCTTAAAAAAATAATTAATTTGATAAGCTCCTAGTAAGACTAATGAAGGAAAAAAAAAAAAAAAAAAAAAAAACACTAACATGGAAATGAAAGAAAGTATATCAGTACAGGTCCTACAGTCATTAGAAAGATTATAAGGGAATATTAAACAACATTATGCCAATAATTGCAATAACTTAGGCAAAAATCATAGATTCCTTGGCAACTATAAGCTATCAAGGTGACTAAAGAAGCGATAGGATGCCTGAAAAATTCTATAGCTATTAAAGTAATTAAATGTTATCAAATGCGTTTCTACAAAGAAAACTATAGGTCTAGGTGGCTTCACTGGTGAATTTTATCAAACGTATGAGAAAAAATAACACCAATCTAACACAGATTCTTTAAGAAAATAGCAGAGGAGGCAGAAATGCTTAAAGCTCCCTTTTTGAGGCCAGTATTATCTGGTACCAAAACTAGGCAAAGAAATTACAAGATAAGAGAACTACAGACCAGTATCTGTAATAAACATAAATACAAAAATGCTCAACAAAATATTAGCAAATCAAATTCAGCAGCACATAAAAAAATAATATATCATGACCAGTAGGGTTTATCCCAAGAATGCAAGAAAAGTAGGTTGAAGATTTAAAAATCAATCAATGTAATTTACCCTTTAACAAAATAAGAAAAAAAATCATATGATCATTTCAACAAAGGCATAAAAATCATTATGCACTACACATTCTCCAATACCCATTCATGATAATAGCTCTCAGACAACTAGGAATAGAAGGGATCGTCCTCTACTCAATAAAGGGCAACTATGAAAATCCTATAGACAGCATTATACTGAATGGTGAATCCCTGAATGTATCCTCCCCACCCCACCCCCAAGCCTCAGAACAAAACAAGGATGTGTACTCTCACCACTTCTATTTATTATTGTACAGGACAACCTAACCCATTCAATAAGGAAAGAAGAAAGAAAGAAAATTTAAGAAGATAAAAGGCATGCAGCTGGAAGGAAGAAATAAACTCCCTTTGTTTGCAGCAGTATGACTGTCTACATAGAAAATGGTAAGTAATATTTAAAAATCTACTAGATTTAATGAGGGAATTATGCAAGGTTGCAAGATACAAGGCAACTATACAAAAAACCCTGATACTAGCAATGATTTGGAAGTTGAAAATTTTAAAAATTAGAAATTAAAATAAAAAATTTAAATACCATTTGGAGTAACATAAAAATAGATAAAAACTTAGAAAAAGTAGATCTAGAAAATCTTTTCTGAGTGAAATTATAAAAGAATGAAATTAAAGAACTACTAATAAATGGAGAGAGATACCATGTTCATGGATTGGAAGCCTTACTATTGTTAAGATGTCTCTTTAACAGGGGGTGGCAAACTGTGTCCCATAGGTCAACCTACTACTTTTTAAAATAAAGTTTGACTGGAACACAGCCATGTCTATTCATTTATGTATTTTCAAAGGCAAAATTGAGTACTTGTGATAAAAACAATATAATTCACAAAGCCAAAATTATTTACTAACTGGTCTTTAAGAAGTATGCCCTCCCCTGATCTATAGATTTAATGTAATCCCAATAAAAATCCCAAGCTCTTTTATTCATTTTATTATTGATTTTACTTTGCCAAGGTTTGTAGCATTTATGATGTCTTCTGTTATCTTAATAATGCAGTTATTAAGTTAGCAAAATGGATTCAATGCTCATCCCCAGCCTTTCCTTTAACCACAACTTCTCTAATCCCAACATTTAAAAATATATATGAATAATGTTTTCTTTTACTAGAGTTTTTTTTTTTTTCCCCCAAAGAGGTATCTTTAACCCAATATGGCTTAGAGGCCATATTTTCTAAATTCCTGCATACTTGAGATATCATAATTTTGCCTTTATACTCAAAGACCATCTTGGCTGGGTATAGAATCCTTGTGCTACATTTTCTTCTCTTAGCCCTTTGCAACTATCCATTATGTTCGTGAGTTCTCCCTTTGATCACTACTCTTTTATCCTTGGTTGACTGGACTTTATCATCAAGTATTTTTTTTCCAAAATGGACTTATGGCTGCCATATGCTCTGAATTATTTCATGTTTAAGAATGTCAGCCAATTGCCTTTATACCTGAACAACTTGTCTGCCTTTTTTTGGATCACTTTTCTCCTGAAAAGCTGTTTTTTCTAGAAATTTGGTTTATGGTACGGAATGATACTTTAGAGCCATCTGATAACATAACTTATTTTTGCTACCTGGGTACCTGGCGATGTGTCTTTATTTTAAGTTAAATAATTTGACCAGGATTTGTGTCAATGTGTTTAAATCTCCAACATCTCACCCTGTAAACTCATCTGCTGCTCAGTTTTCAGTTTAGTCTTTTCTTCTTTTCAAGGGAAATTCTCCGGGACCTGCTGCTGGTGCTTTGACAGGAACCTCTAGCTCCAAGCAGCTGGGCCACAAGACGCCCACGGACCGGGTCCCAGAGCAGCTGCGAGGCGACGCCGGGAATGCCCTGTGATGACGCCCACAGGCCGCCAGGGCAGCAGACACTACAGCAGAGGGCAAGGGACGGACTCGGGCAGCAGCCACAGTAAAGGCTCAAGGCTTTAATTAATACCCATAGTGATAAAAATAAGTCCATGGATTCTGTAAACCATCAATTGCATAAATGCTATTGTATAAAAAAATTTAAACAAATGTTAAAATTTTAAACAATCTACTACATGTAAATGATGCATTATAAATACTACCTTCTCAGTTAAGGGGGGCCCCCCCCCCCAAAAAAAAAGGGAAATTCTCTCCTATGATATCTTAAAATGTAGTTTCCATTGCATTGTTCAATTATCTTCTTCAGGACCACCAACTCCCCTCTGTAGAATCATTTGTGTTCTTCTCTTATCCCCTGTATAGTTGTTTCAATGTTTTTGCCTTTCTTTTCTTATGCACTGAAATGTTTTCCATTCTTTGATTTTGGCTGTTTTTCCAAATCAGCATGAACCATTAAAAAGGGTATTCCCTGGAAAACCTTCTCACTCCTTGAGGACTTGTGTGTCTCACTCTCAAGGACTTTTCCAGATATTCCCTGGAGTGTCTGTCCCTTCCTTTTATCATCTTGCCTTAAAATGAACTTGCTCAGGATTTTATCAATCCACCTTCTCTCCTATTTTAGTTTGCCAAAGGGCTGTCGGTGCAAAGTACCAGAAATGTGTTGGCTTTTATAAAGGATATTTATTTGGGGTAAAAGCTTTCAGTTTTAAGGCCATGAAAAGTCCAACTCAAGGCACCGTAAGAGATGCTTTCTCACCCATATCAGCTGCCATGTGTTGAAGCAAGATGGCGGACGATCTCAGCCTGGTCTCTGCCTTCCCCTCTGGGCTGTACCGTTTCCCTGAGCTCAGCTGAGGGCAACTGGCACAGGGCTTGTCTCTTACCAGGCCACTTCTCTCAGGCTAGGGCTGCCCCAGTTTCTTCCTGATTTCAGCTGCAAGCTATCAGGTAAATGGCTCATCTCTTCCTGGGGCTTCAGTTCCTTGAGCCTCCCCTATCTATCACATGGTAGCATCAAATATGGCAGAGCTCTCTTTTCCAGTGTGTCTCCATTTTCTGTCAGACCCAGCAAGAGGGGGGAGACTCAACCTGGGTCACGCCTCACACCCACAGGAGTGGACCAGCCCACCAACATAATCTTTCTCTTCTTGGGATTCATGAAATAATTTCAAATGTCCACATCTCCCAATGTGACTCCTGTTGTGCCAAGGCGTGGTTCGGAGCCATGCCATATCTCTCCAGGAGTCACTTTTGCCTTGGTTATGATCGTGAAAACATACAGCAGGTGGTTGTACCTCTAAAGGACTTGCTTGGGTGCAGCTCTTATGATCTGGTTGTTGTTCATTCCACTGGCTGGTTGGGAAGGAAAAACATTAGTTCTCTTTGCTCTCTACCACCTTGACCTCATGTCCAGGTAGCATTTGAAAAGCCATCACTTCAGCAGTAGGATGGAAGAGGGGTTGCAAGGAGGCCATCTGCTGTGGACATGGCACTCCCAGCATGAGATGGGGAGGCCATGGAGATGGACAAGAGGGCCTTGGCCAGGGTACAGTGGCCTGGCATGGGTGAGGGAGCAGGAGGGCCAAGCGGTAGTGCGTGTTACTAATTTGTCAATCAATCATGCCTGTCTTGGAAACATCTCTGGTTGCCTGGAACGGTCTCTTGGATCAGTCACTATCATTGAACTCTTCCTGTTTTGTACTCTGTCCTTGGCTCCGTTGCCAGCTCCTGGTGGGCAGGGCGGGGCCTTAGGACCTGTTCTTCCCATGGACCCCAGCCCAGTGTCTGACCCTGGTGAGCATGGGGCAGTAATCAGGCCTTTGCCTCCCATCCCTGCCTGCTGCAGCCACACTGCCCGGAGACCAGGACACTTCACTTCCCAGAAGCGGACGGCATGGTGCCTCTAATTGGACTTCCCGAGGGCTGCCATGTGCAGCATCCATCCCCCTCTGGGCCTCCAGCTATTTGCTATCTCTCCAGTCTCCATCGTGGGGAACAGAACTCCGTTGGGGGTTGGGCACAGACTTCTCATGGCCTTGGAGGACAGACTTTCATCTCATTTGCATTTCATTATAAACTGTGCACTTTCCATGTAAATTAATCTTGGAGTGATGACTCAAAATTATAACTCCTGTATCTGCGACCTGAAAGTAAAGGTTTTGCAAGGCTCCCTCATCCACCTGGCTTTTGCTGAGCACCTGTTGGTGCCAGGTGTGAGGCATGAGGAGCTACGTAGGGCCAGGGCCCTGCCAGACACACACAGTGGGAGGGGAGCCCACGGCTGAGCTGAGCAGAGGCGCTGGGCAGCGAGGGGAGAGGAGGGAGGGAATGGTTCCTAACGTCTCGCCGCCCTCCCGCTCAAGTCCTCACGCCAGGTACTCCCGCCCTCCGTGGAGAGGCCCCGTGCGTTCTGGCTCAGGCTGTCTGCCTTACCAGGTGGGCTTGCCTCTGCTCCACCCCTCTGCACAAATTCTCTCCGTCACTGAAAGCCCAGCTCAGGTTCCACGTCCCACAGAAAGCCTTTCTGTATCAGGCAGGCTCGTGGGTGGAAAGCACCAGAAACCAGTTCTGGTTGGCACAGGCTAAGAGGAGTTTACAGAAGGTCCTGGGATCGTTGTAGAATCGACGGAAGAGCCGAGCAGCCTGTGTCCACCCTTCCATCAGCCGGCTGGACATGGTGTTTCTTACCACTGGCAGGGAAGTTTCAGCCTCAAAGGGACCTCAGAGCTAAGCATTTCCTTCCTTTTGCTCCCTTGTCTTGCTAAGAGAGGCTTCAACTCTTCATGGGTTTTCACCCCAGCTTGGTGGTGACTGTCCTGAGGACAGAGCCTGTGTCGACACATCACTGTATTCCAAGAGCCCTGCACAGGAGGGGCTCGGCAGATGCTTGTTAATTAATCGGTGAGGATTAATTTCTAGCCCAGTGACTGCTGCATGGAGTTTCCAGCTGACAGGGGATGCATGGAAGGGGTAAAGGCGAGACTCTGAGCCGCTGCCTGGCCCACCCCCCTTTCCTGTCCTATGGCCTTGGGCAGTTACTTCACCTCTCCGGGACTCAGTTTCCTCTTGTGTGAAATAAGGATAAGAACAGAGTGTGTCTCATGGAGTGGCTGTGAGGATGAAAGTAGTTCTTGTAGAGGGCTCGGCTCCCCACGAGTCTCAGGGGGAGTCGGCCACGAGAGGATTCAGCAGGTACCTGTGGCCCTTTGTGCAGGTTTAACTCTTAAACCAGGCCCAGAGTTATGATTTTTCACTGTGACTCTCATTTGTGAGGCCAGTGCCTTTTACTGGGCACCCACAAATATCTGTCCATCTTCACCCCAAAAGAGGTGAGCAGGGGCTGTGTTGGGGGGCCGCTGAGCAGTCTGGCACTCAGTGTTACAGGGCCAGGGTCAGGGAGCGGGGAGTTCGGCTTCCGGGCCTGGCTCTGGCTCTGGGGGCGGCCTGGGGTCACGAGGTCTTGGGGGCACCTTCTCTGGGGGTCCAGGCACTCTGCTGTCTCCTCACAGCCGGTGGGCGTGAAAGTTGCCATCCTCCTCCTTCACGTTCTGAGAGACGGAGGGCTTGGCGGGGACGCCCCCAGGCCCACCCCAGGACCAAATCCTGGCTCTGCCCCTTCTCCTTGTACACGGAATTCCCGGACCACGCCTGCACGTGGGTGCTCAGAGGACGGCGTGGCTGGTGGTTGGTGGAGGTGTCAGCGTGATGGGGAAGAGGCCTCTCTGCCCACCCCAGGGGCCAGGTGTGAGCTGTGCAGGATGACGTCACGGGGCCATCACGGGGGCTGCTGGCTCTCAGCACCCCAGGCCAGGGGCTGAGGGAGGAGAGGGAGCAGGGTCTGAGGCCCCAAATTCAGAGTGTGGCTGGCGTGGGTGGGAGGAGGAGACGGCCCTGGACCAGCTCTTACCTGCAGAGGCAGGTGTGCTGGGCAGCCTTGAACCTAGACACGGGCCCAGCCCAGCTCCCCTGGGGACCCTCTGGGTGGGGGCCAGGTCCTCCCCTCTGGGGGCTCCATGTGTCCATCCGCACTGGTGAGTTTAGAGGTCTGAGGCAGCCCTTTGCAGATACCGGAGGGTGGGCGAGGGGTCAGTGAAACCCTATATGGACAAAATTTCCAGCTTCCCAGGCTGTGGGAGACCCCGGCCCCCTCTCCACTTGCCTCTGAGCTTCATCCGTTCCAGATCTGTTTTCTTCGGCCTCACCCAGTTTCCTGTGCCACCGCCACGTAAAGGCCAGCTCCCTTCCCAGCGCTCCGTAAACCCTGAGGCAGAGTTGGCATCCTCGGAGCCTGGGCCGCCCGCTCGGCTCACAGAGACCCCAGGCGTCCTGAGCTGTGACAACTCCCGGCTGCGTGTCCATCAGACCCTTTCATCCTGGTCTCAGCCAGTCCTCGCGGCCCCCCAGGGACAAGCGTGCTCAGCACCGCCCCACGACCGAGGACACGCCACGGCAGCACGCTGTCACCTCCCGCGCCCCCTCGCCTGTTAGCACGCCCAGACCCCACGGAGAGGCCCAGCAGTCATTGTGCGGGTTACAATCCATTGACCTCGGAGGGCTCCCGGGCCCCAGCTCAGCTTGTCACCGCAGCTCCCGTCTGAAGCTGGAAAAAGAGCTTTCTTGCCTCCCCAACAAGAGGCGGCTCCTGGGACCACTGCAGCAGGCCCCCCGCCGCGGCTGGGACCCAGGCCCGGGGCGGCTGGCACTGTTAAGCTAACCGCCCCATGCCGGCTTTGAAGGACAAGCCCTGTCCCCAGCGGATCCTGAGGACAGAGAGGCCTCCTCTGACCTGCCATTCGTAATTGAGGGGAAATTCACGTTTACTGAGCAGAGTCCCACGGAGAGGGGCGGGCTGGCAGCCCGGGGGGCTCACACCAGCCAGGACCTGCGGCCCCTCCCCAGGCTTTGAACCCGGCTGATGTGCTCATGGAAGGGGGCGGACACTGTCCACAGCTCAAGGCCGGGGCCACCTGGCTCAGTCTCTCTCGTCATCAAGGTGTTTCCCACACGTGCACAGACTCTGCACCTGTGCAGAGGTGCTCAAGGGGAAGCAGGAGGAAACTGCCTCGTGCCACGTTGCCCCTGCACGTCCCAGCCCCACCCCACGCAGAGCGGCACTCCCTGGCAGGCCGGGATGGAGAAAGGCTTTCGAATCATCCAAAGCAGCGACCCCTCACCCATCTCACCCCCGTGGACCCTCTGAAGTGTGCATCTCCACCTTCTGACCAGGACCAGGACACTGAAGCTCAGAGAGGTTAAGTGAGTGGCTCAAAGTCACACAGCTGGTTGCAGGTGGGGCCTGGACTTGAAACCCGCTTCCTGCACGCAGGTCGTTCCCTTCCTCTCCACCAGGTGCCCCAGGGGCACACCGTATGGGGAGAGGGGAAATCCGGGCGCCCACTCCCCTTCCTTTGGGGAAGGTGCCTTGGCTTTCTGGTCTTTGTCTGCTCTGTAAAAGGGGATGCCAGCGAGGGTGTCTGTGAGGATAAAAGTGGGGGCTCATGCTTCCAGCCCTGGGAAGCAGCCTTGGAGGCTTTCCGTCATCAGGAGAGCAGAGGGGGCCAGTGAGTAACAGCTGGAGCAGTCCCCCCAGGTGGGAAGCCTTCTGCACCCTTGCGCCCCAGTCTCCGAGGCCAGGCTCAGGCGACCAGCCCAAGGCCACATGAGTCCTTGGCGTGAGGCCTGGCAGGGCAGGGGTCAGCTGTACCCAAGCCCAGAGCTCTTCCCGAAAGCAAATTGGGCAGAATGTTGCCTGTTGTGGGTTGATCTGGGCCCCCCAAAAGATATGTTGAAATCTTTTCCCGAACCCCATGAATGTGAACTTATTTGGAAATAGGGTCTTTGCAGATTTCATGAAGTTGAGATGAGGCCAGACGGGGTGGGGGGATGGGGGGCTACATCAACTAGCTGGCATCTCTAAAGAGGTGAGAGACCCAGGTACTAAGGTAATGAGGGGGCGGGGGGCGTCGTGAGGACGAGGCAGAGAGCAGGGTGATGTAGCCACAAGCCAAGGAACGAAGAGCCCGGAGGCGGAGCAGACGCGCCCACCACTTGCTTTCAGGCATCTGGGCTCCAGGACCCCGAGGGAGAGCAAACCCTGGTGTTTCAAGGCATCTGTGTGTGGTGACTGGAAGCGCAGCTCGAAGTCACTGGAAGCCTGTGCCTGCTGGGGAGCTCTGGTGAGCTCTGCCCGGCTGGCACCCCTGGTCGAGGCAGATCCCGCTCGGCTCCCATCTGTGAGGGTGGGTGCCGCCGGAAGAGGTGCCAGGAGAGCTGGGAGCGAGGCTCCTGTGGGCTGCAGAGGGATCAGGTCCCAGGGGCCTGGAGGACACGCGGGATGACCGGGGGTGGGGCAGGAGGCAGGTTCTGCTCCCCTAGAAGGACATTTTGACAGGTGGAGGTATTCAGGGATCAGGGCTCCCTTGGAAAGTGGTGAGCTCCCCGCTGCGGGAGATGCTCGAGCAGGGTGCCTGGCCTGCTCAGGAGGAACTGGAGCAGGGTGCTTGGACTAAATACCCTGTGGGGTCCCACTGAGCCCTGGTCACCCCCATCCGGGAAAATCCTTTGGTGGGCTGAGAGGCCCCAGACCCCCGGATGCCTGGCTCTTGGTGTGATGCCCTGTGCTTAGGTGTGTGCTCACATGTGCTTCTTCAGTCCCTCGGGGTGCACACGCATGTGGGCCCTGGGCACCGGATGCTGGCAGAGGTCTGTTCTTTATAAAATGACAGACAAGGCTGGATGGACACCAGCCGCGACTGTACTTTGTGCGGGGACTGACGGATGTACAGACAGAGGCTGACGTAACCTGACTTCTTGTGCAGGGAAGATCCTGGGGCTGGGGTGGGGAGTCCTGGGTGGTCCTGGTCTCGTTCCATGAGGCTGTGGGGGGCTGGTGGGATCAGCAGGCACCACGGGCTCAGGTGATGGTGGACGCCAAGGACGAGCCTGCCAGACCGTCCAAGCTACTCCCTCATTTAGCACTTGGGGAAATTGAGGCACCAGCCTGCCCAGTGGGTTCGAACCACATCTGCCAGCATCTCCCTATGTCTATGTCCATCAGTCAACAAACATCTATCATCTGCCTCGTTCTAGAAAGAACAAACGAAGCCCATATAATATACGAAGATAAAATAATCAAGTAGAGGTAGGATGGAGACAACCTGAAAGCAGGACAGGGACAGACAACCTCCCGGGTAAGCCCCCTGTGCCCTGCACACCTGCTGGAGGTGAGTGCTAAGTGGAGTTTTGAGCTTCCTAGCAGCCAAGATGATAAATCCCTAAGTAAAAGCCACGGCAGTTAAAGAGCAGCTCAGCCTTTTCTGACATAGACCCCCAAATGGGGGGCACGGAAGAGGCCCCCAAGGTGCTGTGACGGTGCAGTGCTGGGAGAAACCAGTACGTGCCACCCCTCATTTGTTCAGAGGGTGGCCTGGCTGGCTGGGCAGCATTTGTGTGATGGAGTGTGACGATACACAGGGAAGGGGAGGGGTAGGAGAATAGGTTGGAGCTGCCCTGTGCTGGCCAGGTGGCCTCAGGTGTCCCGACCCCAGGGCTGGTGGCGGGACAGAGGTTGGGTTCTCCTCTGCCGAGCTCACCCGGAAGTTTGAGCTGGAACTACCGTGGAAGCTCCCACGGACCGGCCCCGGGCTCAACCGGTGAGGTCGGAGACGTCCCGGATGCTGGAGCTAACAGGAGGTGGCCAAGCTGGGGTCTGAGTCGCCCCAGATAATGCTCACCACAAGCCAGTCTCGGTTTCCCAGGACTGCTGCAAAAAAAAGTGCCACCGACTGACTGGCTTAAGCAACGGAAATTTATTCTCTCGCGGTTCTGGAGGCCAGAAGTCCAGAAGCAGGTGTCTGACACCCGGTCCACAGTGGCACAGCTCAGGTCCGTCTCTGTCCCATGGCCGTGGCCCTCTGTCCCCACACCAGTCGTGTGTCTGCCAAATCTCCTCTGCCTAGAAGGTCACTGGTCATCGTGGTCTCAGGTGCCCCCTCCTTCCATTTGGCCTCATCTGAACCTTCGTTCCTCCAAAGGTGCAGTTTACCAGGGAGGGGGCAAGGGCTTGAAATGCCTTTTGGGGCTGCAGTGCAATCCGTACAAGTCCTTTACACAGACGGGGAAACTGAGGCACCTCAGTAACTGGTCCGAGGCCCCCCGCTCATAAAGGAAGGAGGCGAGGTTAATGTCCCCGCCTGGCTGCCTCCAGGGACAGCGTTCAGGACATTTGTCATTGTCATTTTGTAAAGAAATTAGCTTGAACGTTATGGGGAAGGCAAAGCAAATCAACCCAAAGGGAATCAGATGTTGAGAAGAAAAGAGACGTAGGCATCTGGACTTTGTCATCGTCTCCCTGCTGGCCTCCTTGGGGCAGCCCAGGGCGTCTGGCCCCGCCCAGGGGCCTGGCCTTGGGGGCCCAGCTCCCGGGCTGGAGCGGAGCCTCTTGGGGGTGGCGGCTGTGGAGCCATCGTCCTGGGGTTGCTGCCTCTCCCAGCAGATGCCCCGGCAGAGCTCCTGCATCGCTCCGGGCCATGCCTGCCCTCTGCTCCCATGGGGAGGACCCCTGCCCCCAGCGCCTACTCTTGTGCAGAGCTGAGATGAGCGGCCTCCAGCCCTGTCCACATCCCGGGGCCTCTGACGATGGCTTAGGACCCCTTGGAGGACTCCCCACCCGTGACAAGACATCTGCAGCCCCCAAAGCTTCCACCGCCCAGAGTAGTGGTCTCCCCCAGGGGCTTTCTGGGCTGACAACAGCTACTCCCTTCCCTTGAGGCCCAGCTCCAAATGTCCCTTCCTCCAGGAAGCCCCCCTGGCCCTCTTGCTAAAAGGAAGCCCCCTCCTCCAACGCCCCACCCGTCCCACTGTGCCCACCCCATGTGTTCAGCTGTGACTCCCACACTAGACGGCGCATGCCCAGGGCAGGTGGCATGTCTCGTGCTGGCCTGTGACCTCCCAGGCATTTCTCGCCGGTGACGCAGATGCACCCAGCCAGCCTCTGACAAAGGCACCCACCATCGGCGATGTGCGGACATGGTGCTCCCAGGAACTTCCTCTTGCTAGAGGATGCTGCATGCCAGCGCCCCACCCATGCCCGCCCTCACCCACCCTCCTCCTGGAGACGCCACTTGCCCGGCATCCAGACCCAGGCCGAGGGGGGAGAGGGGCCCACCTGCCACCTTGGGCCTCCCCACCAGGACCCGCGCCCCCCAGGAGGGGCGGCCTCCGTCCTGTCTGGCCTGCTGCTGCCCTGCCCTCCCACCTCCCAGGGTCTGGGCTCGGCCCTCGCTCCCACTCTCTGCTCCCCACCTCCCTGACTCCTCTCTCCTTCGGTCAGCCCCCTCCGAGGCCTGGGGACCCCACCTGCTCCTGGCCCTGCCCACCACCGCCCCCCGTGGGCAGCTCTTTTTCTGCCCCAGCCCCCCATGGCTGCTCCTTGGGCACCTGTGGCTGTCCCCTCTCCCATCACTCTTTTGTTGTTGTTGTTGTTTTGTTTTGTTTTGTTTTTTAACTGGGAGGTCCCGGGGATCGAACCCAGGTCCCTCCATATGGGAGACGGACGCCCAGCCACCCGAGCCACATCCACCCCCCTCCCATCACTCTTGATGTTTCCCAGGCAGCCCTCCTCATTCTCATCTGCACCCCTGTGCTGGCAACATCCCCGTCTGGTTTTCCACCTGGGTGCCAAGGGCCCCTCCACCACCACCCACCTGCCTTCCACCCCTTGCCTGCCTCCCCCTTCCCTCCCCCATGCAACAGGCCACAGACCCCTATTCCTCCTCCTGAGTGTTTTTCTCATCCCCCCAGCTCTCTCCAGGCCGCGGCAGCCCCCTCCTGCAGCAGCCCCCACAGCCCTTTGTGCACCTCTGCACCCCTCCTCACTGTGGGCGTCTCCACGTTCTCCACATCCAGCCTCCTCCCCGGCTCCCTCCCCTCACTTGCACACATTTTATTTATTGCACGATCAGGTCACATCCGACTCATGTCCACTATCCTCGAAAGCAAGCCCAGCTCCTACCGGGGCTCACATGTATTGCCAGGATCTGGACTGTGTCTGCTATCTCCCCCCCCACGCCCCCCAGCCTCGGCCCTGCCACCCATTCCCACCCTTGCAGTGTGCAGCACCACGGATCTTCCACCTGGTGGGGCTGTGCCTTCCTGTCTCCTGCCCCTGGGCCTTTGCCCAGGCCGTTCTCTTTGGCAGATGCTTCACCAGCTCAGTCCCACTGCTGCTTCAGGAGCTAGCTTGTGTGCCCTGACCCAGCCCCCAGGAGGTGGGGGTCTCCTCTCGCCCTGCCACCCCAGCTCCTTCACAAGCACCAGAAGCCTCCCGAGGACAGCCTCTCGGTCCATGTTGCTCACTGCTGTTCCTGAGGCTCAGCCCAGGGCAGACCCAGAGGAGGTGCTCAACGGGAACGGAGGGACAGAGGCGTGAGAGAGGGACTGTCAGAGCCCACCCCCTTCCCCACCTCTGGGCAGGTCTGGCTCCCCAGACCCAACTGCCTGTGCAGACCCTGAGCTGGTCCTCTCACCTGCACTCTGGGTTCTAGATTTTTGAATTGCTCATCTCTGCTGGGAGCTGAGTGGGTGACTTGGCTTTGCCAATTTTCATGAAATATTCCGAGATTGTGGGAACTGAAAGCTGGAGGAGGGAGGCACCTTCAGCGCAGTGGCCAGGGAGGCAGGGTCGGGTGGGCTTAGCTGGAAGCCGGGAGCAGCTCCGCTCTCATTCATTGCAGTGGGGAGTGGCTTTGAAGACCCTCCCTCCCCCTGCAGCCTTGATTTGGGGGCCAGATCAGGGGGCCCTCTCCCAGCAACCCCAAGCTCAAGATGGGCCAATGTGCAGGATTTCACTGTTTCAGCACAGAAAGATTTTACTCAGTCATTTTCTTCATGCCCAACCAGAAGACAACCAAACCAGTGGACTGATAGGGAGTGAAGACGACAGCACAGCAGCGATGGCCCTTCCTGGGACCCTCCCCCTGTGGACACGGTGACCTCTGACCTGGGCACGAGCAGGGCACCTGACAGCGGGGACACCCCATGTGCTCTCTCTAAGCCCACGGCCTCCTCCTGAGAGGTGCCCTTGCCTCTAGCCAAGAGGTGAAGGCACCTAAGGAGCTCTTGGGGCAACCGAGGGAAGCGAGTGCTAGGGTGTGAGCCGGACCCCTTCCCACTCGGCAGGGGTGCTGCTTCCACTGCCCCCGGCAGCTTCTCTTCCCTGGCCGAGGGGCACGGGAGAGGTGGCAGCAGAGGGCCAGGTGCTGGGGGCCCACCTGCACCCCGGGACCCCACTTAGGGTTGACAAGTAAGTTTTTTTCTTTCTTTTCCAGGAAGAAAGTCTCAGGGCTCTTCAAAGCCATGTCCAGCCTGGAGCCAAGAGGGGGGCCCTGGAGAAAGCTCGAGGAGGAGGGCCTGCTTGTTTAGAAGCTACTTCTCTGGCTGGAGCCCAGGACTCCCCCCAACCCCAGCAAAATCCCCCTTCTTGAGATTCTGGAATGGTGGGAGGAAGCCTGAGGGGTGTCTCGGGGGGGCCTGGAGGGAAAGAGGCCGTGCTTCATGCCCGCCTGCTGCGGTCTCTCTTGCACATGCAGCTACACACATGCAGGCACACGCACATGCATGCACACACATGCATGCAGGCACACGCACACATGTACATGCACACAGGCACACGCATGCACACACACGCACGTGCGTGCAGACACGCACACACACACAGACACGCATGCAGGCACACGCCCGTTGTTGCCTCTTTCGACACCAGCTGTCGGAGTCTGAGGGATTATGCCCCGATGCAGCTCGTGGCACCCGGGAGACCCTTTCGGTCGCCCCCTCCCCACCCGCGGGGTCCGCGCGGGCCCCTCCCCCGGGGCCGCCCCCCAGCGCCGCCCTTTCAGGGTTAATGCGAGCCGAGTCGCGAACTGGCCTCCCCTGCCAGGGCCGCGCCTCCGCGGCAGGAGGAATCCGATCGAATGTTAATCCTCTCCACATGGAGACTCCAGATCGCCCCGAGCTCAGAGCGCCTTTTGAACTTGTGAACAGAAATTGATTCAAGGTGACGAATTTGTAATCAGCCATGATTTATGGGCACGTTTCCAGGCAGGCAAGGCCTGTCCCTTCCTCCTTCTCGGGAAGCAAATGTGTTTCACTTTATCTCCCCCATCTCGGGACCCCGCGGACCACGAGACAGAGAATAAAGTCAACTGCGATATTTAACTTGTATTAGAACAGATGCCACTTAATTAAGGGATCAGGGGAGAGGAAGTGCTAAACTACAGCTGTTGGCTCCCCGCCCTCCCGGTCTGGACAGAGGGCAGAGCGGATGTTAAACCATTAGTGTGATTAGGCGAATAATGACTTTGGAACTAATTTCTCTGGATTGGAAAGAGCTTGGGACAGGAGGGAAATAGAAACATCTGCTTGAATATTCTAATTTCAAAGGATAATTGCAAAATGCCTGCTCAGGTTGTTCCTCCACTGCCCCCCGCCCCCCCCCGGCCACCCCCACTTTCCCTTTCTTTTCTTTTCTTTCTTTCTTAAAAATCTAAACTGCCTTGAAGTGACTTTGAGCTCAGCCCTAGCAAAATTCAGCTGGGAAAGTTCTCAGGGCAGAAGGGCTGGGGGTGGGGGTGCCAGCCAGACGAGGAGCAGAGAAAAGCCAGAGGGGCTCAGGGAGACCCCAGGAAGGTGAGAGGGGCGGCAGCACGCCCCCCAGGCCCCCGACCCGCGGGAGGCGGGGTCTCTGCGGCGTGGTCCGTGGGTCACAGCTCACCGAGGCCCTGGGCAGGCAGCGGATCTTTTCCTTCCCTGGGTCAGGGTGCCTTTGAGAATCTGATGAAAACCATAAGTCGCCCATCCCCTCCGATGAAAGGAACATGCTTTCCACACAAAAACCTTTCAGGCAGGTTCGTAGATCCCTGGAATGGGGCCGTTTCCAGCCATCCTCCCTGGAGTTGGCATGCCCTGCTAATTTCCAGGCGGCAGTAAAAATAAATTCCCTAAATTGTGGCATTTGCCGATTTCCCTGGTGGAAATGTTCCCCCAGGTCGTGGCTGGGAAATGATGCACATTGGGCTCCTGCCAGCAGGTGGGAGACCCACCGGCTCCAGCAGCCGCTGCCCTCGTGCCAGTACCCCTGCTTCCCGCCTGAGCTCCCTCCTGGACCTGCTTACCTGAGAAATGCCTGCTCGTTCGTCAGGGTCGGGGCCTCTAGGGTCCTGGACTGGTCTGCCAGCCTGGGGGCCCCTACGGCAGGGCCAGCCCCCTCCTTCTTTGTTCCGGGGGTTACGCGCCCATGGGGTCCCCTTGTGACAGAAGCTTCTAATTTCCCAGGCATCCACATCAACCCCATTCTTTCTCCACTTTCATTCATTCTAAACTATTTCTTGGGCACCCAATCTGTGCTGGACTCTGAGTCAGGCACCCAGGATGCCTGAGCCGACAGGACAGACCTGGCCCCTGCACTCATGGGGCTCAAAGCAGAGTGTGTGGAGAGATGCCGCAAAAGCAGGGGGCGGCAGGAAGCAGCCTGCTCCAGAAGGGAGGTAGCTGGGAGTCCTCGGAGAAGGGACGGGGTGGGGCTATGAAAGGCATCCAAGGGGAAGATGGCATAGGGAGGTGGGGCGGGAGTGGCGCCGTGCTCAGGCAGGGGAGAGGCTGTGCAAAGGCCCTGGGGTGAGTTCAGATCACAGGAATCAGACCTGGGGGCAAGGCCGGCAGGGCCTCGCTGGATGGGGACAGCAACTAGACATTGTCCTCAGGACAAGGGGAGACCTAGGAGGAGCTTGAGCAGATGATGGGAGAGGGGGTGATCTTAGACTGACATTTTAAATTAAAGTTTATTTTTGAGAAGATAATACATACACGTGGAGGCAGAATTCAAAATGGGCAAGAGGGAAGTGTGATGTCCCTCCCCACCAGCCTGCAGCTGCCCGGTTCCACCTGCCCTAACGCTGGCCCTGGTATGAGGCCAGGCCCTCTCTGTGCATCTTTTCAGAGACACTGCACTCGCTCAAAAGCTCATCTGTGCAAAGAAGGCCCTAATGGCGGCTCACTTTACACACTGTTCTGCACCTGCCTTTTCTTTCTTTTTTATTTATTTTTTCATATAATAAACTTTATTTTTAAAGAATTTTTAGATTACAGAAAAGTTACACTGAAGGTATAGGGGGGTCCCACCTGTGGTGGGACACAAGGACCATGTTAGCCAGACCCTGGGCCCAGGCGTGCAGATGGCACAGTCTCACGCCATCTGCTCGGAGTGACCATGTGTGTGTCCAGCTCGAGGACCCACCCCTGGAAGTGGCTTTGCTGGCCAAAGGGGATCGGGCAGGCGGAGGTCCTTCCGAGCTCTCCCGGTCGCCAGCTCAGGCTCTGTGTAAGGCCAGGACCGGGCACGACCAGGAGGCCAGAGAGGAGCCATTGGAAGGACTTGCATTCCGGGCCAAAGCTCTTAGGCCATGAGAGCAGACAGGGCCCTGCAGGGTGTGGTTCAGCTTCTGGAATCTCAGCGAGTATTAAATGAGCATGTACTGTGGGCTCAGCTCTGTGATAGCCACCAAGGGGGAGATGGGGACAGAAACCACCCTCCAGCAGCGGCTTCCCGGGGAGGGCAGCTGGATGCAGAGAGGCCCATGTGGACAGAGGGACGCAGGAAGGGGCTGAGCTTCTCAGGAGAGACCCGGCGTGCGGCGCTTTGTGCTGGCTGCGTCGCTAACTTGCTGCGTGGCCAGGACAAGGCCCTTTGCCTCCTGGGCCCTCAGGGCAGCGGCGGGGCCTTCAGACCCCCAGCTGGAGGTTGGAGACTCGGTGGGAGCGCGGGGCCTGGGGCCGGGGGCAGGCGGGCAGCCCAGGGAGGGGGCAGGAGAGGCAGGAAGGCTCTGAACAAACGATGAGCATCTTCAGCACGCCGGCACGGCGATCAGCGCCTCTGGTCCTCCTTAGAAAAAGATTCCAAACCTTCGTTTTCAAACAAAGGGACAGGCACGGCACCTTTGAAAAGCAGTTCCTGAAACGATTAAACGTAGAGTTCCCGCTGGACCCAGCAATTCCACCCCTGGGCACATGAAAACGTGTCCACACAAGAAGGCGCACGCGAGTGCTCAAAGCCACCGTGTCCACGATGGCCCCAAAGTGGCAACACCCCATGTGTCTGTCGTCAGACAAATGGAGAAACAACGTGGGGTGTGCCGTGAGTGGAGTACCGCTCGGCCAGAAGAGGGGACGTGCTCTGAAACATCATCGTGTTACGTGGGCAGACCTCAACGCCGCGTGCTGTACGCGTCCACGCAGGTGGAAGCCTGTCCAGGCAGACCCAGCGATGGCGGCACAGACCCGTGAATCCACTAACCACCACCGAACTGTGCACATTATAAAAGGGCCCTGGCCCCAGTCCCTCTTCCCGGGCTAGGAAGCCGCCGCGACGCGTAGGGCGGTGACGCAGGGGGTGGGAAGCACTCCTCAGTGCGAGGACACGAGGGCCGGTTGGGGGAGAAGTTCTCAGGCGGGGGCCGCGAGCCCCTCTTGCAGCCTCCAGCCCCAGGCCAGGGGTCCTGAGCCGGCCCTGGTCCAGCATTGCCTGGGGAGCAACCTCATCTGTCTACTCGAGCATCTCCCTAATGGGGGATCTTGTCCATCTCCACAGCCTGGAGTCCCGCAGAGAACCCTGCCCGGCACTGACGGCTCATGCACGCTGGGAGATGGCGATTCATCCTCCAAACTGGCACAACACCAGGTCCAGGATGCCAGTCAGAGTTCGGCTGGGACAGCCGCTGCCACCCAGGACTGACCTGAGCAAACTGAGAAATGTTGGGGGCGCAGAAGAGGGGGCTGAGCCTGGAGCAGTCCAAGTGGGCTTCCTGGTAGAGAAGGCACGTGACCTGAGCTCGCTGGGGGAACAGATCAGGAGACGTTCCGAGCCAGAGCAGAAGACCTGCGCCTCAAGGGAAGCCACTCTCCACCAGGCCTCCCAGGTTCACCTTCTGGGTGGATCTGTTCCTGCCTCGCTCCAAGGTAGGATGTGAGGTTAAACCCCGAGTCTGCTGCTCTACCTAGAAGGAAGTGGCACAGGCTGCAGCATGGTGGACGTCACCTTCGCACTCCTCTCCACGCCCCAGGCAAGTGTTTGATTGCAGCTGGTTAATTTAGTCATTGATTTTTTAAATTGGATTTTAAATAGTTCAGAAAAATATTTCCTCTTCATTTTTTGCATAAACAGAGCAGAGAACTGTGAAGCAGATGGGATTGCAAGAGATTTGCAACAGTCTCATCGTCTCTGTGAGGAAGGGAAACCCCTCTGTGTGTGCACATGGGTGGGCATGTGTGTGTGCACATGTGTGTGTGCATATGTGGTATACAGGTGTGTTTGTGTGCATATAGATGTGTGTACATGTGTGTTTGTGTACACACGACTGTATATGTGTGTGAACATGTTCAAATGAATATGTGATTACACGTGTGCATGCATGTCTGAGTACGTATACATATGTGCATGTGTGTATTCACACGTGTATATGAGCATGTACGTGTGTGTGCAGGTGTATGCCCACATGAGCATATGTATGTTTGTATGCATATGGGTGTGAGCACATATATGTGCATCCAGGCACCTGTGTGTTTGAGCATGTATACATGTGAGCACATGTGTGTTTGGCTGTGTGTGCATGTGTGTATGCATACATGTGCATATGTCTGTGTATACATGTGTGGGCACATGTGCCCATGTACATTGACCGTGAATGCGTTGTGAAGGTGTGTGCGAGCATGCGTGTTTAGGTGTGTATACACATGTGTGTGCATATGTATATGTGTGTGCCACGTGTCATGTATGTCCGTGTGAGCGCGTGTGAACAAGTGTCTGTGCACCTGTGATGAATATGTCTATACGTGAGTGTGTGTGCACATGTGGGCACATACGTGTGTGTGGGTGTGTCTGAGTGTGAGAAAGGGGCCCCTGAACACCGTGACTCCACGTCTCCCTAGGAATCATCTCCTTGATTTGTGGGGAGCTTTCACAAAATGGTGTGTATGTGCGGCATGCTTTACACACGTGCACGGCTCGTACCCAAGGCTGAGTCCCACGTTTTGCCCCCTGTCCCCGTGGCCCGCTCCACAGGTAGGCAGGTCCCTATGGTTGCTCCTTCCCAACCTCACGGAGACGCAAACCAGGGCCCGGGGGGCCAGGTGCCAGCCTGGGGTGCCGCAGCCACAGGGCAGGGCAGGGAGGGGCGCAGGGCCCGTCTGTACAGACGCCCGCGCTGCCCCCCGCCCCCGCCCCCGAACCGCCCTCGCACACGCACATGGGCTGTGAACTTCTGCTTGGCCCTGGGCCACGTCACCACCAGAGGCCGGAGGCACTCTCCCGGGAGGGGGCTTCTCGGCCCTGCCTGCCTGCCTGCGGCCCTGCGCCGGCATTCCTCGGCGGCCCCTCTCCAAGCCCACGGCCGCCTTTGAAGTCAGCCCTTGAAATCTGACGAGCCTTGACCCACCTTTCACTGCAGGCCCCTCCCTGGGTCCCAGAGCTCCGCGCGGCCGACGTGGCCCTGCCTCCAGCACCCGGCCTGGGCTCCTGGGCCTCGAGGCTCAGTCAGCTCACGTCGCCTGCTCGTCTCCCCATCACCCCCCTCTCCCTTTAGGCAGGCCCCCCCAGTCCCCTGACCCTGCCCTCTGGCTGGCCACCTCCACCGGCTCCCCAAATCCTGGTTCCTGGCCCCCGGTCCACCTCTACTGTGGTCCCCAGTGGGACGGCAGCCTCAGCCTCAGCAGAGGGCTCCTGGCGGGTCACACTGTGATCCCCTCTCCCAGGGAACGCGCCCCTCCCTCCTCCCTCCAGGTCATCCTCCTACCTCCTGGCTCCTCCAGGCTCCACCCCACCCTGCTCTCCTCTCACTCCCTCTGCTCCCTGGGGCCACCACCTCTCCTTCAACACTTCCTCTCCCTTCCAGACGTCTCTGCTGAGCGCAGCCGCCCCTGGCCACGTCCACTGGGCACGGCACTGGCCCTCGCACCCACCGCGTCTCGTACAGACGGTGCCGGCTCTCCTCCTGGCCCTCCAAGCCCGCCCCTCCCCCACGTCCAGCTGGCATCTCTGGCCCCCTGTTCCCCCCTCCACACTCCCCCTGAAGTCCAGCACCCCCTCCAGGTCATCAGCTCCTGTGTCTTCTTCCCCCTCTTCAAACCCCATCTCCCCTGCCCCGTCCATCTCCAGACCACCTAGGCGGCAGCCCTCCCTGCCCTCCTGGCCTCCTATCATCCTTCCTCTCGGCTGTGACGGAAAAGCCTGCGGCAGGCAGACAAGCTCGTTGAGAACCAGTAGGAAACCATTTTTAAAATGTGCTTGGAGCTCACCAGGCCTCGGGCAGGAGGCCCAGAGAAGGGTGCCAGCACTTGGACGCTTTCCCTCTGAGGCATCAGGCACACTTTCAAGCTGCTGCAGGAGAAAGACACCAAGATGAAGGCTGCTGAAAGGCAGGGTGGAGGTTTGCTGTCACGGCAATGAAGGACGGGACTCGATGGTCAAGGCCCACCCAAGAGGGGCAGCCCTAGAAGACACCTCCAGTTCTCAGGTGGGCCCCCTGGGGGTACACTCCAGTGGAGGTGAGCCAGAAGGTCAACCAAGTCACTAGAATATGTAAAATTAAAATGAATAACCAACAGAAAGCAGGAGCAGGTAAATGAAGTCGTCATGTCCTAACATCGTCTCATGGACTGGGGAGTGGTAAAAGGGCAAGTTTATATCCTCCTTTGTCAAGAGTGCTCATGTAAACTCTAGGACAACCTGTAAAGAAAACAACTAATAAGCTAGGAGAGGGGGGCATTGACCTAAAATACTTGATGAATCCCCAAGATGGCAATAAAAAAAGAGAAAAAGAACACAAAACAGGTGGCACAAATAGAAAACAAATAAGGACAGTAGACAGAACTAAGCAATAATTATATTAAGTATGAATTGACTGATACTCTAAAGACGAAGCTTTTCTGATCATACTCTACTACTTATTACACCACACAGCATACTACTGAGCCATAAAGATCCAGAAAACGCTCACAGAATGGAGAAAGATGTAGCTCTCAAACACTAGCCCCCCAAAGCTGTCGTAGCTAATACTAGTGTCAGAGTTGTTTTTAGGAAGATTTTTTACTGAAGATAAGTGCGGAATGACTAAGAGATAATTCCATGAGGAATCAAGAATCATTTGTGTGCATAATAATCTAAAAAGCAAAAAATCAGCAGTGCCCAAAGGAGAAGGAGACCAACTTCCATCACTGTGGGTGTCTCAGGCACACCTCTGTCAAAAAACGGCCAATAAAAATAAATAAGTAAATAAATAAATAAAACTGGATCAAAGGTGCAGACAGCACGAGGTCAGGACATAGAGGAGCCAAACGACCTGGCTCATAAACTTGACTCAGTTGACGAGTGCAATCTGGCACCCAACAAGGACAGAGTTGACGTTCTTTTCTGGTGCACGTGGGACATTTCTTAAATTTGGCAATTCTGTTTCTATGCTGTTGCCATGGGGATTCCCCTTTAGCGAAAAGTGTAAGTTCCAAGGAGAGTCGCCTTGACCTAGACCGAAGGCTGAACTGCCTTCTCTGAAGCCCTCCCACCCAAGGCCCTCCTCCCGCCACGGCCACCCCGGCCCCTGCATGGCCCTGGAGCCCGCCGGGCACAAGCCTACCCCAGGACCCTTGCCCTGGTGGCTCCTTCTGCCTGGAACACTCCACCCCATGTGTCTCCCTGGTCACTTTATGTCTCAGCTCCATATCACCCTACAAAGGAGCCCCTGACTGCTGGCTTCCTGACGGCGGCGTGACCCCGCAGCGCCAGGTGCCTCGCCGCTCCTTTTCCAAGTCCTTGTCGTCCTGCTCTCTTGCAGCTCCCTTGTGTGCTGCAGTTTTGTTCACTGTGTCCCTAGCTGAAAGCAAGTTCACGTGACAGGCTTTCTGTCCCAGCATTCCCTCACCCGTGCTGGGCATACAGTAGGTGCTCAATAAGTGCTCATGGGACCAGTTGAAGAAGAGCCTGGAAAGTGCGCTGGGAACTATAAAAACTCCAGATACTGAGACTGGTAATTATTACCTCACATCAGGGAGGATTGATCCAGAAAGCTCCTGCTGCTGCTGCTTCAGAGCCAGAGGCCTGCGAACACGTGCTTCGAGGCTCATTCTCTCTCTCTCTCAATTTCCATCTGTCTGTCTGCATCACTCAACCTTAATAAACACCAGTGACACCTCGTACGATACAGAATCGCAGAGCTGGCAGCGGGGCCGCAGGTCCCCAGGGAGGAGGCAGGTGGCAGGGCTGAGGACAGGTGAACAAACGCCCCTCCAAGGCTCAGAGAAGGACAGATGCGCAGAACAGGCTGCTCAGTAGACGCGGGGCCAAGGGGCTGGGGCAGGTGGGTCCACCGTCAACCTGCCCCCCTTCGAAGAGCAATGTCCTTGGGGCACAGGAGGGCAGGGCAGCTCGCGCAGCCACATGCGTGCCCACGTCCCGGTGCCATCCCTGTAGGCAGGGATCATCCCTACCCCGTTGTACCCATGAGGAAACTGAGGCTCGGGGAGATGAAGGACTCAGAAGCCCACATGGGGTCCCACGGCTGGTCATGGTGGAGCCAGGAATGAGTCCAGCCACGCCTGCTCCTGAAGCCCACCCTTCTCCCACCCTCTGGAGCTGAAGGCCTCCCGTGGTCACCTCCCCCCCGGCCCCCCACCTCCGGCCTCGCCCACCTTCTGCCCAAAGCACTGACCGGCTCCCCGTGTGGCCAGCCCTTTGTCTGGTCTCCTGCCTGTAGGACGTTGCCTTCCCCCCCAGCCAGCCTTTGGGGCTTGGATCACCTGTCCCGAAGCCTCCCCTGACTCCCCGGGAGCCGGGCAGGGCCGTCTCAAGCTGCCACGTGCTTCGGTCCACCCCATGCCGGGCAGCTGAGGAGCAGCCGGGGGTCCCGGGCCTCTGTCCAGCACTGGCCCGCTTGGTGCAGGGCAGGGGCCCTGTCCACTCAGCCCTCCCCCGCCCAGCCCCTGGCCCATCGTACAGTAGGTCCTCAGGGAGTGCCAGGGAACTTCCTCGCCAGGGCCCCGGTGCCTCCCACCACTCCGGCAGCCGGAGCACGGCACTCACGGCGAGCACTTCCTTGTGTTTTTCTTATTCGGTGGAATGGCTTGGCTTGGGCTTTGTCATCCTTCCAGGGGTGAGAGGGGCACCTGCCCCCTCAAACCTTCCGCTGTGCCTCGGGGAGTTATTTCAGAGAGATGCAGGGTGCAGACTGTGGTGGGCAGCAGGAGGGAGGGTGTCTACTGGCAGGCCAGGAGCCTGGGGAGGGACAGGGACTCCCCAGGGCCACCCAGGTCAGAAACTGAGCTGGGATTGGAAACTTGACCCCTGGCCCCCAGCCCCCAGCCTTCCTAAGCAGCACCCCGCCCCCCATGTTAGCCCCGAAAATGCAAGTAGTGGTTAGAAGCGGAAGATGAATCTCTTCTCAGTTAAAGGGCTCGTTCCATTGTTAGTGTTTGTGATCAGAAATATTACAGAATATGCTGAGAGGAAAGCCTGGGGAAATGTTCTAATAAA
>JAKSZT010052319.1:25904494-25938323 GCA_026826555.1 Tolypeutes matacus | reverse complement strand
AGAGAGAGAGACAGAGAGAAGGGAGCTCTGCAGCTGAGAGAGAGAGAGACAGAGAGAAAGGAGCTCTGCGGCCGAGAGAGAGAGACAGAGAGAAGGGAGCTCTGCAGCCAAGAGAGAGAGACAGAGAGGAAGGAGCTCTGCGCCCGTAAGAGAGAGAGAGGAAGGAGCTCTGCGGCCGTAAGAGAGAGAGAGACCGAGAGAAAGGAGCTCTGTGGCTGTGCCCACTTGCATCCTGCCTTCGGCTGCCCCTTGGGGGCTTTCTCCTCTGCTCTTTTGCCCCCTGACATCCCAGGAAAGACGGGCATCATGGAAACAGAGTGGACCCTGCCTTCTCACCCACCCAGAGTCAAGGTTGCCGGGTGGTGTGAGCTCTCTGCATCACCTCTCTGAGCCTCAGTGTCCTCCTCGGTAAAATGGGACCAATAGCCACTACCTGCAGGTTTTCACGAGAAGCGACAGGCGCAGCGCCCAGAAGAACGCAGGGACGGCGGGGCCGCTGGGGAAACGTGGATATCTAATGCGCAGAGCCTCCCCTCAGGGAGACAATAGAACCTCTGGCAAATCTCCCTTCTGCTTTCCACCCAGCGCCGCCCTGGCACGAGTGGGTGCTGGTGAAACTGCGTGGGTCTAAGCACGCGGAGACGAGCTCACGCGACACCACTTGACGCGGTGCACAAGCTGGAAGTTACTCAGGGCGCTGGCCTCGGGGAAGTGGGTGAAGGGCACGCGGGGAGGCTCTGGACTGTTTCTACCGACTCCAGGTGATGCGCAGTCTCAAAGAATAATCCTCTGGGCGTAGTTCTTGGTCTGGCCTCTGATGATTGTTTCTGGAACGGTTCCTAGGAAGAGAATTCCAGGGTCTAAGGGCAAGGAGGTGGCACCGGTGCCCTCGTCTGCTCTCCCGGCCCCAGCAGCTCCGGCAGGGCCAGCTCTCACTCTGGGCCTGCTTATGAACCCTTTACCTGTGCTGTCCTCCAGTGGGCCCTGTGGGGTCCGTACTGTCACCACCCCGCTCCCCAAGTAAGGCGTTCAAGGGCTCGCCAAGGTCCCCCACCTGTGAGTGGCAGTGCGGGGGAGACCCCTCCAGCTGGGCCCAGCACTGTGCAGAGGAAACTTCTGCTCCAGCCCAGGAAATTACTTAGGAGGTTCTCCCCCTTCCCCTCTCCACAGGCCCAATCCCACCATCCACGTGGGTGGGGCCGTGCCCTTTCGGGTTAGGGGCCCCTCCCTGGCTGATCCGAGCGGGTGGCACCCATGGGTCTCCCCAGCCAGCAGGCGGGCCCCCTCTCGATCTTCTGTGCCCACCCCTCCCTGGCGCTGAAGACGTGGGGAGCTGAGCAGCGCCGGCCCTGCCCAGCTGCCTGGTGTCATCCTGGGCTCTGGCTAACTCTGGGGAGGGGGTCCCTGCTATCGTACCCTCCCCGCACCTCTGGGAGGGTGAGGTCGGAAGGGGTCTTTTGCCACAACTGAGGCCCCAGACTGGCGTGGGGGTGAGGGTGAGGCACGAATCTTCTCACAGCCGTCTGTGTTCAAACAGGCCACACCTGGCACGGCAGCGCACACGCCGTGGCTGAGCTGCTCACGGGTTTCCCTCTGAGCCTCACGCCCCCCACGGGGTCAGGGGCCCCACTGCTCCATCTTACGGAAAAGAAGTGGGTCACCCAGGGCTGCCCACCTCATGGTGTCGTGGTCCCTAGACCCGAGTCGGCCTTGCTGCCAGGTGGGCTCTGACCCCTGCACCGCAGGACAAGGAGCAAGTGCCTCCCCTTCCTGCCACAATGCAGGGACAGAGCCAGGCAGGCCCAGGAGCGGACAATCCCTCCAGTGCCGAGGACAGCGTCCTCCTCCTAACATGGCTAGAGCCCCCTGCCAAGCCACCCCAGGGCATCCCACAAACGTGGTGCCCTCCCAGCCCCTGGGCACCTCCTCCCAGGGGCCCATGGCTATCCTCCCCGAAAGCCCCCAGACCCTTGGTGGCCCTCACCCCTGAGGGACCCACTCCCTTTGCAGAGCGAGTGCCTGCCCAGGGTTTCTCTCTCCCTTTGGGAGGCAGGAGGTGCCAGGGAGACGCCGCCAGGACCCCGAGGCCCCAGCACAGAGAAGGGTCATGCAGGAAGACACCGGCAGCTGGGGGTGCCTCCTGGGGAAGCCCCCCTCACCATCAGGAGGTCAAGAGCCCCTTCCTCACGTGCCCCACGACTGCACGAGTTCCCAGGGAAGGCAGTGCCCGTCCCACCTGCTGCTGGAGCCCGCAGCCCGGCCTCGAGCAGGGCCAGCGGGATGAGGACTGGTGCCCACTACCCCTGAGCAGGCATGGCTGTGGAAAGGCAACAGCGAGTCCCTGCTGGCTGCCTGCCTGTCCCGGTCATGCTGGTAGAAGGAGCCCCTGTGAGGGCTTCTGGGCTCTTTAGGATGCCTTCTTTCCTCCAAAACAGGATCCAAAGCAGAGCGAGGAAGCGACCTACAGCCTGGAGCCTCCTTCTGGTGGCAAATAAGGAGCTGAGATGGGCTGGGGGCTCCACCAGGAAACCCAGCACCCCACCTGCCTGCTCCAGAGCCTTCTGGGGCTCCCAGGCCCTCAGCTGCTGCCCACCTGCCAGGCCCCAGCTCTCAGGGTGGCTGTGACCCCCCTCCCAAGGAGGCTGATGTGGCACCGTTCTGGGTCCCCGCAGATTTTCAGACCCAACGGAACCTCTGCAGCGCTGAGCCTCCATTTCCCCAGCTATAAAAGCTCCTGTCTCAAAGGGTTCCTTTGAGCATGTAGAAATGCCGCCTCCTGGACCCCACAGGGGGCCCACGGCATCAGCATCCCCAGAGGAGGGGCCAGAGCGCCATGCCATTAGCAGGTGTCCCCAGTGGGCCTGGGGCTTACAGCGTGGGAAGCACCTGTGTCGGCCTCTGGGCCTCCCCCAGCCCCTCCCGATAGGCGGACGCCGCATCCCACCTAGCAGCACAGCAGACAACTGGCAGCCGCACACCCTTCCCCTGCCATGACCCTCCCAGGCCACGTCTGACCAAAGGCCACTCGCCACTCTCCAAAGCGGAGATGTGAGAAGTCCCTGGTCCTCTCACGGTGGGTTTTAGGGCCAACTTAAATGCTCATGGCAGACTCCTTTGTTGCAATTTGCCCAACCCCAAAGGACAGGTGATGTTTTCACTAAGGCACAATGGCCTGTTGGCCAAATCCTGCTTGCCACCTCTTTATAAAAAAAGTTTTATTGGAACAGAGCCACAACCATTGGTCTACACATCATCTATAACTGTGTTTGTGCTATGGTGGCATAGTTGAGGCAGGGACCATATGGCTCCCAAAGCCAAAAGGGACCCCTACAAAGAAAGTTTGCTGGCTCTGGTCTAAGGTCATGGCAGTTCAATCACATCCAGAAGTGGGTTGTGGTCCAGTTCTGGACAACGAGGAGTGGGGCAGCTGTAAACAGTTTTGCTCCACATCAGCAAGTCGCACCCAAAGGGGAAGCCCCTGGGCCACAGCAACCTTCATCATTGTTTCCTGTTTGGTCACCATGGGGTGATGAGGTGGTGGTGGAGCTAGGGCAGCCATTATGGGCCATGAAGTGAGACATGGTGGAGGCACTTGGATTGCAGAGTGGGAGATCAGAGGGTTCAGGGACCCCATGATGGCACTGAGTGCATGCAGCCACCCAAGACCAGCAAGCAGGCTGACTGCAGAAGTCCAAGGAAGGAAACGAGGGGTGTGATTGACTAACTATTATTAGGTGAGTATGTGGTTACTCATTCCATACATTCCATATTGCTTAAGATCCTTTATTTAATGATAATGAGAAGGAAGACCTTTCACTGGGTGTGGTCATGTGCTATCAGTGTCTTGCCTGACTTTCCCAACAGCCCTCGAGGAGAGGCAAAGTCGCTATTATTCGCATTTTGTAGTTAACAAACTGAGGCTGGAGCAACCATGTTGGCCAGTAAACCGCGTGCTGTTGTGTGCCAGATGCTGTTGTGATGCAGCAGGTGGAGCAAGCAAGACAAGACCCATCACCCACGGAGCTGACATCCTGGTGGGCTACCCATGTACACAAGGATAGAATGCAGTTTGGCCCCTATTATTTAGAGCCAAAGCAGGGTAGAATCCATCCATCCACCCATCCACCCATCCACTCACCTACCCATCTATCCACCCACCCATCCATTTGTCCACCCGTCCGTCCATCCATCCATCCATCCATCTATCCACCCATTCTTGCACCCACCTACCCACCCACCCATCCATCCTTCCACCCATGCATGTGCACTCACCCATCCATCTGTCCATCTATCCAACCACTCATCCATCCACCCATCCATCCATTCTTCTACCCACCCACCCACCTATCCATCCTATCTTCTACCCATCCATCTGCCCATCCATCTATCCACCCTCTTACCCATCCATCCATCCATCCATCCATCCATCCACCCATCCATCTATCCATTCACCCTCCCACCCACTCACCCATCCATCCATGGATTTATTCAACAATGATGCCCTGAGTCACTGCCAAAGTCCAGACCTTCTCTCTCCTTCACCAGTCAATGCCCAATCTCAGACTCCCAAACCACTCAGAGTCCTAATGGAGAGCTGGGTACCAGGGCCTCTGCCATGCCCTCATGCTCCTGATGGCCAGAGCACTTGTGCTGAGTCCTGCAGAGCTGCCCAGGAGCTCCTCGCATCCTGGAGCTTCTTTGTATCCAACCCATGGCAAAGTTTCCAGCATTCAGGATCCCCTTTTGCTCCTGAGAGCTGGGAAAGCCAGGGGAACCACCACAGAGAGGGAGAGGAGGGCTTCCTTTTCTTTCATTGCTCCATCTGCTGGGGCTGAAAACTGATCCTCTGCAAAAGAGGGCCCAGGCAAACACAAAATGGAAAACAGACCCTGGGCGGCTGGAGAGTGGCTGGCCCAGACAGCCGGGATCAAGGGAGGCTGGGCTGTCCACGAGCCCCAGCACGGTGTCTGGTTATCAAATTTTCACTTGACAGTATCTCTCCTGCTCACTTTCCTGGAGGGGAGAGAGCAATGGCCGAGCCTTGACGAGGCCACCCAGTGCAGAGCGGCCAGCTGATGACCCAGCCTGGACGTTCCGAGGCTCATCCTGCACTTGCAGCAGTACTGGGGTGAGGGGCCCCATCCTTTCCATGCCAGCTCTTTGCCTGGCTCTCTATACTCAGCACGTGCTACCTGTCCTGCAGCTTCACCATGCAGGTGCTACTTAGCATCCATACTTCACCCACCAAGAAACTATGCCACTTGCTCAATGTCCCATGGCTGCTGCATGGCAGAGCTGAAACGTGAACTGCACCCTTTGGGTCCTGATGCATCTTCTTGATGCAACTTCATTTCCTCTTGTGGTTGGGATGGATTGAAGTCAGGTGCTGATAGAGCTTGGGTAGCTTCGGGGTAGGAGGCCCTGGAGGGAATTGAGCAGAGTCTCTAGTCCAACAGGAAGTAAAAAAGGAAAAGACAGGACATCAGTTGGATACATCCACAATAGGTCTTTGTATCAGTTAGCATTTGCTGCTTAACAAGACATCTCAAAACTCACTGGTATACGACAATATCTATTTATTGCTCATGCATCTTCTGTCAGCTGGAGTAGATCAAGCAGCTTTGCTGATCTTGGCTAGCCTTAGTGGAGAAAACTGGGACAACCCACTCTACTCCACATTGTTTCTTGTGCCCCAGCAGCCAGCCCAGGCATACTCTCATGATGAAGGCAGGAGACGCAGAGAGCAGGTGAAACATAAAGCTTCTCGACACCGAGTCTCAGAACCGGCACAGTGTCACTTCTGCCTCTTTTTATTGGCCAAGGAGATGGTTGAGCTACAGCAAGAGTGGAAAATCCCTAAGTGAGATGGCAAAAGGCATGGGGAGGATGGGAGCCATGGCTGGCAAGCTGCAAGAGTTGCTGTGTCCCCCAGGGTGGACACAAATGTATGAGCTGCTGCCCGGCCCCCTGCCCCCCCACCACCCACCCAGTCTTGGTGAGAGATGCCCCAGCCCCCACCTCATCTCCCTCTTGCATGTGTCCTTCTGGTGGGGCAGGTCATCTCTCCCTCTGGCTCCTCAGCATCATCATGTTGCAGCACGGTCTGCCCTTGTGGGTTCCTTGCTTCCCCCACCCCCACTGTCCTCCTCCGTGAGGCCAGGCCTGGGCTGGGGGATCAGCGACCATCAGCTGAATGACTCCGTGATAGCTGCAGCAGGAAGACTAATGGCAGTGCCTTCGGCTGCACCCTTCTCAGAGTTCGTCCTCGTCCATTATCTGCCGAACGCTCTTGTCATCACACTCTGGGCGCAAATCAGAATCAAATGGTGTGTCCAATCCGGTAAAAATGCTCCATTTCACATTTGCAAAAAATCTGGGAGGGGGTGAAGCTCTTTTCTGTCAACTTGAAAGGGAAAGAGGGGTGGCAAAGAAGGAAAGAAGCTGTGATGGTTCTTTAAAACTTTGTTTTTCATTTTCCCCTCCTGGGTCCTTGGGCTCCAAGAGAGATGGGGCGGAACCCCACAAGAAAGACGGCTCCCGTCAGGCGTAAGCGAAGCCACGTGTCTTTGTAGCTCTTCAGATGTCTTGAAATGTTTTTCAAATGTTTGGGGTCCCCAAACTCTTGAACACGTTTGCTGGGAAACACGTCCCCGCTCGTTTAGTTTCTAAAATCCGAGGCAGCTTCGGCCTCGTGCCTTTCATAGACTTCCATATTTTCCTCTTCAGTTTGGGTATCACAGAAATTGGCATGATTGATTAACCACTGCCAGGCTCTTCATTCATATAGCCTGGTTTCATCGTTCCCGTTACCCAGAAGATTCCCCAGGCTCTTCTCAGGGGGAAGGAGGCTCTGCAGAGTGGGGGCTGGCCCAGCACCCCCCAGCTGGTGGCGCTTCTCAGGCCCTAAGCTGAGTGCCTTCCAGCCTCCCCTGCAGCCTCTCCTGAAGGTCCCTGGCTCTGCCCCATGCTTGAACACTTCAACCTCTTCTTGCCCTCCATGATCCTTCTAACCTCTACTTGCATACCTCCAGGGTCAAGCTGCTTCCTACTTCTTCAATCCCACCCCATCCTACCAACAAATGCAGGTTTCCAGTTTATCTAGAGATCTGGTCATCACAGAGTGACCATTCAATGGTGCTTCTGTCCCTAGGGCAGTGGGAGATCTCCACTGACACTTATGCTGTTGTACTGCAGAGCTTCTGTTTGCCCCTCCAGATCCTCTCTGCTCTTCCTTACCCTGCTCCCTGCCCAGGGGTGGGGGGGGGTCTGACCTGGAGGGTCTGCATAGACTTGGCTCCCATGGCCTGTGGCTTCCAGTTGGGTTTGGCCAATAGGGAGCCCTAGCAGAGATCAGAGGGAGGGAGGAGAGTCAGGCCAGGGTCCTCAGTGCCCTAGTCCTTCCTTGCACAGCCGCCTTGAGCAGGAGAGTCCATAATCAGAGGCTGCTCTCCCATCCAGGCAGCCTGCTCTGACCAGCTGCCTCTCTATTTTTGCTGTAGTAACTGCCCCCTTCCGTGTTCCTGATGTGACAACACAGCTGCCACTAACCCTGGTTTTAAACCAGCCCTTGTGGTTGTCCTACACCCATCTTTGTAACTCAACCGTCCCTTAGCTGTCCTGTTTTAAAGGTGCCACCTGATCTTGCTGGGACCTTGAGATCATGCTGAAGGGGTGAGGAGAGACCTTGAGGGGCCACCCTGGGAGACTGGCCCAGCCTGCCACCTTGGCAGAGACTACCAGGCAAGTAGACTTGTTAGGCACAGACTCCGGGCCTGCTGTGAGGAGCCCAGCCAGGTGCCCTGCACCCACTGATTGCTTTAATCCCCACAACAAGCTCTTGATGGACCCCAGTATGTGTTTGCTGAATGAACCAGGCTTTGCCTGGTTATAGACTGGCTGAGGTGAAGAGTGATGCTAGGCAGCCAAGGAAACTGTGGTGGGGAGTGGGGTCCTCGTGGAACAGGAAAGCAGAGACCAGGGAGCAACCTTAGCTCTGCCTCTGCCAGCTGTGTGACCTTGGACAGGTGTCTGAATGTCTCCGGGCCTCAGGCCCTACTTGTACATCAAAATGGAGAAGTCCTGACCAACCTTCTTTCTGTACCAGGATGTTGTGTAGGAGAAAAAATTGTGTGTAGATGGTCAAACCCTGTGCGGGAGAATTATTGGCATCACTTTTCATGATAACCAGTTGCTGACCTGGAATTCTGGCTCTTGCTAATATTCTCAAATGCCATTATGAGCTCATAGGGATACCAGGAGCCACCTCTCAGTCCTGCATCTGTCAATCACCCCAACCTCACTATCCCTTCTCTTCACTGTGCTTCTTGTACCCCATTAACTCATAATGGACCCTAGAACTAAATGTAAAAGCTAAAACTATAAAACATATATCTGACAAAGAACTTGTTTCCAGAACATACATTTAAAAGAAAAACTCTAACAAATCAATAATAAGACAAACAACCCAATTTTTAAAACTGAGCAAGACGTTTGAAGAACATTTCCCTAAAGAAGCACACAAATGGCCAACAAGCAGAAATAAAGAAGCTCAACATCATTTGACTTTAGGGAAGTGCAAGTTAAAACCTCCATGAGATAACTACATGCCTACAGGAGTAGCTAAAATGAAAACGACTGACAATATCCAGTGTTGATAAGGCTGTGGAGCAACTGGAATGCCCCTGTCGTTGGAGGGAATTGCCAGGGTCATGGCCTTTTTGGAAAGCAGTTTGGCAGTTAAACATCAACTTATCATATGGCCAAGAAAAGCAATTCTGCTCCTGTTTATTTACACAAGAAATGAAAACCAATGTCCACATGAAGACCTGCTCTTGAATATCCATAGAAGTGTACTCCAATGGTGGCCAGTTAGGTTATTTTATTTTTCATCATTATGAACTCATGAGCTGAAACTTAGTTAATTAATTAAGCATCCTGATCGAAACTTAATTAACATCCTGATTGAAGCTCACATTTTCCACGTTTGACCAGTGGCGGCTTCTTTACCTCGGATCCTGAATCTTTTTGATGTGGCATTAGCAATCTTGACACTCTCCTTGCCTGCAGGTTTGACAAGATTGTCGAGGCTCATGCTAGATATTTCCTGCCCCAGAGCTGGACTCAGCCGTTTTCTTGAGGGGCCCTGGTTTGGTTATGTGCGAAAGGCTATTTCAAGACCTCAGTCAGGTATTAGGGATGCTTGGTCATTGTTTCTAGGCCATCACAGGGGACAGAAGTCAGAAATACATTTTTAACTATCTATAGAATTGTCTCTATATTACACATTTTAACTTCATATAAAGGTATCTCATGAGTGTATCCCGATACTTTGACTTCAAATCCACAACTATATAAGTCTTGTAAGACTTAATCTTTCAGTCTTATATCTTTGTCTCATTTTTCCTATGCTAAGAATCCTGGTTCTCACCAACCATCATCCTGAGAATAAAATTGAATTGAAATTCATTTCCATCTGAACTGAATTTGAAAATTACACAATGGGCTCAGAATAACAACTGATATGATCAAGATCAACATGATGACAAACAATGGTCTAAGGCTATTTTGCAATGTTTTTGTGCTGAAGGTTTAACCCACCAGAGGGGTAAATCATTGGGTTTCAAAGACACTTAGAATATTGACTCTGGGTGGTTCTGCTACCAGCTAGACACGTGTTGAGTTTCATTTGTTTCATTTTTAGCAATTTATTTTTAAATTTAATTTTTATAGGTATGTAAAATGAATTATCTTATAAATATATCAGTCCAGCTTCAGTCCCTGTCCTCTCAATTCTATTCCTTCCCACACTCTACAGATAAACATTTTGCTTTAACTTTATGGCATTTTCTATCCTTGTTTGTTTTTCCTAAACCTAAGTAGATTATGTATATATGTTTGTGTCTATGTGTTCATAACACTCCCTTTTTTAGATAAATGGTAGCAAACAATATCCACTTTTTCCCACCTGGCTTTTTTCTTTTATCGATATATTCCCAAGGTCACCCCTATTATTGGCCCCAGTTTTATCAAATTTTCACATTATGTATATATGATTAGAAGTCTTTTATAAAAAGGCATTCACTCTGTGGTTTATATTATTTGCCCTAAATTTTTTCTTACATTTTGTGATGTTTCCATAGTTCTTGTAGATGTTTTTGTTTTAGTTAAAGTCTAATGGTTAGCTTCATTCTAATATTGTGATGTAATTCAGTTAACCCCCTTATTTTTGGCTATTAACCACTGGATCCCTACTGAGAGTGATACTGAAATTACTTTTTACCTCCTCTCACCTCTCCCACTTTCCAAAACTGTAAGTCAAAATAATTTCCTTTTATTCCCACTTAATAACTGCAAAGCAGTCAGCAGGACTACCTGCTTCCCATAAGCTTTCTATTTCTCTTTTCTGTGACTATACATATCTATATTGTCAGACCACACTGCTGTTGTAGCCTCTACTGTCTCGATTATAATCATTAGTTACTCTCAGTGCTAAATATATATTTCATGCTCACCACCAGTGCTTTTTAAAAAAATCTCTCTAGTCATTCTGGTGGTCTAAAACTCGATTCTATTCCTGAGAAATGCACATGGGAACAATATTTCTGAGCTTTGGCAGGTTTGTAATAAAAATATTCCCTGATCTTTGGCAGTTTTATAATAAAATTTCTGCAACCATTCTATTTCAAGTTCAGTCTGGCTGCAAACAAAATCCTTGGATCACATGTTCTTCCCTTGAAAATCTTAAATACGCTGCTTCATTTTCTTCTAGCATAAGGCATTGCTGTTGAAAAGTCCAATGACAGGATGATTTTACTTTCCTTGTAAGTGAATTGCTACTTCTGCCCAAAGGTCTTGGTTTTCTTTAAAGTCCAGTATTTATGGAAGGCTATGTGTTGATTATCCTGGTTCAAATTTCCAAAGAATGTGATGTGTCCTTTCAATACAATTTCTATGTAATTTTGGAAAAGTTTCCTTGAATTATATTTTTAGTATGTATATAATTTTTATATATTTTTTTCCTTTGGAGAATCCTATTAAGTGTAGGTTGGATCTCATGTGCATCTATTCTATGTCAAATCCTATTTATCTTTTTCTTCATAACTTTTTGATTTCTAAAATTTACCTTTTTATTTTCTATTTCTCTGAAGCCAGTGCTATTTTTATTTGTTCTTAGTTTCTTCCTAGTGTGATCTTAATTTATGAATTTTTCTAGTCCTAATTTTTCCTGAGTTCATCTCTAAGTTTTTCTAATTCTGATTTATGTTGTATTTTTTTTACCTCTTCTATCACTGCCTTAATTTCTTTTCACTGTATATAGGGTTATTATTTTGCTCTCTATAGTCATCCTTCTCTGTTGTTCATTTTCATGTGGATTTAATATACCAGAATTTTAGGGTGTGCGTAATATTTTACCTCTGGCTCAACGCCAATGTTGACGCTTACATACGACTTTACTGTTTCCCAAATATTTCCTAACATCTTATCTTATTTGATCTTGCCACAAACCTACAAAGTAACTAGGACAAGTACTATTTCTCCCCTGCTGTACAGACAAGGAAACTGAGGCTCGGGGAGCATAAATGACTTGCTGGGGATCAGCCACACAGCTAGTGGTAGAAACAGGTCCCTGGGCTCAGGGGTGCTGAAATTCAATGTGGTTTTTTGTGTTTTTTTTTTAATATACCAGTGACAACTAGTAACCTCGATCCACAGCTCTTCAGGAGCATCTGTGGCTTGAACAATTCTGGTGCATAATCGGTCTTAGAACTATTTTTGAGTGAATGAATGAAGCAGGAGTGAGGACACATGCATATGTCACTTCCTGAGCACCTCTGTGCGAGCACTGAAGACTTCCTGCTTTACATGACATTGATTTACACACCTGTCTGCCTCCTCCCTGTGGCTGTGGGCTCCTCAAAGGCCAGGACAAGTCTAATTTATTTCTTTATTTTTCACACCACCTAACATCACACCTGGCAGCATGACCGTGAATGAGTGCTGGGCAAGTGAAGTAAACCGTTATAAATGTGAATTGGAAGAAGCAAGGGTCCTGGAAAGCCTATATCCTCCTGGAGAAGGGGCTGTCACCTGATACATCTGGGACAGGGGTTGGGTCAGCCTTTATGGCCCTGGGAGTGGGAGGTGGTGGTGCCTGGTTGGTTGCGGATCGCGCCTGGGGTCAGTACCAGGGACAGCGCCCGACGACTTCAAGCCCAAGGAGTCTCCCATCAGCCACTCCTTCAGCACTGACGGGACCAACTCTAAAGAGCTCAAATGGGAAGGCCCTTCCTGGTTCCTGTGGTGTCTACTCGGGGTCCCAGACGAATCGGGTGGGGGCACTCCCTTCCCCAGGAGGACGTGGGATTCAGCGGCCAAGGTCCACCCCCTCATGCTGGTGGTGGGAGAGCAAATGGGAGACATTTAATGAAACTGAGAGCAGCAGTGCAGACAGGGGTCACTGAGGCCAGTCTACTGATGTGGGACTGAGGACCGGTCTGGGGGTGAGACCTTAGGGAAACTGCATCACGCCTCGAGTCAAAGCTCCATCGGTGAATCCGGGAGGCTGGCAATCCTGAGGCGTCCTCACCTGGGACGGGACAGGTTTGCCCGCTCTCTTTCTTTGGCCCGTCCATCTCCAGAGCTGGACTCAGGCCCTGAGGCTGAGGGAGGCCCTGGATCTTGATTCTTGACTTCAAAGCAACGGACGGGAGAAACGACCCCTCTGTTTTTCAGAGGAGAGGGTCTGAAAGCCGAGGCTTGAGCAAGGAGCCAGGCTGCGCCCAGCACCGCCTCTTCCAGGCTGTGTGAATTTAGGCACGTCCCCTACGCATTACAGAGTGGGATCAGCACACCCACTCCTCCTGCTACTGTGAGCCCCTGCGGGCTCTGCTCAGGGTCTGATCCCCCTGAGTTTTCTTCCTCCCTCCCAGAAGAGCCCGGCGGTGAAGACAGCGCCTCCGCCCTCGTGCCCCCACGTTGAACTTGCCCCCCACCTGGCTGGGGGCAGCACCTCTGGGTGTCTGTGGTGGGGCAGGGGAGGTGGTGGGTTGGGGGCACAATCCCTCCATTGTCCTTCGACTGTCACGCTGCACCCTTTCTTCCCAGAAAATGTTCTAAATTTAGGCACACGTGTTTTTCTTTCTGATGAGAAAGCTGATGCCAGGAACCAGATTAGCTCAGCGTGTTGGGCCGAGGTGGACCAGGGGTTTCCAAGCAGAACAGAGAAGCTGCTAAGTGCCTCGGTGTCACCCACGATCAATCGTGATGGGGGTTCCTGGAACAGAGGGCACAGTGTTCTTTTAAACAAGCCACGATCTTGGTTTTCTCTGTGAGTATTGGCTGAAGGGGAGCTGGCCGGTCACTGCCTGCTGCCCACACAGGAGTGCATCTCTCCTCCTCACGGGTGGTTTGGTGGGAAGATGTCTGCGGTGGTTCAGGAGGCCCACCGAGTGCCCCTCTCCCCCCACCCCGGCCTCAGTCAGAAACCGCCTCTGAATGTCCATGAGATCAACACCACAGTGCAAGGAAGATGCTAGACTAGGCCAGCTCGGGCCCCGCCCCAAATCCATGTCCACCAGCGCCTCAGAACATGACTTTATTTGGAGATAGGGTGTTTGCATCCATCACTAATATAAGGATCTCAGGATGGAATCTTCCTGGAGGGGGTGGGCCCCAGATCCAATGACTGGGCCAATAAGGAGAGGAGGACAGCTCAGTGTCCACAGCTGGACACGCAGGGAGAAGCCATGTGACCACGGAGGCAGAGGGTGGAGTCGGGGCCACAAGACAAGGCACCCCGGGGCCTCCAGAAGCTGGAAGAAGCCAGGAAGGAGCCCCCAGAGCTCTCAGAGGGAGCGGCTGGCCCTCTCCTGGGTCTGACTTTGGCCTCCAGAACCATCAGAGAATACAGTTCTGTGGTTTCAAGCCCCCTCCCCAGTTCGTGGTGATTTCTGACGTCAGCCCCAGGACAGCAGACAGCTGTGCTAGCACTTAGCAGATCCGGCAGCTTCTGTGGGCTATCGGCTTCAGCTCAGCTCTGGAGACCCTCTGTTACCCCCCTGTGGAATAAGCAGGCTGCTGGGAGAGCTGGCTGCTAATGGCTCACAGCCTTCCCTGGAGAACTGCCCTCAGCTGGGTAGAGCCACCTGGCTGCAGCTGGGTAGAGCCACCTGGCTGGAGAGGCCAAGACCCCCTCAAGCCCCCTGCAGCCCCTTTCCTACCTGGCCGCCTGCTGCCCAGTCCCCAGCCTCAGGGAACAACTCCGGTGCCTCTGGAGAACTTGTCCTCAATAAGCCACTTGCACGAGAATCCCCATCTCTGCTTGCGGGGGACTTAAAAATGTCATTCATTCATCCACTCATTTGTTCATTCAACAACGTGGGCTGGATGGGGCAGGCACTGTGTGAGGCGCTGGTCACCTGCGAGGAGGAAGACAGGCTCCGTCCTGCCCTCAGGGGACTTGCTGAGAATCATAATCGTAGAAAAAGGCAAAATAGTAACTGCCACAAATAAGTCCACGGGGCTTGGGGAGCAGCTGCTGGGATCTGAAGACTGAGGAGGAAATAACCGGGTGGGAAACAGCGGGAATAGCACGTGCAAAGGCCAGGGGCTGGTGAGAGGCCCGAGAGCACAAGGGCAGGTCTGGGGCTGTCAGGGAAGGTTTCCTAGAGGAGGAAGGCTGCGACCTGGAAACGGAATCTCAAAAGATGGGAAATGAGGAGGCAGAGCTTCCGGGCAGGGAAAACAGAGTCAACACGGGGCCCTGAATGGTTTGCAGACTGCCTTCCATTCTGCCCTCCATCTTATTCCCGTGCACAGGCTGAGAGGGTCTAGCTTCTTTCTCTTTCTGAGGTACTGGGGCCGGGGATTGAACCCCAGACCTCATAGGTGGGAAGCCGGCGCTCAAACACTGAGCCACATCCACTCCCCTGAGTTGGTTTTTTTGTTTGTTTGCTTGTTTGTTTTTTGTTTTTAGGAGGCACCAGGGACTGGACCCAGGTCCTAGCCACATCTGCTCCCTTTTCTCTTTTAAATAAACTTTATTTTTAGAGCAGTTTTAAGTTTGCAGAAAAATGATGCGAAAGTACAGAGCTCCCCTCCATGCCCCTCCAGTTAGTTTCCCTTATCACCATCTTGCCCAAGTGTGGTACATTTGTAACAGCTGATGGCCTGTATTGATGCATTAGCAACTGAAGGGCCGAGTTTACTTGAGGTTCCCTCTCTGTGTTGTTCAGTTCGATGAGTTTAGAATAATGCATAATTCTCTATGCCCACCATGACAGTATCCTGCAGAAATGTAGGCTTTTACACAGTGAGTGGAAGCAAATGTTCAGGTCACACAGCTGGGAGCCTAGAGCCCTCTCTGCTATGCCACCAGCTGGGGGAGGGGTGGCCTGGCCATTGGGTGCCCTATGTCCCAGGAGGGAAAGTCATTGCAGAATCACCTGACTGCACACCCCAGGCTGCCTTCTGGTCTGACTCCGTTACACCCATCAGCGCCCGAGCATGCTGCTTCTCCCCCACCCCCCGCCTGAAGCAGCCTCTTCCCAGGCGCTGCCTCGAGCTCCAGCCCTATTTCTCAGCCTCATTTTACAGCAGCTGCATCAAAGAGGCCTCAGTGCTCATGGCCTTTACTTTCTCCTCTGCTGCTGCTCTCCCCCTGGCCACTTCCTGAAGCTGACCTTGACACGGCCACATTGCAACCCAGGGGCCACCTCTCAGAGCCCACGTGCCAAGGCCTCTTGTGGCACTGACACAGTTGAACCATCCTCCTCCAGAAAATGCCTTCTACTTCCCACTGCTTCCTTCCAGCTCCGTCTCCTGGCCTGGCTCTGCCTCCCTTCCACCTCTTGGCCCATGAGGTGCCTCAGACTCAGTCATGGGTTCTTTTCTCTGTTCATGGTCTTATCCATTTTTATCCAAAAAACTGCCATATTTTAATATCCAGCCTGGCCCTCTTCTTTGCACTCTAGACTGAGGGTCTAGCTGCCAGCTGGGCATCTCCACCAGGGTGCCCAATAGACATCATCAACTTACAGGCTTGTAATTGTGCTCCTGGCCTTCCCCCAGTCCAGTGACACCTGCAGCCTTACTCCATCCTTCCAGTTGTTCAGGACACAAGTCTTGTGCCACCCACAATGCCTGTCTTGTCCTCCCACCCCACATCCGGGTTGCTAGCAAATCCTCCTGGTTCAGCCTTCAAAGCACATGCAATTCCAACAAGGAAAAACCTAGGTCCAAAGGGCTTCACTGGATGAATTTTACCAAACATTCCAAGAAGAATTAACACCAATCCTGCTCAAACTCTACAAAAAAATTGAAGAGGAGAGAACATGCCCTAACTCATTCTATGTGTCCAGCAGCACCCTAATACCAAAACCAGATAAAGACATTGCAAGAAAAGAAAATTACAGAGCAATATCCCTCATGAAAATAGACGCATAAATCCTCAAAATACTAACAAACCAAATCCAAGAGTACATTAAAAGAATTATTCACCACGATCAAGTGGGATTTAGCCCAAGAATGCAAGGGTGGTTCATCATAAGAAAATCAATCAATGCCATACACCACATTAACAGAACAAATGGGGAAAACCACACAAACATTTCAATTGATGCAGAAAAGGCATTTGACAAAATCCAACTCTCAGAAAACTAGGAATAGAGGGAAACTATCTCAATATGATATAGGGAGTATGTGAAAAATTACATCATACTTAATGGTGAATGACTGAAACCTTTCCCCCAAAGACCAGGGGCATGATAAAGATGCCCACTGTCACCACTGTTACTCAGCATTGTACTGGAAGTTCTAGCCAGAGCAATTAAGCAAGAAAAAAGAAATAAAAGGGATCTAAATTGGAAAAGAAGAACTAAAACTTTCCCTATTGGCAGATGACATGATCCCATATATAGGAAATCCTGGAAAATGTACAACAAAGCTACTGGAGCTAATACATGAATCCAGCAAATATGCAGAGTACAGGAGTGACACACAAAACTCAGCGGGGCTTCTAGACACTACCAATGAACAATCTGAAAATGAAATCAAGAAAAATATTACATTTACAATAGCAATTAAAGAATCAAATGTCTAGGAAAGAAATGTGAAGGGTGTAAAGGGCTTGTACACAGAAAACAACAAAACATTGCTAAAAAGAAATGAAAGAAAACCTAAATAAATAGAAGGGCATTCTGGGAAGTGGATGTGGCTCAAGTGACTGGGCTCCCATCTACCATATGGGAGGTCCAGGGTTCGATTCCCAGGGCCTCCTGGTGAAAAGCAAGCTGGCTCGTGCGGCGAGCTGGCCCTAGTGGAGAGCTGGTCCATGCAGAGTGCTGGCCCGTGAAGTGTCAGCCCACACAGGAGTGCTGGCCTTTGTGGAGCGCTGGCCCATGCAGAGAGCTGGTGCAGTAAAATGACACAACAAAAAGAGACACAGAAGAGAGACAATGAGAGATGCAGCAAATCAGGGAGCTGAGGTGGTGCAAGAGATTGAGCATCTTCTCTCCTCTCCAGAAGGTACCAGAATGAGTTCCTGGTGCCACCTAAAGAAAAGACAAGCAGATACAGAAGAACACACAGAGAGCAGACAGGGAGCACAAAATAACGAGGGGGGCAGGGAGAAATAAATAAATAAATATTTTAAAAAATAAATTGAAAAAAAATAGAAGGGCATTCTATGTTCATGGATTGGAAGAATAAATATTGCTAAGATGTCAATCCTATCCAAAACAATTTATAGATTCAGTGCAATCCCAATCAAAATTCCAAAAGCCTTCTTGTAGAAGTGGAAAAGCCAATCATCAAATTCATATGGCTAAAACCATCTTGAAAAAAAGAATGAAGATGGAGGACTCACTTCCCAATCTTAAAACTTATTACAAAGCCACAGTAATCAAAACAGCATGGTACTGGCACAGGGACTGACATCTAGACCAATGGAATTGAATTGAGAGCTCAGAAATCAGCCCTCACATTTATGGCCAAGTGATCTTTGATAAGGATGCAAGTCCACTTGTTTCAGTTTCCCAGATGCTAAAACTAATACCACACAATATGTTGGCTCGTAGTTTTAAGGCCAAGAGAAGCCCAAAACTGAGGCATCAGCCAGGTGATGCTTTCTCCCCAGACTGTGGCATTCTGGGGCTGGCTGCCTGTGGTCACTGGCCACACAGCAAGGCACACAGTGACATCTTCTCCTTTCTCTTCCTGACTCCATTGCCTTCCAGATTCTTGCGGCCTCTCTCTGTGTGTCTAATTTCCTTTGCTCATAAGGACCTCAGCCACATTGGGTTAAGTCCCATCCTTATTCATTTTGCCACACTTTAACTAATAATATCTTCAAACGTCCTGTTGACAAGTGGGTTCACACCCACAGGACCAGGGGTTGGGGGCTGAACATGCCTTTCACGGGGGCATGATTCGATCCCCAGCACCACTCAAGAGGGAAAGAACAGCTTTCAACAAACGGTGCCTGGAAAACTGGACGCCCACATGCAGTAGAGTGATGGTGGGCCCTGCACAATATGCAGTAATGAACTCAAAACGGATCCAAGACCTGAATAGAAGAGTGTAAGCTATAAAACTCCTAGAAGAAAACAGAGAAACATCTTTAGGACCTCATATTAGGAAATATGAGTTCTTAAACTTTATACCAAAAGCATGTGCAATGAAAGAAAAAGTAGATAAATAAGTCTTCATCAAAGTTAAAAGCTTTTATCTATCAAAGAACATTATAAAGAAAGTGAAAAAACAACCTACAGAAAAGGAGAAATTATTTGGAAAGTATATCTCTAATAAGGGCTTAAAATCCAGGATACATAAAGAACTGCTACAATGTAATAAGAAAAAGACAAACAACCCAATTTAAAAACGAGCAAAGGATTTGAATAGATATTTTTTCAAAGAAGATATGCAAAAACCTGATAAGCACACAAGAAGATGATTAATATCAATAGCCATTAGGGAAATGCAAGTCAAAACTGCAATGAGGGGGTCGGATGTGGCTCAACTGGTTGAGCATCCGTCTCCCATATGGAGGGACCCAGGTTCGATCCCCGGGACCTCCCGGTAAAAAAAAAAAAAAAAAAAAAAACCTGCAATAAGATACCATTTCACATCCACTAGAATGACTACTATTGATAAAACAGAAAATAACAAGTGTTGGCAAGGATAGGAATCTCCATATTTTGTTGATGGGGATGTAAAATGGCGTAGCCACTGTGGAAAATACTTTGGCTGTTTCTCAGAAAGTTAAGTATAGAATTACCACATGACCTAGTAATCCCACTTCTAGATATATACCCTAAAAAATTGAAAGCAGGGACTCACAGATATTTGCACACCAATTTTTATCGCAGCCTTATTCACAGTAGCCAAAAGGTGGAAGCAGCACAGGAGTCCATCAAGAGATGACTGGAAAAACAAAATGTTGTATATACATAAAATGGAATATTATTCAGCCATAAAAGGAGCAAAGTTTTGATACATATGACAACGTGGACGAACCTTGACGATATCACGTTATGTGAAATAAGCTAGACACAAAAGGACAAATACTGTGTGATCTCACTTAAATGAAATAGGAAAATTAAATTCGTGGAGTCAGAAACTAGAACACATGTTGCTAGAGGCTGGGGGTGGGGCAGGGAACGGGGAGTTAGTGCTCACTTGGGGGAGAGTTTCTGTTTGGGGAGATGGAAACGTCTTGGTGATGGGCGGAGGTGATGGCAGCACAACTCTGAGAAAGCAAGCAATGCCACCCAATCGTATTGTTGAAAGTGGCTCACGTGGGAAAATTTAAGTTTTATATATTTAGAGCAGAATAAAATTTTGAAAAAAACCCCACAGGACTGTAAAACACTAAGAGCAAACCCTAATGTAAGCTTCTGACTATAGTTAAACAATACAATTATAACAATATCATTTTATCAGTTATAACAAAGTTACCAAACTAATGCAAAATGGCAATAATAGAGAAACCTGTGTGTGCGCGTGGGGGGATATGTGGGAACTTTGTACTTTCTGCATGACTTTTCTGTAAACCTATAACTTCTCTTTTAAAAAAGCACCGAATCCAGAACCTGAGCCCTTCTCGCTATCCTAAACCACCCTCACCTTTGAAATGGATCACTCCCACTGTCTCCTTACTGTGCTCCCTGCTTTACATTGCCCCCTAGGGCCTGTTATCAAAACAGCAACCGGCATAGTCCTTTAAAAACTTCTCTATTCTCCTCCAGTGTCATCAGTGTTCCCTCATCTCACTCAAAGTAAAAGCCAGAGTCTTCACAGTGTCCTAAAATATTATTCCCCATCTGGCCCCTGCTAAGCACCCCCTCACTCACTCTGAATCAGCTACTCTGACCTCCTTGCTGTCCCTAGTACACCAGACACAGCTCACCTCAGGACATTTGCACTGTCTGTGCTCTTTGCTTAGAACACTCTTCTCCAAAGATCTGCACAGCTCACTCCTTTACCACCCTCATGTCCACGCTCAAATGTTCCTTCTCCATGAGGCCTGCCCTGGATGTGGGGGTTAAAATCTTAACCCCTCCTCCATACACCTGAGCTTCTTTACCTTGCTGTAATCGTTCCCCTCCCCTTAACACATAAAACCTTCTGATAGGCTCTCTCTCTTCCCAGCTGAATTGTAAGCTCCATCGAGGGCAAGAATTTTTGCCTGCACTTTGTTTTTCATGGCTGCATCCCCAGCACATACAACAGCACCTGTCACGAAGTGGACTGCTGGGTGCTCTGACAACTAGAGATGGGGTAAAGGAGGGGTAGGAGGTAAAGAGGTCTGAGAAGCAGCAGCCAGGAAGATGGGCAGAATGCAAGGAGAGTGTGGTCCTCCCCCCCACCCTCAACCCCAGGGCAGGGCTCGAGCAGCCAGGGGCCACGGTGAACCAGCACGTGCATATCGCTGGTAAGCATGTATGCGTTTCCCCAAGGCAGGCCGAAGCTTGGCTGCCCCATGGTGATTGTTAAAACAGCCCGCCAAGCCGCACTTCCAGAGTCGCTGACTCGGTAGGTCTGGCGTGCAGTTGAGAACTTGCATTTCGAACTCTTCCCAGGGTGATTCTGATGAGGTGCGCGCACGATGGTGGAATTTATAGGCCATGTGGTTATCCGCGTGTCCGACTGTACTAAGCGCCGCTTTCCAAAGCAGTTCCATTGATTTTCACTCCGTCGGTGGAATGTCGTAAGGAAACTTCTGCATGTGCGCTGGTCTGCTTTTGGACAGCACGCGCCACTTCATTATCTACTGCGTATCCATGCACAGATACCACACTGTGACTCTAACCATGGCTTTTTAAGGATTCTCACGTCTAGTAAGGTGGATTCCTCCCACTCTCGCCCGGCTCGTCTTCATAAGTCTTGGCTAATCATCTTGGCCTTTTGTTGCTCCATTTAAATTTAAGAATTAGCTTGCCCAGCTCTACAAAAAAGAAATCTGTTGGGATTTGACCGGAATTGTATTGAATCTATAGATTGATTTGGGAATAACTGACCTCTTGATGATATTGATCTGATCCATAAACACATCTCTCCTTAGATCTTACCTATTTTCATTCAGTAAATTTTAAAAATAATTTTCCTCTATGACAGTCACATCTTTTGTTAGATACATTCCTGAATGTTTAACTTTTTTTCTCCCTATTATAAGTGATATTTAAATTGCATCTTCTGTTATTAGCATATAAATGCATTTGATTTTAGTTTATCAATGGTATATCTAGAAACTTTGCTAAGTCCTCTCAATTTTAGTAGATTCTCCATAGATTGTTTTGTTTTTTCTGTGTAGTTAACCATACCATAGGAAAATAATGACAGTTCTCTTTCTTCTTTTGCAATTGTTAACACTTTTTATTTCTTTCTTGTGTCTTATTGCTCTGGCTAGCATCTTCAGTAAAAATGAATAAAAGCTGAGATACTAGGGATCCTGTTTTGAACCTGATTTTAAAGGGATTGCTTTTTTTGTTTCATCTTTGAGTGTGATATTGGCAGTAGGATTTCTTTGTTTAGTTTTGTTTTTGCTTTTGTTTTATAGATACCCTTATCAGGTTGCAGAAGTTTAATTCTAACTAACCCTAGTTGCTAATGTCATTTTTAAAAACATAAATAGATTTTAATCATTAATTTTTATAAAATATTTCTCAATATCTTTTAAGATTATCATACAATGTATCTCATTTTATCTGTTAATCTGATCAATCATGTCAACATTTTAATGTTGTAACAATGTTTCATTCTTAGAACGAACCCCAACTAATCATTACCTATTGCTTTGTATGTATTGCAGAATTTGGCATACTATTACCTTTTGTTGGATTTTTGTATCTATGTTCATGAGTGGTACTAACTGATCTAATTTTTGTACCAAAAAATGACATGGGTTATGCTCCTGTCTTAGTCACATACCACACGAGGCGTGGTTTAAACAAGGGGATTTTCAGAGGCCATGCGTCCCAACCCAGATGCTGGCTGGAAGGCTCGTTCCCTCCCGGGGCTGGCAGCACTCTGGCTCCTGGCAATCCTTGGGTTCCTTGGTTTTCCTGTCACATGGTGCTATCTTCTCTTTTCTTTTCCAGGTTCCTGCTGCCGTCCAGCTTCTCTCTGTGTCCTTCTCTGTCTTTGGTTTCCAGTTTCTTTCTCTTTATAAGACCTCTGGTTAGCTGTATTAAGACTCAATCTCATTCAGTTGGGCCACACATTAACTTAAAATAACACGTTCGAGAGACCCTGTTTTCAATGTGTCTGCACCCGTAGGCACGTGGATTAACCCTAAGAACACATCTAAATTGGATACATAATTCAATCTACCACAACTCCTTACTTTTATATTTTTTCAAAGCATTTGAGAAAGATTGGAATTAATTTTTTCCTTGAGTGTTTGATTATACTTGGCAGTAAAACATCTGGGCCTTGTGTTTTCTTTCTGGGAAGATTTAAACTGATTCTAGTCATTTTATGCTCATAAGGCCATTTGCATCTCCTATTTCTTCTTGAATCAAGTTTGACATTTATGTTTTTTTTCCTGAATCTGACCAACTAACCTACATTTTCTTATTTATTGCTATAAAGTTGCTCATAATATTCTTTTATTATTTCTACTCTTTTCTTCATGATCTATTTTCTTTGGGTTTACTTTGGCACTCTTTGTCTTACCTCTGATACTTTGGTAATTAATTTTAAGCTTTCTTCTTTTCTAATATAAGGATTTAAGGTTGTAATTTTTTCCTGAAATACTGTTTTAGTGGCCCCCCCCAAGGTTTAATATGAAGTATTTCTTCTATCATTCGTTTCTAGTACTCTCTAATTTTCACAATGATGTGATATCTTGTTTGACTTATGAGCTAATAAGTGCACTTTTAAGTTTCCACATGTATGATATTTTATTGATGTTAACTTAATTGCATTGTGGTAGAACAATATGGTCTCTTTGATAATTATTCTTTGAAATTTGTTGAGGTTTGCATTATTTATGGCCTAGGTTTGTTTTTTTTTTCCTTTTAATAAATGTTCCATGGTTGTTTGAAAAGAGGGTGAATTTTCCAGTTGTTGGATACACTTTTCTATATATGTTTATTGGATTAAGTTTGTTGGTTGTATTTTTAAAATAGTCTATACAATTATGATATTTTTGCTTCCTAGTTCTATCAGTTACTACAAATTCTGTTGTAACATATCTCTCTGTGATGGGGATTTGTCCCCTTATTGTAGTTCTCCTTGTTGTCTGACAAAGTCTGTTTTACATGTTTTGTAATTGTATTAGGTATAAATAAGTAGAGAATTGTGGTCAAATTGGAATTTTTGCCTGAATGCAAGTGACTCTCTTTATCTGTAGTAATGATTTCCCTTTGTCTACTTAGTTAATGTCATAGCCATTTCAGCTCTTGTTTTCCCTAACAGTTTCCTGGTATGTTTTTTCACCTCTTTTCTTTCAGTCTTTCTCTGTCCTTAGGTTGTAAGTGGGTCTTTCATAACCAGCACACATATCAATGTTTAACCCCCTCCCCCTTGGTCTTTTAGTTTGCCCTTTTAACCTTGCCCACTCTATTTAAATTGGTACCCGACCTGTTTCTTCTCTGCCGTGCCCCCTAAGTAAATTTCCCCATAGCCTCAATCCTAGTGGATGTCTGTGTGTATATGTGTGCATATAGAATGTGTACATGCTTGTGCTCCATGTGTGTGGCATGCACATGCAGGTGGCATGTGTGTGCACGTGTGCACATGGAAGCAGGCACACACGCATATAGTATGTGCGTATGTGTACACTGTGCATGCACACGTACATGTGCATGCCACACGCATGTGTGTGCTGCATGCATGCTTTTAGTATGTGCATGTGCTGTGCATATGCATGTGGTGTGTGTCTATGTACATGGTGTGCATGTGTGTCCATGTGTAGCATGTGTGTGTGCAGCCTGTGCATATGTATGTAGTACTCATGCCGGAATTTCTGCCCATATGGTTTACTGCTGTATTCCCACCACCTAGATCCGTGCCTCTTGTGCAACAGGAACTCAGTAAATATTTGCTGAGTCATGAACCAGAGAGCATGTCTATTTACGTTTATGGAGATTACCAGCAGATTTGCACCAATTTATAATATTTTATTTTGGACTTTCTATTGGTTCTGCTTTTACTCTATGTCTTTTTTTCCTTCACTTCTTGCCTTCTTTTGGATTAACTTTTTTTTCCCAATAACTTTTCCCCTATGCCATTTTCACTCTTGCCAATACATGCTCTAGAAATTTCACATGCATATTTGACCTAACAAAGTCAAACATTTAATGAATATCTTTCACTTCCTACTGATCGTGAACTCCTGTACCTGCTGCCTGCCATTTTAGTTCTATTATTTTCTTTTTTACACACCAGGCATTAATATTCATGTACACTCAGTTTGTTTAGATTTACATATGTATGTGCAATCCCCCTTGCTCACCACTCCTTTTCACATCCCAGACCTTCCCCTGGGGTCATTTTACTTTTTTCTAAAGTGACATCTTAGAAGTCCCTTTGCTAAATGTCTATTGCTAAACAATATTCCCCATTTCTCTTAGAAACCTGAAAATATCTCTATTTTGTCTTCTTAAAATATTGTCCAAGGTTGACAGTCATTTCCTCTTTATCCAAATATTAAGTTGCTCTTTCTGATATTCGGTGTCATGAGAAGCCTGCTGTCAGTCTCACTAGGATTCCCTTTGCGGGAATCTGCCTTTTACCTTGGGTTCCTTTCAAGATCAACCCTGTGCCTTCCACATTCTCAGTTTTACTGTCGTGCGTCAGGTGGAGATTTAACTTCATTTATCCTTCTAAGTTTTGGGGGACTTCCTGAATTGAAAAAGATTGGAATATTTTAGATGTTCTGGGAAATTCTCAGCTCATATGTCTTCATATGACATATGATATATGTATTTCCTCTGACTCATTCTCTCTTTCTGGACCTCCAATTTTACGTCTGTTGGAATATCACTCTTTTCTCTATGCTTCTTGAATTCTTTTCATATTTCTATGTCACTATCTCTTTGTGTTATTCTGCATGATTTTTTCACGACTGTTTTGCTTTCACTAATTATTTAGCTGCATTGACTCTGCTGGTTGATTGTTTTTCTAATTTCAATGTTTGCATTTTCATTTCTCAAATTCAATTTTAGTTCTCACAAAAACAGACTGGTCAATTTTGATAGTTTCCCCTCCTTGGCCAACTTTTGACATAACCCTTTAATTTTTAAAACAATGTTAAACACTTATTTTGTCTGCTGCATCCACTGTGGCAGTCTTTTTCTGAAGTTTGTTTTTCCTTCAATTTTATTGACTATTTAGCTGTTGGTTTTAAAGGAAAGTTTATGTAATTGGAAGTTACTGCATAGCAATTTTTTGTGGCGTGGGTTTAAAGCTGTTCTCCTGGACAGGCTTTACGTTCCCCTGTGCCTGGTACCTGAATCATGACCTTCCTCTGCCTCGTGTTTTGGGAGGAGGCTTTTTCTGCTATTTCCCTCTGCAGGGCCAGGGCCTTTCTGGTTGACCCTTTCCAGGAAAGCTGCCTCATGTAGGGGCCTCTGTCCAAACCTAAGACCCTGCTTGCGCCCTGGCTTGTTTTCTGCCCCCACCCCTGGGTCCAAGGGTCCTTTAAAGTTTGGCTTCAGGGCACCAGAGGTGGGCCATGGGCTCCGGGTTAACCCTGCCTTTTGCGCTTGCTCACTTTCCCAGCTGTGCAGGTCCCATAATTTCCAGCCATCAGCACTTCTCTTCTTTTCTGCTATTTCAGGTATGCATTTGCAAAGGTTTTATAGGAAGGTGTCAGTGCTTTGGGCAGGGCTTTCTCTGGACATCAAGGTGGTCACATTGCCAGAAACAGAAAGGAGGCTTTAATTTCAAAGAAAGAATTCCCATATTCATTCAACAGTGAGCATCCATTGAGCGCCTACTGTATACGGGGCACTGTGCCAAGTGCTGGAGCTTCCCCAGGGAGCTTGCTAGTCCAGTGGAGGGGGCAGACCAATCCACGGCAGACTCAGCAGAGGGGCTGTATGTGGTTGGGGCTCCAACCTTCATTTTAACCCAAGACTATGAAGGCAGAGAAGCAAGCGTGGGGTCGCCCCACTCTCAGAAGACTCAGCCGAGGCGGCCCCAGGAGGCCCTGGGCTGAGCCTCACGAAGAGCTGGCGGCCGAGCTCCGGGCCGCACCCTCGGATGCACTGCGGTGTCCTGGAGACAGCATCTACCAGCTCCCTGCAGGAAAGCATTGATTTAACACAGAAACGGGCGGGAGGCGGTGGCAGTGCAGCGCATGGAAATTCCAGTCACTTTCAAACTGCCATCCTGCTGTCCTCTGCCCTCCCAGTGCTTTAGGTGATTTACAGACCCTCATTAAGTGCGGCAGCAATTGGATGGGCCTGAAGTCATCACCAACAATTTGGAACACCATTGATTCCCCTCCCCAGCAAGCGGGCAGTTTAAGGGCACTTGAGTTGCCCCCCCCCCCGGCAGGCCCCCTCCCTCTCTGGGGGCGGCCAGACCTCACCCTGTGGGTCAGCCGCACCAGTGGGGCAGGGTGGGGAGGTCGCCCGTGGCCCTCGTCAGGGCGGGGCAGCACCGCCTGCGGGTGGGGGGCACCAGCTCGGGGTCCGAGCCATTTGGGGTGACCTTGAACAATAGCTCGGAGCCTCCATGTCCTCGCCATCCCACAGAGATGAAGATGCCCACCCGGAGGGCTGGCTGGGCACGTCAGGCGCGGCGACACTGTGCCTGGAGGATGGCGGTCACGGCACATGTAGCCACAGCCGTGTTTAACCAAATGACGGACGGGGACGTGCCCTAAACGGCAAAGCGCAGCTGGTGCGGTGCCACAGGGGCCCGTGACGCTGTGGAGCCAGCTCAGCTCGGGCCAGAAGCGAGCAGAAGGACACGGGCTGCTCTTCCCTCTGACCAAACAGCGCCGTCCAGCAGCCTGGCCGGGGAGATAAAGCCCCCGTGGCCCGCCCAGGCCGGTGGCCGGCGCTCGGCTCCAGGCTTAGTTAAACTGCCTTTATCTTCCATAAATCCTCCTAAGCTACTTTAAGGCGCATCAGACCCCCTCAATTGCCATTTAAGTGTTTTTTCCTGCACTAACTGCTTCTTGTTAAATAGTTTGACATTTATGCGTCTAGACTTCGGTTGTTTTGATATTGATTTGGTCCAGAATGATAATGGAGGAGAGAGGCAGCCTTGGTTTTGCTGTCATTGGCAGCAGCCGTATATCTCCGTGAAGTGGATTACTTTTTCATTTTCCCATCCTGGAACCCAAAGGAAAAAAACATGCAGCACAGATCTGTGCCCTCCCTCCCAACTCCCACCTCTTTGCGGGGAGATGGTTCCAACAGGAGGTGCTGGGGTGCCGCCCCCAGGGAGGTTACACATGCCGAGGGTGGGCCGAGGGTGAGAGCCTCAAGGGACTCCAACCAGCTCAGCCTGCTGGCAGCCCCCTGAGCGTGCCAGGCCCTTTCGTGCCTCTGTGCCTTGTCCCTGCTGAGCCACTGGTTGGGAACGCCCTTCTTTCCTCCAGCTTCCAACTCCTACTCACCCGTCAAGACCCTGGGCAGATGTTCCTTTCTCAGGAAGTCTTCCTCAACTTCCCAATGATACAGCAGTGATGTGGACACTCCAGGGCCTCAGAGGTGTCCTCAGAGGTCAGCCAGCCCCTCCTCCCCAGCGTGTGGATGCCCAAGGTCACCTAGCAAGGCTGGGTTCCCCGCCCAACCCCCTTCCCACCAGGCTTTCTGGACACCCAGCCGGGCTTCCGTGAGGCGGTGGTGATTCTCAGGATGCAAGCTGCTGCTGCAGACACCCAGGGAGCTTGTGGCCAGAGAATGAAATCTCCGATCAATACCCAAGAACCGCACGGAGCCTCCAGCTTGGGCCGCCCGGGTGAGTCAGGGCTCCAGGGGCCGAGGGAAGCCCGGGCGCCTCCGCGGGCAGCCACCCCGCCTTCCTCTCCCCATCTGTGTTGTCCCCAATGCTCTCCTCTACCCTCCTGTATTTCTTTCAAAAATTTTTAAAAATACGGAAAAAAACATGTACCCACCCCCAGAATCAAAAAAATGTTCTCATTTCTTTTTCGTTTTATTTATTTATTTTAAATAAAGGTCAGATAAAGTTTTAATGCCTCCTGCCCGCTCCCTTCCGCCACCGCAGGGCCGCCCTATTCTGAATGTTGTTTTTCATCCCCGTTCACGCTTCTCGTCTACACTGCAGGTATTTGTCAATAATAAAGAGTACTGTACTGCCTGCCTTAAAAGTCACATGAACTGCTGGAAGTTTTACTTTAACTGCCCTGTAGCATTTCCTGGCAGAAACCAGCCCTACATGTTCTCTGCCACCTCCCCACTGGCGTTCACGTAGGCTGTTCCCAATATTTTGTGATGGCCAGCAAAGCTGCCCAAAGTCCCTGGGCACCCCCCCCAGGTGCCAGGGACAGAGTCTCTCGAGGTGAAGCTCTCACACCGCTGGATACGGCCCAGCAGCCAGGCCAGTTTAACCTCTCTCCGAATCTGCACATCTTTCAGTAGCTTTATATGCTCATTGGTCATTTGGGTTCCTCCGCCTTTTGCCTATTTTCTCCTGGTCTATTGGCCTTTTTCCTCACTGCAGTTTGTATATTCTAGATATGAATCTTCTGTCTGTTTCATATGCTACAGATATCTTCTGACTGTTGCTTGATTGTTATCTTTTGTCCTACAGGCAATTTAAATGTCCATGTAATCAAATATATCATTCTTTCTTTATGAGTTATTCTGTTTGTATCTTGAGTCAGACTTTTCCTACCTTGAGGCTCTGAAGCTATCCTCGTGTATTTTCTTCTAATAGTCTTGCTTCCCACATTGAGATTTTTGAAGTTTTGTGTAAGGAATGGATCTAATTTTTGTTGGAACAATTTACATCCCTAGGGTAACTCTTGCTTTTTATGATGTAGTTTTCTTATAATCTGCTGGGTTTAATGTGCTAGTTTTTCATTTAAAGCTGTTTTATACGTGTCTAATAATACAGGCCCACGTTTTCCTCTTCCTGTGCTCCCCTTGGCAGGGCCGGCGTCAGGTGCCTCCACCCGTATCGGCTGAGGCAGCAACTCCCATTTTGTTTCCTGAAAGTTTGAATAAGGGAGAGGTTTTCTGCTAGCTGAAGACGTGTTAAAACCTAGAAAATGTTCTGTGGCTACCCAATTTTTTCATGGTTGTAGGTTTTCGAATTTCTTCTTAAATAAACCTTAATATGTTTTTCTGAAAAAAAAAAAAAAACATTTCTTCTAATTTTTCAAATATATTGGTATAAAGTTCTTCCTGATCACGTCTTATAATTGTACTTTTGTATTTACAGCAATGTCGCCGTCGCCCTTCCGAGATCTGTGCCCTCTAGCTTTTTCTTTTGAGCAGTCTTGGTAAAGATTCAGTGTTTTATTCAGATTTTAAAGAGCTAGATTTTGGGTGTTGTTGCTATTTGTACTACTTTCATTTTCAAATGTTTTATTCTTGCTGTTAAGAGACAGACCAATGTTCCTGGGCTCTGGGATCAAATCCCAGCTCTGCTGCTTCCAGCTGTGTAACCTTAGGCAATTTATTTGACCTCTCTGTGCCTCAGCTATAAAATGAAGATAATAGTAACCACGTCATGGGTTGTTGGGAAAGTTTAAATAAACTAATATGCATAAAGAATCGTAACCACTCTTTCGACATCTGTTGGTTCTTTTAAAAAACAGCTCAGCAAAATAAGAATAGAAGAGAATTCTTTACTCAATATTGAATATCTACCAAACCTAGGCAAACAGCATACTTAAAGGTAAAATATGAAAAGCAGCCCTTTTAAAATGAGAAACAAGGCAAGAGAGCCTCTTTCAATCTTACATAGGTAGAAGGCCCCACTCAGCTCAGAAAGTCAAGAAAAAGAAACAAAAGCTAAAACGATTGGAAGAAAAGAACCCAAATTTTCATACGACATTTTTCTCTGTGGAAAACACCAGGTAATCTATAGATAAACTATTAACATTAATAACAAGATTAGTGAGATTTCTGAATTTTAGACTATTATGTTCTCAAATCTACATTACTTTATGCCAGCAACAAACAGAAAATCTATCTTTAACAAAAGCAACAATGAATACAAAAATAAATGCAGAGGAGCAGGTGTAGCTCAGTGATTAAGCGTGCACGTCACATGCGTGAGGCCCTAAAAATTAACAGAGAAATAAATTAAATTAATCCAAAGCGGAAGAGGAAAGGTCTCTATGGAGAAAGGTATTAAATATTATCAAAGGATGTTTTAGGAAACGTAAATAAATGGAGAAATATCCCCTGTCCCCAGCTGCTCCACTCCTATTGAAAATACATGTCCACACACAGATATTCACAGGAGCATTATCCATAAGAGCCAAAAAGTGGGAAAACCCGAGTGTCCATCAACCGACGAGTGGGTAAACAGAGTGTAGCCTGAGCATGCACTGGAATATTACTTGGCCCTAAAAAGGAACGAAGTACCGCCACGCTGCGCCTCGGGGAAGCCAGCGCGCTGAGGGACGGCCGCCGGCGCGAGAGGCCTCGTGCTGTGTGCGTCCATCGCGGCCCGTGTCCGGGAGAGGAAAACCCACAGAAAGGAGGGGCGTGTCTTTCTGGGGTGATGGGGCTAGCTGTGGGGACGACGCCCAGCTCTGTGACGAGCGAGCCGCCCGCTTTAGGTATGGGGACGGGAGGGTGTCGCGATCGCACCTCAGTTTCCCAAACAGAGCCCGACGGGTGCAGAATGGAGCAACCAGACAGCCTGGCGTGGAGGGCAGCGTCTCCCCCCACCAGGCCCGGCGTGTCCCACCCACGGGCCATCGAGAAACGCGAGGGAGCAGGGAAGATGGTGCAGGCGACCCCACCGCGGCGACCCCCGGGGGGAAGCAGAGAAGCTGGGGTTGGGTCCCGGTGGCCCCACCCTCACAGTCCCTGCCCCTTGAGGCCCAGCCCCAGGAGGGGGGTCTGGGCGGGAGCTGAGGGCGAAGGAAGGCTGCACCCCTTGTCTGGGGGCGGCACCGGCTGAAGCCGTGTGTTTTGGGGAGAGGAGATGAGGCGGGAAGGGGGGCAGCTGGTGGGGCTGGGCAACGCCTGGAGAGGATTTAGGTTTTTTTGGGGGGGGGCCTGGAGCTGGGAGGGCTAACGCCGCCCCGGTGGCCACCTGCTTGGCTGAGCCCACCACATTTCCTGAGAGCAGAGAGGGCCCCTTCCCGGGCGCTCGGGCTGGGGCTCTGGGCTTCTCTGACCCTCTCCCCTTCCCCAAGCCCCCCATCCTGACCCCCAGGCAGAGGAGCCCCCGGAACACACAGCTCCAGGCGCATTTCTGGCTCAGGCGGCCTCTGGGAGCAATAATTCAACAGAAAGCGCCACGTTTTCTGCTAAGACACTGCGCCTTGGCGTGGGGGCAGTGAGGGGTGCCGTCCCGAGGCTCTTTTTACTGTAAACTTTGGCTGAGCGAAACCGCTCTTCCCTCGCCCCACTCCCCCCCAGGAACCTCTGGGCCACGTCTCTTTATTTAGGAAGCAAACCTCCACGTACAGCTCTAAGATGGTTTTTTATTTCCTTCGTGGTGGGCCAGAGGCGCAGGTGCTCGGAAGGTGGCCCACGCGGGCGCCAGGCTTCGGGGCGTCAGCTTCCACCTCCTCACGCGGTCGGAGCCCCCTACCACCCCGCCCGAGCCTGAGCACAAGTTGTTTGGGATCCGTACCAAGAGGAGCACTGGGGGAGGCGGCCGGGCCGTGCCCTGGGTGCTGTCTTCTGCTAGCTGGTGACCGTGGGCAGAGCTCAGGACGCCCTGTGCCTCGGTTTCCCCACCCGAGGCTCACCCAGCCCCGAGTCCTGCCCAGGGCTTCTCCAGCCAGCAGGGCTGCCTCGGGGATCTGCAGACAGCTGCGGCGGGTGGGGGTCTCCCTCCAGCATGGCGTCACAGACCTCTCCCCCACCTTACCACGCCTCCAGGTCTCCAATTGTGGGGTGTGTGTGTGTGTGTGTGTGTGTGTGTGTGTGTGTGGCGGGGACTGTGAAACCTTCCAACCTGGAAGCCTGGAGAAAGACAGAAGAATGCAAGAGCACAGCCAGAGAGACCCTCCCCATGCACAAACGGACCCTGCTGGTGGTGCGGTGACGTGCCGTGGCAGGCCCTTCCCTGCCGCGTTTGGCAGTGTCGCCATGAGAGAATCACGGTCCCCTGGACCTCTACCCTCTGGCCCCCTCCAGAGTGCAGCAAGAAAGCGGCCCTGAGGCCCGGGTGGGCATTACCAGATCCCGGCCGCCGGGGGCTGCCTCAGGGTCCCGTGGTCCCCCGCGTCGCCAGCCTCACGCCCTGGCTCTGCCCTGCTCCTCCCACTCACCCGGAAGCCCCCCACTCACGCCAGGGAAGGAGCCCTTGGCCCACCCTGCCCCCGCCGTGTCTACGTGGTGGACTGAAGTCCATGCCGGCCTTTGGCTCGCTGGTCACTCTTTCCAAAGCCCCCGCAGTGCTCGCCTCCATAATCCCTGATGGCCAAGCGCAGGCCCACTCGGGGGGCACAAGTGCTCAAGCAGTCAGTGCAGCCCAGATCCCTTCAGCACTTGCTAAGCGGCAGGTCTCTCCCCCGGGAAGCCAGAAGACGCCGCGAGAAACACCATCCCTACCCCCAAAGCTTGTGCCAAAGCGTGTGGGGGATGCTACGGGCTTTCAAAAACTGTCCGCAGTGACCTGGAGCTGCTCACAGCGAGGAAAGCCCTCAGTGCCGCACAGACGGCTGACGGAGCCGGGCTGGAGGTGCTGATGTTGGGGTGGGGCTTTGAAGCTTGCGTAGGAGTTCCCTAGGAAACAACGGGCGCAAAGGTGGGAGAATGCACTGTGGTTGTATTAGTGTCCTGCTCCACAAACTGTGGCTCAAAACAAATGCACATTTATTCTCTTGCCGTTCTAGAGGCAGCAAGTCGGAGGTGAGTCTTACGGGGCTGAAATGAGGTGTCGGGGGACTGGCTTCTCCTGGTGTCTCCAGGGGAGAATCAGTTCCTTGCCTCTTTCAATGCCTAGAGGCTGCTGGCATTTCCTCAGCATTCCTTGGCTTGTGGCCGCCTCGCTCCCTCGTCCCAGTCCTATCTCTGGGGGAATCCCCCTGCCTCCATCCTTGAGGGCACTTGTGCTGACATTGAGGCCCACCTGGTAGTCCAAGATAATCGCCACCTTAAGACTCTTCACTGCATCCACCAAGAGCCTTTGTCCAAATAAGGCCGCCTTCCCAGGCTCCGATGAGGAAAGCGTTGAGGAAGGGGTGGGAGACAAGGCGGGGAGGGAGGGG
>JAKSZT010052319.1:25870288-25904094 GCA_026826555.1 Tolypeutes matacus | reverse complement strand
GGAGGGAGGAGGGAGGGGGAGGGAGGGTAGAAGGAGAAGGGAGGGAGGAGGGAGGAAGAGAGTCATAGCAGCCCACCCTTGGGGTGGGGGACGAGAGAGGCAGACTTCTGGGGTTGCAGGCAGGAGGCCTCCCGGGCTGCTCCCCACCAGCCTCCCTCCCTGAGAGGGGGCTCTGTGTCGAGTCCCGAGATGAAGGAAGCCCGTCCTGCCCCAGGAATGGGTGCTTTGTGCGTCTGCTGGTCAACCCCAGGGGAGCAGCAGTGGGGGTCTCGGTTTCTGGGGGCTGCTCCGACCCCTGCCCCCCGGGTGGCTAAACGAGGGGAATCTATCACCTCGCGGTTTTGGAGGCAGATCCTTGGCTCGTGTCTGAGCCTCGGTCGCTGGGCATCTGCCTGGTGCTGGGCTCCTGCTGGCTGACCGCACCCCGTTTCCTCTGCTGGCCTCGGGTCGCGCAGTTCAGTGTGGCTTCATCGAAGCAGGATCTTCAAGAACCGCACTCACAAACGAGTCCACCCGTCACAGGCCCAGGTCATGAGCGGGCCACACCACGGCACGGAGGGTTAGGGCTGGACGTGTCTTTGTGGGGAACGCGATTTAATCCCCAACGCGGGAGCACCCTAAACCCCAAAACCCACCCGTGTCCCCTGAGCCGCTTCCGAGGCTGGCAGTGCCAGGCCCCCAAGGGCTCAGCGCACGGTGGACGTCCTTGTCCCCTGCCGGGGGTGAGGATTGGGTTTTGGTGCCGTGGCACGGTGAGCGCAGAGGGAGCTGAGGTCCAGTCCTCTAAGGCGTGGGGACGTGTCCCCCCGGAGGAGACGGCAGCTCTGGGCTGGGGCTTGAAGGGTGGGCAGAGGGAGCTGGGGAGGGGCAGGAGGTGGGACGGGCCTTCCACACCCAGGGAGGGGGACGTGGGGGCGGCGTCCGTGCCGCGTGGGCCAATGAGCACGGGCAGCGACAAGCCGGGCACTGAGCTGAGACAGGGCAGCGCCAGGAGGTGGCCAGGCAGGCACCCAGCCTGGGCTATTCCCTCCCCACGGGGCTGCCCCTCACCTGCCAGAGACCCTGTGGACTGGAGGTGACCTGGCCCCTTCCTGGGGACCTCCCTACAGGCTCCCGTATGCTGTCGGCGAGGGTCCAGGCTTCCTGGGTGGCCACAAAGAGAGAGCAGAGGGGCCCCTGCTGAGTTCCCCGACACGTCTGAATCTTTGCAAAGGGCTCCTGCTTTCCCGCACTGAGATGGTTCTCAGGAGAGAGCTTTTGCACCTCACAGCGTCGGCGGCAGAACACAACTCTCTCCAGGGCATTTGCCAAGAGGGGCAAACCTCTGAGGTTTGTCTGTCACCCACAGCCAGGGCTATCATGATGTCGGCCGCCGAATGGAGCAGACACCCGTCGAGCACTTACGCTGTGCCACTGAGCACTTATACTGCGCCATGGAGTGCCTACGCTGCGTCGTCAAGCATTTGTACTGCGCCATCAACCAGCTGTGCTGTGCCATAGAGTGCCTATGCTGCGCCCTCAAGCATTTATGCTGTACCTTAGAGCACTTGTGCTGCACCATCAAGCACCTGTGCTACACCATGGAGCACATACTCTGTGCCATCAAGCATTTATGCTGCACTATGAAGCACCTATGCTGCTCCAGCCTCCAGGGCCTATAAATATTTCCCTCTCTAATACTCTCAGAGCAACCCATAGCTCAGGTAAGGAAATGGAGGCTCAGAGAGGTCAGGTAACTTTCCCAAGCTCACCTGGCGCTGGTTAGTGGAGCAGCCGAGAAGCCCAGGGTTAAGGGCACGTCAGGACTTTCTGCCTGAGGAGCAGGAAAAACAGCCGCTGGGCCTGGGGCCTGGCCTTTGACCCACGGTGGCCCAGCCTGCGAGGAAAATGCGACCCCAGACGCTGACCTCAGACTAGCAGAGGTGATCGGTGATGGTGCGGCCGCCAAAGCCAAGCGGGCAGGACCCTCCGCTCCCCCTCAGGACCCCACCCAGCACCTTTGGCCCACGCCCCGCACCAGGACGGGCTCTCCACGTGGGAGACCTGCAAGGGTGCGGCACAGAGGGGCTCGCCACTATCACGCAGCCCCCGTCCTGGCCGTCCCAGCCTCCCCGCCCAGACCACAGGCTCCCCCAGGGTGGGGCCGGGGCACGGGCTTGGCCCTGCGGCCACAGACTGGGTGGGCACGGGCTGGGGCCCCTGAGACTGCAGGGCCCATGGGGGGCAGGACGGACTCGAGATTTTGCAGGAGGCAGCCTCTTGGCATCTTCTGTCATTTTAATAAGAAAATGGCATTTCCATTGAGCTGCTTCAGCTCCACGACTCCGGGGGGGGGGAATCCCAAGGACCCCTGGAGGGGGGTAGGACCCCTCCCCACACAGAACGCATTTTGAGGGGACCCCAGTTTCTCTGGCATCTGGAGACGAATCACTCCCACAGACTGTGGCCACACCGAGACCCCCCCTCGTTTCTGACACTGTCTAGAGGTGGGTTTGGGCACCCCCAGTCCTGCGGCCTGGACGGCAGCCAGCACCCCCAGCTGCGTTCTGTCGGGTCCCGTGCACCTGGCAAGGAGGACCCAGGAGCCTGCAGCCTCCCGGGGCATGCTTGGGGGGCACTGTGCCTTGAGGGGATCAGGTCATGTGTGTTTTCCCCCCAAAGCCCTGGCTTCACCCTCTCTGGTTGTTGGGAGCTGGAGTCCCGACCAGGTGGTCCGACTCAGCCCTTGCATCCGTGTCTCAGCACCAAGGGCAGCGTCACCCGCGGTGGCGGCCAGGGCCACCCCAGGCCCCACAGCAGGTCCCGGGCGCTGATGGCGGCAGCGCCGGCTATGCCAGCCGGGTGTAAAATTGTTGAAATCGGCCAAAGTGGGTGCACCCATGCTGCGGAAATCTGCCGGCACGCTAGGCCAGGCTGCGCTTTCCCTGGAGAGCCTGAGTGCTGCCAGCACAGCCTGGGGACAGGTGGAGTGGCCGGTGCCCCTGTGTGGGCTGCCCAGCACCAGCGCCCTTCCGAGGTCCAGTCACTCGGCCCTCACGGACGGACACACTCATTGCCCAGCTGTCCAGGGAGGAGGACGCCCGGCGCGTCTGCCCCCAGCTGCCCTGAGGGTGCCAGAGCAGCTGCCCTCTGTGGCCTTGGAGCTAGTGGGGGACAGGCCGCGGCCGCCGGCCCCTGAGGGACAAGGAGGCTGCAGGAGGATGGAGAGGGTGCCAGCATGGGGCCTCCTCTCCCAGCCTTGGAGTCCCTGCTCTCTGGCAAAGGCTGATTCAAGCAGGATGGATGGTTCCGGAAACGCCCGTGGGCAGAACTCCACACCCCTAGCGCTGGGCTAGTCCTTTGTCCCCCTCTGCGTTGGCAGCGCCCCTTCCACAGGCCTCCTCCAGACCAGAGTCCATCCTGCTGGGAGCCTGGAGAGAATTAGCTGCCCCTCCCGCCCTCCTCCCTCTGGCCTGGCTTCTCAGGGAGCCCGGGTGGTATTGAAGGCTCTCTGTGTCTCCACTTGTACGTTTTCGTCACTGGTCCCTGGTGTGCGGAGGAAACCTGCTTCCTATTTTGCAGCAGCAGAGCAGGGCGGTGGCAGCAGAATGTTCTGGTCTGTGGGCACGAGGCACTCATACTGGCCGCTCACAGCTGGTAGGCAGCTGGCTCTGATGTGTTTCCCAGGTGGGCGAGCAGGTGGGGGGCAGAAACTGCAAGTCATGGGCCACGTGCTCCCAGCAGCGTGGACAGCGGGCCATGACATGGCCCTGCCCCGCCCCACCTCCAGCCGGGACTGGCCGAGGCACAAGAGAGGACCTCTAGGTCAACAGGTCATGCCCCCAGGCCGAGCTCTACGTCATCTCCTTCGTTCCTTTCAGCAACCCCGAGAGGGGCCGCAGCCTCTGCTGTCCTGAGGCTTGGAGGCGAGAGATGGCAGTAGATGGCACAGCCCGTGTCCAAGCCAGGATTCTAACCTTCATCGGGGAGGGGAGGAGGCTTGGAGGTGCTGTGCTGGACGCCGAGCCCCAGGGCCCTGAGATCAGGGCAGTGATCTACCACGTGTCAGGTCCCCAGGGTTTTAGAGGACATGCACAGAGGGCTTCCAGAGTAGAGTAAGTGGGTGACCACTGGCTCAGAAATAGCTGGTTTCCTTATTGCAGGACTTCTCAGGGCCTTGACCCTGATAACATGCACAGAGAGTCTCCAAGTAACCCCCCAAATCTGCTTGGCCAAGGGGCCCTTTTTTCTGTTGCTGTCCCATGGGACATCTCATCGGCTGCTCTCCCATAGCACAGAACTTTGGGAAGGAAGAGCTGAAACCCAGCATGCTGCCTCTTCCTCTGCCCTTTTCCTCCTAGCCCCATGCTCCCAGCAGACCTGGAGAAGGCCGTGTGCTTCCCACTGCCACCTCCCCTCCATGACTGCCCTGCCCCACATGTCCCCTGGGCAGTGCCTGCCATGCTTCAAGACCCACTCCAGTGCCTCCTCCTCTGGGAAGCCCTCCTTGAATATCCCACGCCACCCCAGGGTGGAGGCTCCCTCCTCTTTTGTCCAGCGACTGTGTCTGGAGAGAAAAGCTCTGCCTTGTCCCCGACCGTCACGGTCTCCTCAGCTGCTGGCAGGGAGCCGAGAGCCACGAGCATGTCTGGTGAACGTGCTCAGGTTTGATGGGAGAATGACCTAGTGGACGGACAGACAAAGATCAGCGGTAGGTGCAGGTGACAACACGGAAGATCCGTCGTGCGGTTCCCGCTGACGGCCGTGGTTAAGACATTCTCTCGCTCACGGGGTCTGTCTTTGGCCGAGACTTGGCTTTGCATTTATTCGTAGAAGCACTGGGATGAGCTTGTGATTTGAAACAATTCCTTTGTTTTGTTTGCTTTTATTTTTTATTTTTGGACCCAGCTCTGGGTATAAGCACAGATTTGCAGCAATTGTCTCTCTTTCTCTCTCTCAATGAAGATACCCTGAAGTATTTAAAGAACTGTGGGAGCGAAAACAGCAACGATGGCGATTACTATTACAGACGGCGATTGTTCGTGTTATATCATCTAGTCCTATGGCTGACATGAGGGGCAAGGATTGGGTTAATTTTAATGTTTATACAAATTGTGGATTGTGGAGTGAGGTCTTTGGATCCCTGCTGGGGGTCCCCTTTGGCCCCCCGCCCGGGGACGTGCAGGCTGGGGAGCGGACGTGGCCGCACCTTTCCTTGCTGCTTTAGGGATGAGGAAGCAGGGCTCCAGGGTTAAGTGGCATGGCTGTGAGGGGGGGATCAACACCCCTGCACCCTGCCCTCGCCGCAGCCCTGAGGCAAAGAGCTTTCACGCAGCACAAAGTCAGTAAAGCCCGGGCTGTCACAGACGATCAGCATTACCCGAAGCACCTTACGAGGTAGTGAGCTCCCCGTCACAGGGGGCTGGGAGGCCACCTGCCAGAGACAGGGTAGCCGGACCCCAGCCCTCCTGCCCCACCCACCAGCAGTCACCCTCCCTCTACCCAGAAGCGTGAGGGGCTGGAGGCGACGGGGCGAGAAGCGGGGGGGGCCCGAGGGTGCGCAGCAGGGCACTGATGCTGATGAGCTCAGGCAGGCGAGAGCGGCTCAGACAACTTTTTCAGCCTCTCCAAGCAACGAGTCCGCTCTGACGCCCCTCGCCCCCACCTGGGAGAGGCGGTCACCGCCCATCGCCAGCCGTCTGGGCTGCAAATATTTGACCCTGACCCCCTGGAGCTTTTCTCACAGCTTCACAGCAGCCCTCTGACCCGGCTGGAGACCCTGACCAGGTCTCCAGGGCTCTGTTTACCTTAGGTATTAATTCCGGCTACGCGGGCTTGGCCCGGGGGCTGCGTGGGCCCTGATTTCAGGGTGAAAGCGGCCGCTGTGCTTTCAGTCCAGACCTCTCTGCCTCAGCCCCCTGGAGCCTGAGGGCACGTCCCCCGGGCACTGTCACCGGCAGGCGTGCAAAGGAGCACTAGGCTTTCCGGCCTCCCAGCAGCACCCCTCCCCCTCCTCCTTCCCTCCCCTCCCCCTTCCCTCCCTCCCTCCCCCTTCCCCCTTCCTTCCCCCTTCCTTCCTTCCCTCCTTCTCCCCTTCCCCCCTTCCCTCCTTCTCCCCTTCCTTCCCCCCCCCCTCCCTCCTTCCTTCCTTCCCTCCTTCCCTCTTCCCTCTCTCCCTTCCTCCCTCCCTCCCTGCTTTCCTTCATCAGGTGTTTATGGGATCCTGCCCCAGGCCAAGCCTCCCATGGGTGCTTGACTGTAAGAAATACTGTGCACAAGGTTGGGGGATCCACAGGCGCTGGAACCTGTCGCCGCTCCAGACGCTTCGCATTTTGTTCTTGAATCGAGCCAGCTCACAGCTGAATGATGTCAAATCGGAGGCTCCCCAAATGCCTCTTCTGTTCTCTCGGAGCCAGATACTATCAGAAGGAACCGAGCAAGACCTTGCAAGGAGACGCACGGGAGGAGCCTCTCCCCTGAACCCCGGGGGCCTGTGGGGGCCGGTGGAGCTGCACCCAGCCCTGGACCCGCCGCGTGCGCCTGCATGGCTGGGGGGGGCGCTCGTCACCTGCGTCCGTTGGGTGTGAGTGGTGAGTCCTGCCCCTTAGGCCTGTTGCATGGTTGGGGCAGCACCTGCTAGGCAGGTAACGGTCAGGCACGGGGGCCCCAGCCCACCACACGCGGCCCCCTGCCCCTGCTTTCCCCTTTACCCGTTTCTCTCGGCCTCCATGGGAGGTTGCCCAGCTTTCCTCTGAACAACCAGTGTTTTAAATCTTGCAGACACTGAGTCCTGTAACGAGCCTGTTTCCATCTTTGCTCTGGCCACTAGAGGCCAGGCTCAGGTCCAGGGGACCTCGCCAAGGGCCAGGGGCCACTGGCTGGCTGCTGGCGTGTCCCACTTACCCCAGACTCCCCCTTAGTTTCCTGCTCCTGTTTTCCCTTTGCCCCAACCCCCTCCTCTATTAATTATATCCTGCTTTGTTGTGTCTTTATAAGCTTCCGCTCCTGTTTACGACATGGAAAGGGATATTTAAAAAGCATATGAATAAATTCTGAAAGGGCCAATAGGTTTCAAGCACAAGCTTGTACTAAAGGAAAAATAAACGAAACCAAAGGCCCCTGAGGAGGCTCATGTAGACATTCTTCCTGAGCTCTACAAGCCTCGAGCTGCAGACCTGCCAAAGGCTGGCGAGAACACACGTGGGTGTCTACCTCCTGCGAGATGTTAGCACTGCCACTTTTGGAAGACCTACTACGTGCTGGACCCTGAATCATTTGATCAATGGAGACAATGCCAATTTGACGGAGGAAGAAACTGAGGTTCAGAGAGGCCCAGGCTTTCCTCCAGGCTGTCCAGAAATGACATGGGGGTGTCTGGGATTGGAGCCGAAGTCTTTTTTCCGAGCCCCTACCTGGGAGGGGGCAGAACGCAGTTCGGCTGTCAGTTCACCGTAGATAGTCTGGGCCGGAGGGCACTGCCGCCTCCATCCAGCCCAGCTGCGGCGTTCGCACGAGGAGAAGCGAACCCGGAGAAGGGAAGCACCTCGTCAAGACACCTCGGCAAGACACGGCAGTGGCGCTCCAGCTCTGGCCTTCCAACTTAGGTAAACACGATTTTTCCAAGTTAACTATGAGTCGGCACAACCATCAGACAATTGAACCATAATAAATGTTTACCATAGAAAAATGGAAAAATACTAGAAGTGACTAGAAAAAAATGAGCGGCACTCACCTTGCTACATCCAGAGACAAATGCCACTAAGCTTGTCTTAAAGAAGCCATCCGTGTTTTTATTTGGCTCTTCCCAAAGAGCCTATAAACAGGCATTGCCTGCTTCCTTCAATGTGAGCACACCTGTACCTTTTAAAGGCAGCTCCTGCTGCAGCTCCCCCTGAGGGAGAGGCCAGGACTCACACCTGGGACAGGTGGGGAGGGGGGACGCTGGAGGGCCCCGGGCCCCAAAGGGGCGAGCATTTCACAAAGTCGGCTGCTGTTGTTGGTTGTTATCTTCACTGTTATTCCATCCTGTTGAACACTGAATGTTTAGATGGTTTTTGATGTTATTTGATTAACAACTTCCTTGTAACACTTTCCCCCACATCTGGTTCCTCAGGAGGCCACAGCCCAGGTGAGGACAGCACAGCCCTCTGCGTCCCACGGCACGGCCACGTGGGGGATGCATGGGGGGGAGGGAGGGCACGGACGGGGCAGCAGCTATCAGGCAAAGGCCCTGAATGGTTTCAACCTCGAGGTCCACCTGGCCTGGCGGCCTTCCGGAAGGTTCCCCTGGGCCTGTTCTCACCAGCAGGGGGTGGTTGACCGTCACTGCCAGCTGCCCCAGAAAACGCCCTCCTGAAACCCAGTGATCTTGTCCTTCAACACGCCAGCTTCCACCAGTGACAGCCCCTTCCCGTGTACAAATCCATTGGCCTCCGCAGCCAGAAGAGAATTGCAAAGCAAACAAATTACCCATGCCCCATCGAGCTGGGGTCACTCGGGGGCTGAGCTCAGAGCGTCCAAAGGGATTTCTTTCCCTCCACTTCTCTCGTAAAGACGGCTGTTCCTCCCACCCCGGCCCCGCGGGGGGAGAACGCAGCCCCGTAGCTGCTGAGGAGAGCTCCAAATTCCTTTTCCCTCCCATGGCTCAGAGGGCGGCGGGCATGTCCCGGGCTCTCCTGGTCGTCACCTTATGGGGTGCCCCCAGGAGAGAGGCCGTGCGGTCATGCCTCGTCTTGCACAGACGGGGGACAGCAGAGGCTCAGGAGCAGGGCCGCAAGGCCAGCCCAGGGCAGAGTCCAGCTCAAACCGAGACGTGCCCATCCGTCCCTGCACACCCGGCACTCTCGTCCAGTCCCTGCTGCAGCCCTGCCAGGGCACGAGGTCCCCACCCTGGGGACCGGCCCTGCGGCCTTCCCATAGCACACGGTGAGGGCAGCAGAGCAGGGCTTCGTGCCAGGCCACAGGCCCCCCAATGTCACCAGCCCCCGTGCAGCCAGCTTAGTGGGTGCTGACCCCCACAGATGCCTGGCTGGCTGCCAACAGGCCAGAACAGTGTTGTCACCCAGCCCAGGCCTCAGTTTCCCTCCTATGGCCTGAAGGGCCAGCCCCGGCCCCGCCAAAGCCCCCACCCACCTCCCCTTCCCTCCCGGCACCTGCGAGGAGCCCGCTCCGCCTTCCTCAGAACCTGGCGTTCGGAGGTGTCTGTGCCGAGTCAGCCTCGATACTGGCCTGAGTCCTCACGGGAAGAACGCGCTCCCCTCGCCCGTCCACGCAGGGGGCGCTGGCTGCTCGGGCAGCCAGGGACTGGGGGTGCTTTGCCTCCATGAGGGCGGAGTGACCTTCGCCCCATCTTTGGGAGGGAAAACAGAGCCCAAGGGTCACGTCTAAGTGGCGGAGCTGGGATGGACACTCGGACGTCTGAGTCGGAACCACAGAGCGCCAGGCACGAGGCTCCGGCGTCCCTGCGTGGCTGTTGGCTCCCCCAGAGGGACGGAGGGGACCCTCCACCCTCCTGTGGTGCAGCAGGCTCGGGTGTCATCTATGCGCCGCCCCATTGTGCGCCCCTCTCCATCGGCGAGCCGGGGGTCTGGGGAGCCCCGTCCCGTGGCCTCCTCCTTCTTGGGGTGGAGGCAGGCCAGCGGGAAAGCTGTCCCTGCACGGCGTCAAACTCCTCCAGGACGAGCAGAGAAGCCGCCATCCAGGATTTGTTCCTTGGCCTGAGCCCAGGGTTGACGTGAGAGCATCAGCCAGGGGTCCGTCTCAGGGCATCTGCAGAGAGAGCCTCTGGGCTTGGGGGTGAGGTGGGTAGGGGGTCAGGCACCGTGGGCCACAGAGGCCCCTTGGAATCCTAAGATTCGTCCCACAGCTCGCCAGTGTCAAGGCCGTTAGAGGCCCCGCTGGCTCCTCTCCGCCTCCTCCCCCACCTAGCCCAGCCCTGCCTGGAGGCCCCGGGAGAGGGGACTCGATGGAGGAAAGAGCAAAGAGGGCCGTGCGGGGCGGGGGGCTCCGGGAGCGAGGTCTGACGGCCCAGCAGCCGCAGCGCTCCTGTTCAGCAGCTGCTCGCAGGCCCTGCGGGAGGGCTGAGGCCAAGGCCAGGGGGGTGGGCGGCCCCGGGAGGTCAGCCACATGGGGGCCCCTCTGCAGGGCGAGGGTGGAGGCGGCCCGTGCCCCGGGTCAGCCCACGGCCAGGCTGCACGTTCACTCGGGGCTGCTCCAGCCAGGCCAGCTGCCCGGGCGCTGCCTGCGTTTTCAGCCCCTTCGAGTACGGAGAGCACGCCCCGAGCTGCCGGCACGAGGAGCGCAGGGGAGGCCAGGCCCGAGGCGGCTCCCCTGGGCAGCAGCACGATTCAGGAGGGACAGAGGGAGGTGGAGAGGCCGCCGCGGCCACGTGGCCCCAGCCCACGGCCCGGCCTCCAGGACGCCCCGCCTCTATTGGGTCTTCCTTTCTCACCTGCAGACAGGAGCTCACAATACCTGTCCTTTCTCGTTAAAGGGCTCTTTCGGGGGCTTTGGTGGGGTAAGTGTTGGGGAACAGGCTTTGGAAACAAAGCGGGGTTACCCCCGTCTCCAGGGAGCCTGTGGAATCGGCACCCAGGGGGATGCGGTTCGTGGACGCTGCAGTGGGGAATACCTGTAGGAGGGAAGCAGGGGCCAGGCTTCTCCACCTGGCTCGGAGCAGAGCCTGCTGCCGAGCTGCGGCTCCGTGTGTCAAGTGTTACCCCGTTTGCTCTTCACGAGCAGTAGTTGTGGGAAGGACCTGAGAGCTGGCTCAGTAATTCAAACAGTGACGCTGGAGCAGGCTTTCCTGGGGAGCTTGCCCTCCAGGTGTGTGCACGGACTCACGGGGGTGTCGTATTTCCCTCCTTCTTCCAGGATTTGAGATGGCACCTGGCTTGTGGGCGACAGGCAAGGAGACGAATGCAACGAGCCGGGGGACGGGCACCCCACAGCACGAGTGAGGGCCAAGCAGCCTGCCCCGCTGGCAGCCCTGGAAGTAGACGGTGCCCTCCAGGGAGAGAAGAGCCCTGGAGTCGCCAGCGCTGAAGGGCCGAGCAGAGGAAGGGATGCCTCGGAGGAGACGAGGAAGCAGCCGAGTGGGAGCCAGGGAGACACGCAGAGAAAGGCGGCCCGGAAGCCAAACGGGGAGAACGGTGCCAGGAGGTTGGCCCGTCGGCTCGAGATCAAGCAGGATGCGGCTTCGGCTTGGCTGGCGATGAGAAGGTGGTGGGAGGGAAGCCAGATGCGGTGGGCGGGCAGGCGGGGCAGCTCCACGGGCCCCGAGCACCCCCCACATCCTGCCGGGCTGGGTGGGCCAGCAGAACAAGGCGCGGGCTGCTTTCTCAGGGGTCTATGCAGCAAGCAACCTGAAGGGGTGAGCGGTGTCTCCCCCCAGGACAAAGAATGGGCTTCAAACAAAAGCAGCAGAGACCCCAGCTCAGCAGTCCCAGACTGACACGTAGACCGCCCTGGGTCTGGTGGCCGCCTCCCCGCCAGCCCCCCGAGACTCGGGGTCCAAGGAGGGAGCCCAGCGCGAGGCTCGGGCCGCGAGTGGTGACAAGCTTCGTCTCTGACCCAGGAGGCTCGAGTCTCCTGCCAGTGTCCACAAAACAACTCGCTTGCGAGGAGGTGGAATCCCAGACCTGACAAGTGGGAAGTGCGAAGGTGGAGCGATGCCTGAGGAATTCCCTTTTCAGGACCCCTTCCTTCCCTGGCTCCTGACCGTGAGAGGACGCAGAGGAGAGGAAGACGGAGAAGTAGCACTGCCCGCCTCCCAGCTACTTCAGAACAACGGCCCAAGGACTTCCTGAGGTACGGGGTAGGTTTCCCGTTTTTCTCTTCTTTCTCCTCCTCCTCCTCCTTCTCTTCCTTCTCCCTGTTGTTATTTGAAGCAGGATTAAACAAGGACTTGAAGAGAGGTGTCAGCTACCTTCTGTGGGATCCATGGTGAAGGAGAAATCAGTTCTGACTAGGACGGTTGTAAAGGCAGCAGGCAGGCTATGGAGCCTGTGCTGGTGCTTGAAGGAGGGACCAGCACGCCAGAGGAATCCGGAGTTTACTAAATATTCTTCGGGCCACGTTTTCTGTCGTCCTGACCTGTTAGCAAACATGGCCGCCTGCAGGCATCTCCTCAGTTCCCAGCACCTGTGGCCTACCCTCCACCTTGCTCCAGAAACTCCCCCCTCAGGAAGCAAGCGACACGGAAAGCATCAGCTATGTAGGACTGAGCTCCTGCTTCCCAGACCAGGTCCTTCACCCCCACGACACGGCTTGTCCCGGGCCGGCCACGCTGCCGGGGAATGACCAGGTCATAACGGGCTCTGGCCTTTGGTGCAGTGGTCAGTTGTGGAGAGAGGCTCGGGTGCCCCCCACGCGGGCGTGGGGAAGCAACCCGGGGTCCTGGCCCAAGGCCCACCGTGAGCAGCTTTGCTTGTGGAGGCCTCAGGCCGTCGCTGCCATCTTGGCAAAAGCCCACGGTTTCGTTTCGGCTGAGCGAGAGGCAGACCGGCTGAAACAGGCTCTGATTCTCTTTATTGAATTGGCCGATATTGGATTTATGGAACTCAACTTTCTGATGACAAAAAAATTATCTGTGTGGCCAAATAAAGATGAACGAAGCGCAGAGCAAACGCAAAAGGCAATTTCGGCCGCTAATCCGCCTCGCAGACTCCTTATCGTGCCCTGCGATGGTGTCATCTGTAGAGTTGGGATATAAAATGCCCTTTTGAATTTTTCTTAGGCTAACATTAGTAAATTGTATAAAATTTAATCTCAGCTAAAAGGTAAAGACAGTCCACAGCCAAAGGCTTGGTCCGCCATCCCACAGCCGCAGCTGTGCTTCCTGCCCAATCAGACACGAGCGAAGGCGGGGAGATGTGGTTTTCTTGACTAATCAATTACATTTGAGTAATTGATCGTATATTCTTATTGATGAAAGCCCATGTTATGTGAGTTAGAAGGGAGTGGGCTCTCCAAAGATTAGGTTTGGCATTCGAAAATGGAAGGAAACAAATGAGTCTCATAAAATCATTTGAGAGTGGTTTCTGCTTTCATGCGTGGCAGAACGCGGGCATCAGGCCCAAATCACCCAGCTCTTCTCTCTGCGTATCGTCCGCCTGGGGAGAATGGCGCTGGGCGTTTAGCAGGGAGAAAAGTTAAACGGTCTCAGGAGCCGCCTTTGGACGGTTGAGAAGTTACCATGAGGAAGGTGTGGGGATGGCCAGTGTAGCCTCCGAGGGCAGCACTCGGTGGACAGTTTGAAGGTGAAATGGGCCCCGTTTCACGAATGGCTTTCTCACAGGGAGAACCATCCCACATGGGCTGGCCTCCCTGTGAGGGGGTGAGCGGCCCGTCCCTGAAGGCATACAAGCAAAGACGCTAAGACCATTGTTGGAGGGGGATTCTGGTTGGTTGGCAGTGTCTCTAGAAGACCTTCCAGGCCATTTCCAAATGGACAGTCTATAGTTCTAGAATGTCCCACCTACCAGGACGGTGGGTGGACAGGAGCTGGCAGCACTGTCCCCTGCGAGGTCCTCCCTTCTGCTCAACCCTCTAGGCCGGGACTTGCTCAGGCCCCTGCCCATTTCAGGGGTGACTTCCCACAGCCCTCAGCCTCCTACTTCCCCTCACTCAGCAAACAGCTCGTGTCGTCCTTCATAGAGAAAAGAGGGGCCCGTGGGGCGAAGCTTGTCCCCCCTTCCTGCCCTCCCTCTGGGCTCTGCAGCCACACCCAATTTCACCTTCTTTCCTGCCATTCCCCAGGCTGGAGTCCGCCCCCCGAAATCCACCTCACAGGGGTCAAGAAGCCCCCCGCCGTCTGGCACCCATACTTCACCCCTTCCCCTGGGTTGTCCGAGACCCTAGAAAAATAACCAACAAACAGCGGGGACTCAGGAAAAGCTGAGATGGTTGTCAAACAACATACCGGGTACTGTGAGCTTCCTAAGGGCTCCTGGGTTCCCCCTGACTGGCAAAGGGGCCTGTGGAACAAAGAAAGGTGAGAACCCCTGCCCTGGAGCCAAGCTCAAGTCTCCGCCTTCCAGGCAATAAGAAGCCCCCATGACCCCAGCCTCCGGGGCCTTTCCTTTCGTGGCCCATCCTTCCCCACCTCCATCTTCTCCTGCCCCCACGGGAGAATTTATTCATTCCTCGGCACAAACGGGCCCTGGGCCCCCGCCCCACCCAGGCGTCAGGTCCTGTGCGAGGCGGAGGTGAACAGACCAGCTCAGGTTTGCAGGGGAGGGGGCCGTGCCTTGGGGACCGGGACGCTGGTGAGGGACCGGCTTGCCCTGTCCGGTAAAGGGCTCTCGGAGGGATTCCTGCTCACACACGCTCAGCGCAGACCACCAAGTGGTGCTACCAGTCCCCCATGCCTCCTTCGTGGGGCGCTCCCGAGACCCCTAACCCCCGGGGGAGGGGAGAGCTGGGGGCCGATCCTCGCCCCCTTCTGTGCGTCCCGCGCCTGCCAGGCTTGAGAGGCCCCGGGTGTGCTGGGCCAACGCTTTGGCTCCGGGACCTCCCAGCGTTTCGTTCATTTGGGGGCTCTCTAGTTGATGGGTTAATCTATGCACTTTTCCTTTTGTTAGCAAAGTTGTAGGTTTACGGAAAAGTCCTACAGAAAACGCCGAGTGCCCGTGTACCCCCGCATGCGAACCTCTTGCACGAGGGAGCTGACTGCTACAACTGATAAAAGCGTGTCATCGCAATGGCACTCACCGTAGCCCACGGTCCACTTTATGGCTCAGGTTTGTGTGGCACAGGCCCGTGGTTTCTCTAAGTTTTTATTTTACTTACGTATTTACAATCTAAGAGTTCCTCTTTTAACCACAAGTCTATAATTCAGTGCTGCTTTAATGAGCACTGTGGCCACGTGGCGTGCCATGGCTGCCATCCGTCACCAAACTCTCCCAGCACCCTCAGCTGGGGCTCTACCCATTAACCGTTCGCTCTCCAGGCTCTGCCCGCCCCCCAACCGCGCCCCCCGCATTCCTGGTGACTGTGTTCTGGTTTCTGACTCTGTGCCTTTGCTCATCCGAATTATCTCCTATCAGTGAGGCCGTACAATATGTGTCCTTTTGTCTGTTTCATTTCCCTCAAGGTCCATCCTTGCTGTCACGTGCGTCAGGGCCTCACTTCTCCTTACGGCTGAATGGTTTCCATCCGGTGTGTAGACCCCGTTTTGTTCATCCTCCCAGCAGCTGCTGGCCACTCGGGCAGCTCCCATCTTGAGGCTATTTGGGAGTGCTGCCACTGTGAACGGCAGAGTACAGATATCTGTCCGAGGCCCTGCGTCCGGGTCTTCCGGCTTATTCCTACTAGAGGGACGGCTGGGGCGTGTGCTAGTTCTATACTCGGCTCCCCGAGGAAGCGCCAGCCTGTCCTCCACAGAGGCTGCTCCATCCTACATTCCGGGGCTTGGTTTTTAACTCGTGTACTCGCTCAAAGTCACCTGTGTGTGGGTAACGTCTTTACATTTTCCTCTCTCCTTCTCCCTGTTTCCCCTTTCCGTGCGTTCGCCCATGTCCCGCTGCTTCCCTGGCTCAGTGGGATCCACCCGCTGGGCATCCTTCCAGCCTGCTCGCAGAGCTCACGATTTGTCGTGCTGCAGTGGTTAGCTCTCCAAGAGCATGGCGTGCATTTCCGTTTGGGCAATAAGATTTTAGAGTTTCCTATGTATCTACTGTGTTTTTTTATAAATGTGTCTCTAAAACTCTCAAAGGTTATTTTGCTGTGGTGAATGAAATTTTTTCCATGACTATTTTAGCCTTTTGTTGCTACTATTGAGAAAGTCTGCTGGTCTCTGCATGTCTGTCTTTATTCAACCACCTTACCAAATTCTCTTGTTTCTAGTACTTTTATGGTAGCGCCTTTTGGGACTTTTGGATACACAATCATAGCATTAGAAAAACTGAGTTAATATTTTATTGCCTATTCCAGAACACTCAAAACAATGTTAAATAATAATAGTGCCAGTGCTCCTCTCTTTTGTTCCTGATTTTGATGGCAATGCTTTTAGCAGGTAGCCATTTGGAATGATGTTGCTGATGTCTTAGGTACCTAATTACTATAATTAATTAATTTGCTTCCGTACTTACATACTTAGTGTTTTTATAAGAAACGCCTACTAAATATTACCAAATGCATTTGTACCCTCTAGCAATGTAACCATTTGCTTTCTTCTTCAATTTCAATGATGTTTGGATTAATTTTATAATTTTATAGATTTCCAGATATTGAAATATACTTTCATCCCTGGAGAAAAATTTGCTTGGTCAGAGTGTGCTAGTTTCGTGACTCATGGCTGCAGGTGATGTAGACAAAAGCTAGTTTAAAATGCTGTGTCTATAGTCATAAAAGAAATTAGCATTACATTTGTACCAAGTTCAGGAGGAAGAGTTACGCAGGCTCCATAAAATGGATCTGATCGAGCCCATCTTTTTTGACGGGTCTAGAATTGTTTGAACAGCGTTGGCATTGCCTGCTCTTCAAAGGCTAGACGTCATCTCTCACCCACCTAGTCCCAAGTAGATAAGGAGTCACATTTTCATCTCTTCTGTGGTACATGATCTGTTCAAGTTATCTGTGTCATCTTGGTGATTGATATTTTGGTGACTGATATTTTGCTAGGAAACCATCTCTTTTTCTATAGGTCTTCAAATTTGCTGCCGTGGAGTTACCTGAAGTTTTCTTAAAATAATTATTTTTTATCTCTTCCACTTTTTAAGTTATGTCTCCTTCTCATTCCTAATCACATCTTTTTTTTTCTTTTTTTTTTTTGACTTTATTTTGTACATAAATAATTGAAAATATAAACAATTAAAAAGTAAAAAGTAAACAAAGGTAAATAAATATATACATTTCTCAATTAAATGTAATGGATACATATAACTTTTTTTTTTTTAATCATACAATATGTTACACAATATATTTGGTTCATAGTAACGCATTCATACAGTATTTGTCCTTTTGTGTCTGGCTTGCTTCGCTCAACATAATGTCCTCCAGGTTCATCCATGTTGCCATATGCTTTACAACTTCATTTCTTCTTACAGCTGCATAATATTCCATTGTGTGAATAGACCACAGTTTGTTTATCTATTCATCTGTTGATGGACACCTGGGTTGTTTCCAACTTTTGGCAATGGTGAATAATGTGGCTGTGAACATCGGTGGGCAGATGTCTGTTTGTGTCACTGCTCTCAGTTCTTCTGGGTATATACCCAGTAGTGGTATTGCAGGGTCACGGGGCAAGTCTATATTCAACTTCTTTAGGAACTGCCAAACAGTCCTCCATAGTGGTTGTACCATCCTGCATCCCCACCAACAGTGAAGAAGTGTTCCTATCTCTCCACATCCTCTCCAACACTTGTAGTTCTCTGTCTTTTTAATAGTGGCCATTCTGACAGGTGTGAAATGATATCTCATTGAAATTTTAATTTGCATTTCCCTAATCATGAGTGATGTTGAGCATTTCTTCATGTGTTTTTTTGCCATTTGTATTTCTTCTTCAGAAAAATGTCTATTCAAGTCTTTGGCCCATTTTTTAATTGGGTCATTTGTCTTTTTATTGTTGAGTTGTAACATCTCTTTATATATCCTGGATATTAAACCCTTATCAGATATGTGATTTCCAAATATTTTTTCCCATTGAGTTGGCTGTCTTTTCACCCTTTTGACAAAGTCCTGTGAGGCTAATCACATCTCTTTTATTCTTAAGGTGATAAATGAATCCCTTTATTGTTAGCCTTTTTTCTATAATAATGAAGTATTGAAGGCTTAAAAATTCCCCTGGAAGGGAGCAAGTATAGCTCAGTAGTTGTTCACCTGCTTCCCATGTACCAGGTCCCAGGTTCAATCCCAGGTACCTCCTAAAAAAAAAAAAAAAAAAAATTCCCCTGGATGCACCTTTCATTGGGTCCCATTGAATGGTTTTCCTTTCCACTGTTCTCAAAATAGATTCTAATTTCAGTTTTCATTTCCTGTTTATTCCAAGGATTAGTTCAGGCTCTAACAGTCCTCCAAAATCTACTCTCCCCTTTGTCTAAAGGAACAGAACCCTCAGATTTTGAGCCCACCCCACCCCACCCAGGATAAACACTACATCTCGGAATTGTGGAAGATGGCGTCACACTAACAGGCAGAGTTCAATGCTCTCATGAAAACAATGGAGAAAGATCCAAAAGCTGTCCCAGGGACCTGCTTTGGGGGTCATCAGACCAGGACAGTGCTACACAACTCCCAGGAGGGTGAGGGACAGAAAGACAAAGAAGCCAAAACAACAAATGTATATACCCAGAAGAACTGAGAGCAGAGACACGAACAGACGTCTGCACACCCATGCTCATAGCGGCATTATTCACGCTTGCCAACAGTTGGAAACAGCCCAGGTGTCCATCAGCTGATGAATGGATAAACACAAATATATACCACAAATTGTGGTGTATACACACAATGGAATATTGTGAAGCAGTAAGAAGAAATGAAGTCATGAAGCATATGACAACATGGATGAACCTGGAGGACATTATGTTGAGTGAAGCAAGCCAGACACAAAAGGACAAATACTGTATGATTGTGCTATTATGAACTAAACATATTGTATAAACTCATAGAGTTAAAAATTAGAATATAGGTCACCGGAAAATAGAATGAGGTTAGAGAATGGAAAGCTGAGAGGTTTAACCTGTGCAGAATTGTTAAAAAGGTTGTTTATAAATCTTTGGAAATGAATAGAAATGGTGAAAACATATCATGGTGTTTGTAACTAGCAATGTTATTATATGGGTATGACAGTGGTTGAAAGGAAAAATCTAAGGTCATGTATGTTACTAGAAGGAAATCTAAAATCTGTGACATGCTACTGTATATGACCATAAAATCTCATGTAAAACACAAGTGTAGGTGATATTGTATATCTAAGACTGTTTTTACAAATTATAAATACAAATACACCGGAGAGAAGGAAACAGAATAGCAGCTATGTATGACGGGAAGCATAGAGAGATTGAGAGGTGACGAGTTTTGTTTGTTTATTATTATTATGGGAATAATGAAAGTTCTCTAAGAATGATTCAAGTGATGACTGCACAAATATGTGGTTACACCGAATACCATTGATTGTACACTTTGGGTAAATTTATGCTTTATTAATATGTACCAATAAAATAAATTTGTGGAAAAAAAAACACCTACATCTCCCAGCATTCCTTGAACGAGGCATGACCGTGCGACTAAGTTCTAGCCAATGGGGTGTGAGCAGAAGCAACGGCAGCCTGGGAGCCCTGCCCAACTCTTCTCCTTCAGCTGGGATGCAGGTGCCTTGGAGAGGAGCTGGGGACCTGGGAAAGTGGAGCCACAGGCGGACGACCTCGGCTTCCCGAGGAGCATCCTGAGCCTGATGGCCTGGTGAAGCTCAGCCCCGGCTCTAAAGTAGAAAAATCCCCAGAGTGACCCACTCCTCCAGGCTCCCTGCCCTGCAGCTAAACCCCTTCGCCACCACAAAACTTAATCTAAGAGGGTGTTTCTTACTTTCCAAGTGTAAAGCTTTTGTTTGGGTAAAATCTGGTTTATTATTTCTAACTTTACTAAAATATGGTTAGAGAAAGTGGCCTGTTAAGTCTCTACCTTTAAAATTCTTCTTAACGTTCTCTCTGTGGCTAAATACATTATTAACTTGTATAAATGCTCCAAGGGTCTTTGAAAAACTGTATAATGTCTATTTGGAGTATGAGATGTTTTGTGTACAGCTATTAAATTGAGTTTGCTGATTATGTGATTCAATTTCTCTAAAACCTAATTGATTGATTTATTATATCATAGAATGATCTGATGCTGATAAAGGTACATTGCAATCCCCACTGGAATTGTGCTTTGATTGAGTTCTCCTTGTATGTTTAAATAACTTGGCTCATATGGTTAGCTGCTAAGTTGATTAGTGTATAATACAAATTTATTATTGTATCTTGTTCATAAACTGTTCTTTTTATTGTTCAAAATGTCTTTCTTTCCTGTTCAATGTTTTGATCTCTGAGTCCACCCTCTCTACTAAAAAGAAAACCCTCACTTTCCTTTTGTGTCTTTTTTCTGTGTTTCCTTCCCCAGCCCTTTATTTTCCAGCATTCTTTATCACTGCAGTTTAAGCTTGCGTCTAGTTTTGACTTTCAACCCAGCCTGGTGGTCTCTGTTTTTTAAGAGGGGGAGTCAGCCCTTCACATTTTGATCGTCTTCGTTTTATTCTTTTCACATGGCTCTGTGTTCATTGTCTTTCTCCTTGCTGTGTCCTCTTTTGCCTTTTTCTTGTGCCTTAGCCCACCAGGGCTGCTCTGATAATACCTGGGAATTTATTGCCTCGTGGTTTGGGAGGCTGGACAGCAAGAGGTTGGGGGTGGCTCTCCCTGGCCCCTGCAGCGTCCAGCCACCCTCCAGGACAGGGCCGGCTCCCCTCTCCCTGCGTCTGCTCCTGTGGCTTCCGCTCACTTCTGCTTCCACTTCCGTGCTCAATGCCCTTTGTTTGTAAGGACTTCAGGCCTGCGGATCCAGGCCCCCTCCCGCACGCACAGACGGGGCCACACCTTCACCATTGTAGCACCCCCAGAGGTCCTGGTGACAAAGGGACTGCGGATGGAGGCTTGGACACATCTTTGTGGGGGGCACAGCTTGATCCCCAACACCTTGTTTTTGCTGCCCACTCATGTTGCCGTTTTCTCCTTGTTGGGATCCGTGAGTTCTCCTGGGCTTTTCTGTTCCACCAGGGTTCACCTTCCCATTTCCAATCTGGAGAACAAACTCCAGGTTCTATATTAACATGTGAAATCAATAACCCTCCCCAACAAGCCCCCGGCTGCAGGCTCGAGCCCCTCCCCTGCCCACATGCTGCCTTTAGCACCCCTTCTCCCTCCTCCGTACCCTGCACTACTCCTGGAGGAGACCTCGAGCCAGCTTTGCAGCAGCGGCTCTGACTTAGCCCTCGGGAGACCGTCGGCCCAGGCTCCTCGCTAGCACTAAGCCACGTCTCCTTCACGCTGTCGCGTCTGTCTGTCTCGCCAGGAACACAGCAGGCCAGCCCTGCTCCCATCCCTCACTTGGCCCCTATGTTGGGTCTCTGGGCTAAGTCAGTGGCTGTTTGCTCAAGATTTTTTCTTGAATCTTTCCTCCAATGAGTTTGCAGGTAATATACTCCCTACTTCTGGCAAATCTGGACATCTCTTTCTTTATGATCCATGAATTCTCTCTGAAGGGGCAGTCAGGTAGCGGTTAGAGCACAAGCCCGTCTGAAGCCAGGCTCCCTGGGTTCCAGCCCTGCTGTGTGACTTTAGGCAGGTTACTTAACCTTGCTGTGCCTTTAAGACACATAATACCTCCCTCCTGTAGTTGTGTGGGAATTAAATGAGCAGACACATGACAGGTGCTGAGTCTAGACAGGGAAAACGTTCGGTGGTGGCTGTCTGCCGTTAAGGTGGTCATCTGTCGTTACAGTCCAGCCCGGGCTTGCAGGAGGGCGGAGCCCTGTCTTCTGAGCACTCTGCAGGTGTCAGTCCTCCTTCTCAGTGGCTGAATTGTGGCCCCTAAAAAAGATATGTCCACATCCCAATTCCTGGGACCTGTTTGAAAAAGGTCTTGGCAGGTGTGACTCGGTCAAGCATCTCGAGATGGGCAATGTCTCTGGGTTGTCAGGTGAGTCCCAAATGCCACAAGGGTCCTGGCAGGGGGGGAGGCAGAGGAGGACACAGACAGACACCCAGTGGAGATGGCCACAGGAACATGGACGCAGAGACTGCGGCGGCTACAGGCCAAGGAATGCCAAGGATTGCGGTGGCCCCGGAAACCAGGGGAGAGGCAAGCCCTCGTGTCTCCCCTGGAGACCCCGGAGCAAGCCCAGCCCTGCTGGACATTGGACTTCTGGCCTCCAGGACTGTGAGAGAACAAATAGCTGTTGTTTCAAGCTGCCAAGTGTGGCGATTTGTCCCAGCAGCCCCCAAAACTAAGCCCACTGTCTTCTAGCTCTCCAAGTGAGAAGTCAGTGTCCATCTGGCTGAACCTCCTTTCTTTTTATGGACGCTTGTTAGAGTTGAGTTCTTTCCTCAGGCTTCAGGAATTTTACCAGGTCACGCCCGGTCTGTGACTTTCTATTCCAGCTCACTCTGGAATGTCACGAGCCATTCGGTCTGCAGGCTTGAATACTTCTTCAGCCCGAAAAAACATTTTTCTCTGTTATCCCCCCCCCCCAGTTATTTGCCCATCAGGACTGCTGGATCTGTCCTTAAAATCTCTTTTCCTCATGATTTCCTCGTGGCTCTATTTTTGCTCTGCATTTCAGGGCATTCTTCCACTTGGTCTCCCCAGACACTGATCCAGAACTCAGAGAAACTCTTCTCCCCTTTACTCCAGCTAAGAAACGGGTCCTGGTTTACAGACCATGATTTCTAGTGCCAGAAAGTTCGCCCCCCCGCTCTAGAATCTGTGCATTTGTCTTTTCGTGGCTGTGTTTCAGGCAGCGGCCCATCTCCTTGGAAGGCCCGTGGCGCTAGCGGGCGCACCTCCGCCCGCACGCTCTGCTGCACTTTCTCCCTGGCCACGGGCCTGCTTCTGCAGGTGGTTGTGGCTCTTTGCTGCTCCGTGGAGCATGGCCTCGTCAGCCACCAGGAATAGCAAAAGCTGACAATTTGACCTCATATCTCTGACTTGGTTTGCCAGGACTGCTCTGACAAATACCACAGTGGTCGGTTTTAAACAGCAGGGAATTATCGGCTCACAGTTTGGAGACTGGAAGTCGAATGTCAAGGTGTCGGCAGGCCCGGCCCTCTCCAAAGCCTGCTGGCTGCTGGCGTCACGCTCTGCCTCCGCCACACGGCCGTCTGTCTCTTTCTATCTCCTCCTGTGACTTCTAACTCCACGTCCACATGGCCTCTGCTTATGAGGACGCTGTCAGTTTGGCCTCATCTCAACAGGGTCTTTGAAGATCCCATTTACAAATAAGCGCACACCCCCAGGACCTGGGGTTCGGACTTGAACATGGTTTTTGGGGGACATGGCTCAATGCCCACCAATCTCTAATGGTTTATATCGCAGGATGAAAGGAACTGCAAGAAAAGCAAACATTCTCAAACTGTTTTAGGCGTGGCAGAGTTAGTATTGTCATTCTGAGACTACGTGCATTGTGTCTATTATGTGATCAAACAAATAGTATTGTTGAAAACCGGGGTTCGCAACATAGGAGAAAGGAGTAAAGAAATGCTGCATTTAAATTGGGAGTGTCAAAATGAACTCAGGCTGTATTTTCCTTTAAAGAAAAATATATTTCTAGTACTGTCCATTCAAAAGGCTAGAAACAACAGCCTAGAGCCCCCTTTATGTTTCCCAAATAGAAAATAGAATAAAATGCAGAATCTCCACAATAGAACCAGGAAACTTGAGAGAATGTAAATGAGCGAGAGGGGCTGTGGCATCGCCATGCCAGCTATCAGGGACTCCAGGGTTGAGACAAGAGGGCTTGGAGACCGCCTGAAGGGTTTCCCAAATCTGGGTGGTGTGGGCACAAATGAGGGGCTGTTGAGGAGAGGACGCCCCATCCTGGTAGTCCCCCATCCCTCCACACTTCCCCCCTCCCATACCCTCCCACCACTGGTCCCCCAGCCAGGTCTCTGAGCCCAGGGCCCAGCCCATGGCTCCTGGCCTGTGCCAGGCACTGGCTGAGCCCAGCTCCACCTCACCTCCAGTCAGCCTCTTCTCTGGACACCTGGGGACAGCGCGAGTGTGTGAAACTTCAGGGAAAGCCACATCCGCACACACGTGTCCTGCCGGCAGACTGAGCCAGCCACCAACACGCTCTGAGATCCTGGGCAAGTCGCCCAAGCTGACTGTGGCTGCACCCACATCTATAAAGTGGGTGAGGAAATCCCTGCTCCCCCGGACTCGCCGGGGACCCAAGGCACAGCACCCGGTACACAGCGGGGCCGAGTAAATGCTGACGTTGGAATCAGCAGACACATGGGTGAGGGTGCGGGTGGAGGGGCTCAGAAAGCTGTGAGCCGTTTGACAAACGCTCCAGGTTATTCCTGGGTGCACACGCACCTCGCGGGGCAATCTGTGAAAGGCTGACTCGGCGCAGGACTCTCCAGCGTGAGGCTGCCGCAGCCGTTCTCCTCTACCTCGCCCCAGGGCCAGAAGCCACCTGCTGCTCTCAGCTCCCCCTGTGAACCTGGAAGCCAGCTGTGGGGGGCCCGGGCTGGCGGGAAGCACTTCCAGCTGGATTTCCCGCTCCTGCAGGGGTAAGCCTTGGCTGGGCCCAGGACAGTGACCCACAGGGCACCGGACCCAGGGGGAGGGAAGGAGGGGCCCCCCATGGTGCGAGTTGTCTTCTTCACCAGCCTTCCAGAACGAGGCTGCAGAACTCCCTGCCTGGGTGTGGGGCTACACAGAGGGAGACGCGTCTTCCTGGACTCAGGACCCCACAGAAGCCCAGGAGGAGCCCCCCAAGTGGAGAGCTGCTGCAGGGCCTAGGCTCCCACCAGCAGGCCTGGCCTTGAGCATATTTTAGGAGGTACCCAGGATTGAACCCAGGACCTCGTACATGGGAGGCAGGCGCTCAGCCACTGAGCCATCCGCTCCCCAATGAGCGTTGGTTTTTTTCATGTTTGTTTGCTTTTTGTTTTTAGGAGGTAGCCGGGATTGAACCTGGGACCTCGCACATGGAAGCAGGAGCCCAACCCTTGAGCTACATCCGCTCCCTGGCCTTGAGCCTTGGCCCTGCCGTGGGGTCTCCAGCCGCACACCCCACCACGCCCAGCCTGGCCCCCACTTTTCTCGCGGGACCCCGCCTGCACCACCCTCCTGTGCACACCTCCAGCCTCAGGGCCCAGAGTTCCAGCTGCTGCCGCAGCCCAGCGCCACCCCTGCCTTGGCACGCAGCCCTGGGCCTGCCGCGGCCCCCTAGCAAGTCCGTCACGCCGTGGTCGAAGGGGGTGAAAACACTTTTAATACAACCGACACGGCTTTGTGGAGTCTCCATGTGAGGCGAAATCCAGAGGCAGAGCTCCGGGCCTGGGGCGCGAGGGGGCCGCATCCTAGTACTTGAGCATCCACCGCGGCCTGTGCGGGCTCAGCGACGTGAAGTAGGACCACCACCAGGGCTTGCTCCCGCCCGCAGAGGGCGCCCTCCGGGCCCCCAGGGCCTCGAGCCCCTGCTCCCCAGGCTCCCCGAGCGGGTCGCCGCCTTGCAGAGGGCCGTGGAGCCCGGGCTGTGGCCTCTGTGGCCCGTGGAGGGACATGTTGGGGCCGGTGCTCAGTGGCTGGAGAATGAAGTCCACCCGGCCAGCCCTCTTCATCCGGGCAGGGAGGGTGACCTTCTTGATGACCTTGGTGTAGCCAGGGGCTTGGGCAATGACGATGTGGGACCCCGGGGGCAGCAGTCTCCAGTAGTCACCATCAGGGGCTGTGCACACAGAATAGAAGCACTTCTTAGCCCCGACGCAGGCTCCAGCTTGGAAAGATGGGTGGGAGGGCTTGAGGGAGGGGTTAGGGTAAGGGGCAGGCAGACCCCAAGTGTGCACTTGGGTTAGCCTCTGCCTCCAATGTCCTTCCCACCTCTGTTGATCTGTTGAACTCCTATTCATCCTTCAAAGCCCCGACTGGACAGCATTTCATCTCTCTACGACGTCCTCACTGACTTCCTGCCCCCCTCCCCGGCTCACAGGGAGTTAGTTAATGCCTCCCTGCTTTGGGCCATGCGTCTGACAGGTAACATGCGTCACAGGGCATTATGTCGTCTTCCTGAGATCCCTGGAGCCCACACTGGGCTGGACACACACACGTATGGAGAAGGTGTGAGCTCTGGGACATAGATGAAAGGGCTCGTGGACTGCAGCCGGCTCTCGCCTGCATGCGCTGGGGGCACCTCCCGGCAGAGTGACCCCTTGAGAAGTAGAGAACGCCCCGCCTTTGCCATTTGGCCGCCACCACCTGAGGCACCCTTGTGTCGAGTGCGGCAGGAGGCAGGAGCAGAGGCCCGGGTGGAGGCCAGGTCCCCTCCCGCCCCCCCCCCCCGGGCAGCCCTAAGGACAAAGGCAGCGCCTCCTGTAGTGCGGTCCTGGGGAACGGGCCACAGGAGGGAGCATGCCACTGCTCACCCGTGGTGATGTCATGGCGGATGCCTCTCACTGTGACGCGGGCGTTCTTGACCGGCTGGCCGAACCTGTCCATCACCACGCCCTTGATGCCCCGGTGCACCTGGAGAGGCCCAGGACGGGTGAGATGGCAGTCCTCCGGGGAGACCCCACACGCCCCGCCCTAGTCAGGCCCTTCCACCCTCCTCGGAGCCCAGGGTCTCTGAGAGACCTGGCATTGGCCCACCAGCTCCGCCACCCCTCACTGCAATTCTAAATAAATCACTCCCAGGCCCAGCCTCGGTTTCCTCATCTGTGAAACGAGGGTGGCGGGAGAGCCCATCTCCACCCCCACCCCCAGCAGCCAACCCTAGAAAGTTCCAGGTTTACGAGGGACCCCGCAATTCTGCTTGAGGGTCTGGCCAGCTCCACCTCCAGGGTCGAGAGCATTGCAGAAAACCTGGTGGTGCCCACCTCCCAGACCCCTGAGCCCCTTCTCCGCCTCGGTGACCAAGCCCTGCCTGACTGTCCCTCTGTGCATGCCGCCTTCCTTGGCCGTCCCCACAAGCTGCCCTGCACATTCAGACAGCATGACGGTCTCGGAGTCCCCACTTTCCAGGTGGAAATCTCCTCCGGGATGGCCTGCTACCATCCCCATTTCTTCTCCTAAAAAGAAAACCCAACAACAAACAAGCCAGACTGCCCTTGCCCCGTTCAGCTGAGGCCAGCCCGGGGTCCATGACCGAGACCAGGACGACGGGGAGAGGGAAGTCAGCCAGCAAGGCCCGCCTTGGTCTTCCTCGGAACCCCCACTCTCCACGGCTCATCTCAAACGGCGGCCCCCACCCTGGCGCCAGCGGGGGTCCAGGCAGAGAGCAGGCCAACAGGGGCATCAGGCCCACCCTTCCATCAGGAGCCATGAAAATGGTTGCCTTTCATTTAAAGTCAGAAGATAAACACAATATTTTAGGTCAAAAAATATTACGCCATGTACTCATCTTCATACTGATAGTCATAGAAATGGAATTTTTAGTGTTTTCAGTGGAGGAAGGGGTTCCCAAAGGCAAAAGTGCCCTGAGCCCATGGATGCCAGAGACGTCCTCCCTCTTACCCCACCAAGGAAGTGCAGCCCCTAGGGGCTTTGCTTTCCTCTAGGCGAGAGAACTGCCTCGCCCAGGGCACTGTGGACGAGTCACTTGCTTCTTGTGCCTCAGTTTCCTCACCTGTAAAATGGGTTTGGGTGAAGTGAGGAACAGCTGCTGCCCCCCACAGGACTTCCTGGGTGACTCTACAATTTTAACGTGTATTAACTCATCTAATCCTCGCCATGGCGCCCGCACTTTTCAGGTGGGAAAGCCGAGGGTGAGGAACTGGCCCAGGGCTGCGGAGCCAGGTGGAGGTGGAGGTGGCTCTGAGCTGCTGCTCTTGCCCTTGACCTCCAGGAGTCAGCTGCCCGTGTGAGGGGCCCCCCCAGCGGACGCTATCAGTGCTCTCCTTCTCCTCAGCTGCATCCGAAGTGATGGAGAAAAAGGCTCCTGTGGAGCACGTGGTATTTGTGACCAGAGCCTTCCATGGGGAGGCCCGGCCCGCGACGTGGCACTGCCCTCCTGCCATCACCTGGCCGCTCCTGCCCTGTGTCCCATGGGGGCAGCTGCCAGAAGCAGTTAAACTCCAGACAACCCCTTGGTGACTCTTTAGGGAGGGTGGGGCTTAAAAATAAGGCTCTCTTGGTGGGCGGTGAGGGGTGGACTGCACTGTTGGAGAAGCTGCCGGGCCCTCCTCTGCTCCGGGGCTCCTCCTGACCCTCAGAGGGTCCTCGGGGACTCTGCCTGGCTCTCAGGGCCCTGCCCCTCCCCTCTGGCCTCTCCCTGCCTCCAGCTCCCCAAGCCAGCAACCAGAATTCACGGACCCCACACGTGCGACACTGCCCCGGGCCTCCAAGCCTCTGTCTCTGCCAGTCCCTCCTCACCTTGAGAACACGGCTCCCACTCCTCTTCCTCCAGGAAGCCCTCCCTGCTGCCCAGGTGTATCAGGGGCCTCCCCGGGGGTCCTCAGCCTGACCTGAGAGTGGACGCAGCCAGGGAGTACGGCTGCTGTCCACGTCAGCTTGCAAGGGGAGCTAGCGCTCGGTGTGCTTTGGGGTTGCGGAGTCACCTTCACACACAAGCGGGGCGGGCAGCTCCGTGGGGAAGGGAGGCTGGCTGCGCCCTCTCCCACCGCGACCCCCAGGCCTGCTCAGGATCACCGCAGAGGAGCTGCAATTGGCCACGACAGGCACAGCACTTATCAGAAGACACCGCCGGCTTCACCGGAGGCTCGCCCACCGCGGTGGCCGGTCCTGCTGCCGCCCAGACTCCCACCGCCTCGTGCTCCCCATTAAATCTTTATATCCCAAGAGTTCACGTGCAATATCTGCGGAGCGATCCCAGCTCCACTTAAGGCTCCTTAAAACTCATTTTTCACCAGACAGCCGTAAAATGAAATGAGCGGGGTCTGGCCTGCAGCCTTATTGAATGATGATAATTACCCCAACAGCGAGAGGGCCTAGCCCGGCCATAAAGAGGAAGCTGAAGCACCACTGTTAACGCTCAGTTAGTGTCTGGGCCTTGGCGGCTGCTGCCGCTTCAGGGCAGCTGCCCTTGGTCCTCGCCTGGAGGAGAGTCCAGGCTCCTTTTAGAAATGAGGGGCCCACAAACAGAACTGAGGCTTCGGGCAGGCAGATCTGGGCTGGAATTCCACCCAGTCTCTGGGTGACGCTGGACAGGTCACGTCCCGTGTCTCTTCCTCTCTGAAACTCTGTCTCTTCTTCTCTGGCTGCCTCGCAGCCGCTGAGCTGGGAACTAAGCCCTTCTGTGGCCCGGTGACCCTGAGCCACGCTGGCCTCCCCTAGCACACCCTGTCCCTCTGTCTGTAAAGTGGGTAGCCCCGCCTACCACCCCTTGTCGCCTCGGGGTGACCCTGCTTATCCCTCAGGGCCTGCTGGATACTGGACGCCGGTGCCAGTGCACAGGTGTCGAATCTTGAAAATACTCAAAACCAAGGAGCAGAGATGCCTACAGAACTACAGAATTGTTTCCTTTTGCATGTGTTGCCTCATTTAAACTCCCAGAACAGCCCTGCTGGGAGCGGCACTAAGGAAATTGGGGCGTGGGACGGAGCTGGGCCAGGCAGGGGACATTTGGTGTCGTCCCTAAATGGCTGGGAGACTTGGGTCTCTGCGGCGAATGAGGGGGTATTTTATTAAGTTCTCAGCTGTCCTCTCACTGCCCACCTGCCTGTTCCTGCGTTGATCACAGCTCCACTTCTGCCAGCCTGCTCCTGCCAGAGCCTTCCCTGCCCGAGGGGCAGCCTTGCCCCGAGGCCCCTGCCCACACCACACAGGAGCCCTGGTGCCAAGCGCCTCGGCCCCAGAGCCACACTCCTCATTCCAGGCGCGGGGCCCTCACAGTCCCACACGGCCTGCCGCCTCCCATGGGCCCGGTTCCAGCATGTGCCATCCCCTCCACCGGGGTGCTCCCTGCCCCGTTGCCTGATTTCTCCTGCTCATTCTTCAAGATGCAGCCCAGGTGCCACCACCTCCAGGAAGCCCCCCATGGTCTCAGGGGCTGGGGCAGGCACCTCCCCAGGGCTGCCCCAGCCCCTGTGCTTCCCCTCATTTAACGGTGTCGCTGTAGGCTCTGACGCCTGGCCCCTGGTGTCCCCAGCACCCAGCCAGGATGCAACACTGGGGAGGAGAGGCAGCCAGCAGGCCGACGACCACGCAAACGGAGGGCAAGGACCACACCACGCCCGGCCAGGACCAGGAGGCCTGAGGGGCGGCCTTGGGCCCCGACCCCACCCCCCACCAGCTGTGCAGCCAGGACAGCCCTGGCCCAAGCACTCACCATCTCCAGGAAGCTCAGGAGCGGCTCCTTGTTGTGCTGCCACAGCGGGTAGAGCGCTGCCTCGGGCGGGAACTTCACGCAGCCCAGCTCCACCGTGAGCTCGAAGCAGTTGCTGTGCAGGTAGTTGAAGTCGGCCATGCCTGGGGGGAGGCGTCCCGGGGTGAGGGCAGGTGGCGGGCGCAGGGCCTCTCCCAGCAGCCACCACGGCCGACGCGCCGGCAGCTGTGCCACAACCACGAGGTGGCGGCTGCTTCTCCCACCCCCGCTGCATGGACGAGAAGTCAGGCACGGGGTGGGGGCCCCTCCCCAGGTCACCGCTCCAAACCCAGGGTGTCGCCTGGCCCCAGTGTCCGCAGCTTGGCCTCCATCCTAGGCTGCCTCTTGTTGTGCAAAGTGACCTGCATGTCCAGCCAAGGCCAGCACTGTCCCAGATGCCCACTAATAACTGGGTCCATTTCCCAGGCTCTGTCCTGACAACAGCCTGGGGGGGGCGCTTATTCCCATTTCCCAGAGAGGACCTGGGCCTGCGAGGCTGGTGACTGGCCAGGTAAGCAGCGGGCAGAGGCCTCCCTCCAGGGGAGACCCGGGAGCTTGCAAATGGAGATCCCAGCTCTGCCTTCTGTGGCCCTGGGACCTTGGACAGGTCCCCTCAGTCGTCTGAGCTCAATTTCCTCCTCTGCAAGACAGGACAGACCGGGAAGGGGTGGCAGGCGGCTGGAGAGTGGGTGGGGGCTGCTGTGCAAATAAAAATACAGGCCCCCCAGGGAACTTCAAATGAGCACTTTTTCAGAGTAAGTATACCCCTGGCCATACTGGGACATACTTATGCAGCACTAAATAATGCTTCGTTGTTCACCTGAAATTCAAATTTGACTGGGTGTTCTGTTCATCTGGCAACTACCCAAACCCCAGCAGGAAAAAAAGAATTGGTTCCGGCTGGACCCAGACACTGTGATTTTTCATTAAATAAGCCGCAGAAAGGGTGACGTGGAGGACCCAGCGGCACCCTCCTGTACCCATCGGACGTGGCTCTCTTTTCACTCAAGGCCCCGCCTAGCGCCAAAGCCAGCCCCAGCCTGGCGTTCCCGCACTCCGAGCGGAAGTTCCCCCACGGGGTACAGGGAGTGTCTGCTGCTCTTGGATGTTCCAGAAGCGTGGAAAAGCATGGAAGTGCTGCGGAAAGCGGGCACGTGCCCAGCCCCCTCCCCTCCGCGCCCGCCCCCGCCTGGGCCGCACCTCCCGTGAAGCTGTACCAGTCGGCCCCGTTGATTATGCTCCCCTTCTTCACGAAGTTGCCCCCACACCTGCTCTCCGACTGGTCCATCATCATGGGGTGGACGTCCGCGTAGGCTCTGGCCAGCAGCTTGAACATCTGGAAGGGAGACCCAGACCAGAAGATGGGTCAGGGGAGAGGGGGTCAGGGAACCCCCCTGGGCGAGGGGCCACCGAGCGAACTCCTGCGGCCTCCGAGGGGGGGCAGTGTCCAGGCAGAGGGCTCAGCACGTGCCGAGGCCCGGGGCGGGACTCGCGGGCAGCCGGGCGCGGCTAGAGCTCAGGGCGCTCGTGTGGGGTGCGCGGGCCTGCCGGCGGGACCTGCCTAAGGACAGGGGCTCTCTCCTGAAGGGGCAGCGCGGGCATGGCGGTCAGCTTTGCATCCCGTGACGTGCTCCCCGCGGCCAAGCAGAGGACAGGCCGCGGGAGACGCAGGAGGCTGGGGGCCGTAGGAGGGCCGGGGGCCGGGGTGGGAAAACGATGAAGAACGGCCCCTCCAGGACCCCCGGGAGCCACCACACCATCAGCCGCCCTGTGGTCCACGGTGGCCACTGGAGCAGGCACAGCTCAGGAGCATCCCGTCCCCTGGGTGGGCACCTCTGGGGCAGGGGCATGTCTGGGCGTGGGCCTGGGTCCTAGGTGGCCCCCTTCCATTACTGACCACTCCCTGCCCATGGCCCTCCCTTGGGGGCCGCATCTCAGCCCTCTGTGCTCCCCAGCACTGGACACAGGGTCTGGCATGGGGGTAGAGCCCCCCGCTCTGGGCCAGCTGGAGGGGCCGCCAGGGGCCCACAGCCTAGGACAAGGCTGGGCCTGGGGAGGTGGCAGAGCCGTGGGCTCCATGTCAGGAGCTGCTCCAGGCCCTGCAGGGTCACGGTGACTCAGAGCCCAGGGTGGGGCATTCTGGCCAAGGCAGAGGATGGGCCTGGCCTCTCCAGGTGAGGCTGGGTCCCACGGCCACAGCCCGAGCACCCACAGTGCGCCCCACACACATTCCTTGGTCCCCAAAGGCAGCAGGGCTGCAGCCCCTGCCCTGCTGGCTGGTCGGTGCCAACATTTCCCAGAGGGTGAGGCTCCAGCCTCCCGCCAGGGCCTCTCCAAGGGCTTCCCCATCCGGGATGAATCGTGCCAAAGAGGGAACCTTCCTCCTGCACGCTGCAGGAGTGAACCTGGCCCATGCTTCTGACCTCTCCAACCCTCCCCTGTCTACCTGCAAAGCAGGACGGGGCCTCCGGGGGAAAGGGGGAGCAGGTGGGGCCTGGGGGTCTCCCAGTCCACTCCTGAAGCAGCACCTCCTTACTCTCTGTCCCTCCCAACCCCCCACCCCCACCTCTCCACCCCATCCCCCCATCCCCCACCTCCCTGCTCCACCCCCCCACCCCCACCTCTCCATTTCACACCCCTTCACCCCCACTGACACCAGTCGGCCCCTTGGGCTCAGTTTGGGAGATGGCTGCTGATCCTCCTGCCCTTGGGAGCAGAGAAAGTCAGTATCACCCCCCAAACCTCGGGGTGCACAAACCCCAAACCTGGCTCAGGCCCAGACCACAAGCGCAGGTGGACGCAGGACAGGGAAGCCTCAGGGAGCTCCTGGTCTGGTGGCAGGCAGGGGGGTGAGGGCAGACCCAGATAGCATGACTGCGAGTAAGCCAGGTGGGGTCTGCTGGGCTCTGGGAGAGGGGCTGAGCTGGACGGACCCAGCGTCCTGGGGATAAAGCCACGGGGGACCGGGCGAGCTGAGGTGGGGGACCTACGGGGCCCGGGAGCCCTCAAGACCCTGACCAGGGTCATGCATGGGGATGAGAAGGGAGGGCCTCGAAGCCTGCTCCAGCTGCTGGCCTGTGCCGAGGTCAGGGGGTGCCGTGGAGGTTTGGGGAGGGATGACCTGGGGACACCACGGCCAGCACCTCTCCTCCCACTGCCCCCACCTCAGCACCTCTCTAGGGACTCTGGTTTCCACAGAGACCAACGCTGGCTGTGGGGCGAGTGATTATCGATTGATGATTAATGGCTGGTGGAGAAGAGTCTCGCTTTTCCCCGGCTCTGGTGGGACTCATTGAGGCAAACTGCTCCCCTAGGGACCTCTCTAGCCTCTGGGCCCGAGATTCAGAGATGCTGAGCCCTAGGCAGAGGGGCTCCTGCTGCCCCCCACACATGCCGTGCCCAGTGCTGCCACCGCTTTGGCAGTGCAGGGGGCTGGGCCAGGCTGCAGTGGAGACCACCCAGCCACCCCGGGGCACTTCCTGAGCTCTAAGCTCAGAACCTGGCACACCTCAGGCTCTTGGCATGTGCTGGATGCAGGAGTGAGTGAGTGAGCAAGTGAGAAAATGAGTGTGGAGGTGAGTGAATGAATGGGTGGGTGGGTGGACGGGTGGGCGGGTGGACGGATGGACGGGTGGATGGATGGGTGGATGGATGGGTGGGTGGATGGATGGGTGGGTCGATTGATGGGTGGGTGGATGGATGGATGGATGGATGGATGGATGGATGGATGGATGGACAGGTGGATGGACGGGTGGATGGACAGGTGGATGGATGGATGGATGGATGGATGGATGGATGGATGGATGGATGG